>VWZS01004494.1:582083-630310 GCA_013397075.1 Rhabdornis inornatus | reverse complement strand
TTTCTCCATTCCTTTAGCAGCAGGGTGCAGGCCTCTGTTTTTTACCCAGAGGGGTGTGACATATACCTGAAACCGACTTCCCCAGTGGTAGAAACAAAACCCCATTATTTATCCTGGACTACTCCATACTGCACTGGAAAAGGAAGTGGGGAAAAGGGTGAGGTCCTAGAACACTTCTAATATATTGACAACATGATCATGCAGGGCAGCAGAGCAGCAGTTTTCAAGAAAGGCGAGAAGACAATCAAAATCATCCTGAAGGCTGGTTCTGCCACATAGCAAAGTAAGGTCAAGGGACCTGCCCAGAAAACTCAGTTTTTAGGAGTAAAATGGCAATATGGATGTCATCAGATTCCAATGGACATGGTCAATGGAACAGCAGCTTTATCCTGACCAACCAGCAAGAAGGAAACACAGGTTTTCCTAGGTGCTGTGGGTTTTTGAAGGATGCGTATTTCAGATTACAGTCAGATCGTAAAACCTCTCTATCACGTGATTACAAAGAAGAACTATTTCAAGCAGGGTCCTGAACAATAATGAGATTTTGAACAAATTAAACAGGAGATTGCTCATGCAGTAGCCAGTCAGGACACTACAAGGTGTAAAAAATATGCTCCACAGTGCAGCCAGGAAGAACGGTCCTTCCTGGAGTCGCTGGCAAACGGTACACGTGGAGAGTCAATGACGACCCCTGGTGTTCTGGAGTTGGGAATACAAACATTCCAACCCCCACTGAAACAGACACTGGCAACTTATGAAGAGGCTGGAGCTGCCTCAGAAGTGACTGACACCGAAGCACAGCTCCTCCTGTGCCCCAGCTGCCAGTGTTAGGCTGGATATTCAAAGGCAAAGTCCCTGCAACACATCGTGCCACTGTGGAGTAACCGGATTGCTGTCACCACACAGCAAGCTTGAACAGGAAACCGCAGTCAACCAGGGATCTTGGAAGTCATCACTAACTGGCCTGAAGGTGAAAATTTCAGACTACCATCATCATCATCAGAGGAGAAGATGACATATACTGCAGCAGCCCCACACAATAAGCTACCTGAAAATGAAAAGGAATACGCTCTCTTTATTGACAGTTCCTTTTGTATTGCAGGGACAAACCAAAAATGGAAAGCAGGCGTAGAAAGCCCTATATGACAAGTCACAGAAGCTATTGAAGGAAAAGGTGGATCAAGCCAGACTGCAGAGCTGAAAGTCATCCAGCTGGTTTAGGTATCACTGAATGAGAGAACGCCCAGCAATCTGCCTCTACACTGACTCGTGAGCGGTGGCAAACGCTGTGTTGGGGTGGCTGGACTGACAGAAAAAGCCAATCAGCATTGGAGAGGGAGAGAAACGCAACGGGGCTGATGAATCATGGCAAGAACTCACTGCCCTGGTAGAGAAGCTGGCTGTAGAAGGACATCATGAGATGCACACGTGCCCAACAGTCAGGCTACCGAAGAACATCACGACGATGGGGAGGTAGATCAGGCCACCAAGATTAAAGTGTCTCTGGTTAATCTGGATTGGCAATATAAAAGCAAATTACTTCTGGCTCAGTGGGCTCACAGAGAAGAGATGCAACATACATGTGGGCTTCTGATCAAGGGGTGGACTTAACCATGGACACTGCCTCCCAGCTACTCACAACTGGGAAACACATGCTGCCGTCGAGCAGACCAAGCAGGTAAAGCCCCTCTGGTATGGTGGGCAACAGCTGAAATACAAACATGGGGCAGCCTGGCAAATTGGTTACATCACACGGCTACAAACCCACCAAGGCAAGCACTACATGCTGACATGGGTAGAAACAACCACTGGATGTCTGGAGATGAACCCCGTGCCTCACACCAGGGCCCAAAACACAATCATGGGCTTTGAGATGGAACTTCTGAGGCAGCATGGCAGCCCAGAAAGAATTGAGTTGGACTAATGGGACTCATTTCAAAAAGAGCCCCACAGACACGTAAGCCAGAGAGCACAGGATTGAGTGGGTATAACATACTGCCTAATATGCACCAGCCTCTGAGAAAACTGAACAGTACAATGGACTGTAAAAAATGACACTGAAAGACATGGGTGATGGCACCCTCAAACATGGGGACCTGCTTTTAGAAAAGGCTACTTCATTAGCTAATACAAGAAGCTCTACCAATCAAGCTGGTCCTGCCCAATCAAAACTTCTATGCTGTAGCAGGGGAAGAAGTCCCTGTGGTATGTAAAAGAAATGTTTTAGGGATCATGGTCTGGATCGGTTCTACCTTTTTGCAAAGGTAAATCCATCCATGGGATTGGTTTTGCTCAAGGACCCGAGGGCACCTCATGGGTAATGTAGAGGGATGGGGAAATATGAGGTGTACCCCAAGAGGATTCAATTTTTGTGTGAGAATGGTCTGTAATGTTCAATTGTACAATACTGTTTGCTGAATGGCACTGCCACTGTATGCCATAACTACTATGGAGAACGAATATGGACTGCTCCAGATATACCAGTCATGAGCTCCTGATGCAGACTGCAACCAGCCAAAAAATCAGCAGCCCTCCTGCCCTGGAAGACATCTAGAACAGATAGAACCCACAGTCATGGACTAAATGAACTTAACAGACATCTTGAAAGGACAGCCACTGACTATGGAAATGACACTCATGCTTGTGTTTATACATATACACACAAATATACGTATCTGGGAGGTGTAGAACCTGGACATGATATAGATGGTGTAAGATAAGGGGTGGAAAACATACTGATTCTGGCCAGGACACTTAATTTTTGCAGTAGCCAGGAGAGGCATGCCTAGGAGCCTGATGTTACTCTGTACCACCTCAGGTCATGCGCAAGGGTAGCAGGGGGAGGCATCCCTTCTGGTCAGGTAGCATGGTGGAGCAGTCAAGGTACTGCTGGTTTCCACATGGTGAGCACCTGCATGTGGATCACTCACCTCTTCTGTACACTCTGCCATTGTCACTGTTAACCCTTCATTTTCTTATTTCATTTACTGTTTCCAGTAAATTGTTCTTATCTCAACCCTCCATCTTTACCTTTTGTGCCTCCAGTTCTCCTCTCCAGATGCCCCACAGAGAGGGGGAAGGGAGCAAGTGGAGCATGGTTTCAAGTGGGAATATTAAATTGGGTAATACTGTTCCTAAACCCACAACAGCTCCCAAGGCACATTTTGAGAATTAGCTGTCTCCTACCCCCGGTCTAGGCTCTTTCCAGCAATACTTCCTGCTCATGCCAGGCACCACCGGCCTACACCATCTCCTCCTCTGAAGCACATTTACCCTTTTGGAAGCTGACTTGGAGAGGCAACTGATAAAAGAATATTGGTAAATAAACAAGGCAGCTTCCTCACTCTCAGAGCACAGCACTTCAGCCAAGGGCCACAGGGATGAGTTGCTGCCCACCAGGAAGAACAGAGAACATAGAATACACTGAGCTGGAAGGCACTCAACAAGGACCATTAAGTCCAACTCCTGGCTCTGCACAGGACACCCCTAAGAATCACACTGTGTGCTTGAAAGCTTTGTCCAAACACTTCTTGAACTCTGTCAGGCTTGGTGCTGTGACCACTTGCCTGCAGAGGTTGTTCCAGTGCCTGCCCTCTGGGTGAAGAACCTCTCTCTCATGTCCAGCCTAAACCTCCCCTGACACAAGTTTAAGCCATTCCCTCAGACCCTGCCACAGGTCACCACAGAAAAGAGATCAGTGCGAGCCCCTTCTCTTTCCCTTGAGAAAGTCGTAGACCAAGGGACGTCAGCCACTTCTTTGGCTTCTCCTCCAGGCCCTTCACCATCTTTGCAGCCTTTTTCTGGATACTTTCTGGTAGCTTTGTATCTTTCTTAAACTTAAGGGACCAGAACCGCCCCCAGCATTGGAGGTGAGGCCACCCCAGCGCTCAGCAGAGTGGGACAATCCCCTCCCTTGTCTGGCTGGTGATGCTGTGCCTTCTGCTCCCCAGGACACAGCTGGCCCTCCTGGCTACCAGGGCACTGCTCACTCATATTCAACTTGCCTGCCACAAGGACTCCCTGGTCCTTTTCCGTGGCACTGCCCTCCAGCAGCTCATTTCCCAGCCAATCCAGCACCTGACCTTGTTAAATTTCACACAGTTGGTAGTTCCCCCAACCTCTCATTCATCAAAGTCCCCCTGCAGCACATTTCCTTGACAGCTCCTCCCAGTTTAGTATCATCAAACTTACTTATTAAATGATCAAGTCCTGTGTCCAAGTAATTTATGAATATGAACATGCTGAAGAGCACGCAGCCTTAGGTGGAGCCCTGTGGAACCCCACCAGTGACAGGTCCCCAGTCTGATGTCACCCCATTCACTGTAACCCTTTGTGCCTGATACATGAGTCAGCTGCTCACCCATCACCATGATGTGTTTATCCAGCTGTGGGCTGGACATTTTCTCCAGAAGGATCCTGAGAGAGACTATCAAAAGCTTTACTGAAATCCAAAAAGATCACATCAACTGGCTTCCCTTGATCATCTAAGTAGGTTACCTTGTCATAAAAGTAAAGCTGGTTGGATAAGCAGGACTTTTTCTTCATGAAGCCATGTTGGTTGTGACTGATCACTGCACTGTCTTTCAGGTATTTTTCAATACCTCCCAGAACAGTCTTCTCCATAATTTCACTAGGCACTGAAGTGAGACTGACAGGCCTATAGTTTCCAGGGTCATCCTTGCCCTTCTTGAAGGTTAGACAGTTTCCAGTCAATTGGGACCTCTCCAGATACCCAAGACCATTCCGAAATCACTGAGATTTCGCAATGACATCAAACAGCTCTTCGAGTACGTCTGGATAAATCCCACGTGGCCCCATAGACTTATGAGGATCCAGATGGAGCAGCAGATCCCACACAAGTTCAGTGTCAGGTGGGAGTTCATCATTCTCACAGCCATGGCCCTCCAGCTCAAGGCACTGACCATTCTGCATTGCCTTTTTCTATTGACTTATTTTTTAAAAAATATTTTTGTTGTCTTACACATCTACTGGCCATGTTCAATTCCAGCTGAACTTTGTCAGCTCGTATTTTCTCTCTACAGTAGTGAGCAGCAAATCTGTATTCTTCTCACATCACTTGACCTTGCTCTCACTGGACAAACACCTTGGATTTTTTGTGATAGCTCCAGAAGAACCTTGGTTATTCAAGTTAGCCTTCTACCTTGTCTGCTTGACTTCCAACATTTTTGATTTGCCTTCTCCTGTGCTCGTAGGAGGTGGTGACCAGCACTGATGATCCCAGCACCTTCAGAAGCATTTTCTCAGGGAACCTTACTAACTAGGTTCCTTGAGCAGCCTGAAGTCTGCTCTCCCTGTGTCCAGGGCTGGAGTCCAGAATGGACACTGAGAGGAGCTGGAGCAGTCACCCCATCACATCCCTTCCCGTAGCCCTGCAGAGGTTGCAAGTGGTTGCAACCACTCAGGAAGTGCATGGGCAACATGGATTCAGGGAGCAGACAGCAAAGGAACAATCCCTCCCAGGTCTCAGACTTGTCACTGATGCTGCACAACAGCTCCCACAGCTGGGAGGTAGCACAGATCTCAGCAGCTGCCTACAAAATGCTCAACAAACCACAGCTTGTCAGTGAGCCAGCAACAACAGCACTGTTACCTCTCACTCTCTGCCAAGCGTGAGGTAGCATGCCTCAGTTTCCTCTGGCTTCAGGATGATTCTAGGATTGTCCCTAGCTCCTGCTGCATGCTTAGGGCATGTAGCTGGCACTTACTGCAGCTACTCTTGAAACCTCAACAACTCCTTGGCTTGTTTAAGTCCTACATGAGGCTGGGCACATTTTAGAGAAGGTCATAACTATTAATATTAACAGGAGATCTACAGGGAGTAGAGACCTCCTAAATACGTGCTACAAAGCAATTATATCTTGGATTTCACAATTTAAAAGAAGGGTATATTTAGCACCACACTTCAGGGGTGCTAAAACCTGGAAAGAGTGGCAGACCTCCTACTGCCCAGCAGCTCCCACCCCATGCTGAGTGGGTGCTCCAGCTTGGCTCCACTCCCCCGCCTCAGGACCAGGCAGTTCACGCTTGTGCAGACATGTTCCATTTCCACCGCCTTCAGAAGGTAGGCCTTTGTGGGTGCCTTGGATCTGCTATGGTCTCATGGCATCAGACTCCCAGAAACACATCTGCAAAGTGGGTGAGAAGTGCATGCACACCTCCTAGATTTTCATTAGAAAAAAAATTCCCACTTCAGTAACCTCAGTCAAATGAGTTAAACTCATTGAAATCCCCTTAAGCACCAGAACACCTGCAACTACACTAACAGGCCACTGCTACACAAACTTGGTGTTTTGACTTCTGAGAAATAAAACACTGAAAAGAAATATTGCTGAGGTCTGATTCCAGTGTAAAAAGGAAAGAAAATTGAAGGGCTGGGTCTTCAAACACCCAGGCTGACAGTTACCAAACTCACTAGAGCTTTCTCCACCTAGAAGCTTTTGCTGTTCTGCACATTTCTGGATTCCTCAGGGAGGCACAGAGAGGGGAGCTGCCGAGACACACCAAACCCTGGTCTTAGCGCACTGCAGAAAGGCAGGGTAAGCTCCAAAAGGCATCAGCCAGAAAGTCTGTCCAGATCGGCTGTGAGCAACACTGTAATTCCTCACTAGCACTTAGCAGACTACAAGTCCCCTGTACTGCCAGCGACTGAACACTTTTCTCCAGCTTCTCTGTATCAAGGACCATCCCTAAGCAGGGCCACCCAAATATTTTCCTCTCCACGTGGCCACCACTCCAGTAGCACCGCAGTACTGCTGCACACCAAGCGAAACAGAAGAAGAAAGCTCTGTCCCCAAAATACATCACAGTCCTCTTTTCATCTTCTTACATCCCAATAGAACGACCATGTAAATCAGGACAACACTGCAAACAGCACTGTTACTAAAATAAGAATATAAAGTCCAGAAATGGTTGTACCTGAGTGAACAGTCCAGCGTCATGCCTGTGAAGTCAAAAAATTTAAGATACTCTTCGGCCACAAGCTTGCTGAATTCATTGCTAAAGAAAAGCGAAGAAATAAGTAATGGTTATCATTCAAGAGTGAACTCCTGCAGAACCATCAATAAGAATGTGGCCAAAGGCCTCATACGAGCACATACTTTTTACCCAAATGTTTTGCCACATCAGAGCGTTTGAACCTGTCCAGATGGTAGAGGCGCTTAGCCAGGCGCCTGGCTGCTTCCAAATTGCTGCTGCTGCCATTGCTGAGATCATGGCCAGGGGCTCCAGTGGCATCTTTCTCCTGAAGTTCATTGCTCCCCATGGCTGCACTGGAGTCTAACACCACATTCTGTAGTTCAACATTGCTGTGAAATGACAAGAATATGGAAAGAATAGAAATACGATAGCATTACAGTTTCCTCTCAGAATAGAAGGCAATTAACTGTATAGAGGCAAGATGACGCGATGTAAAAAAATCCACATAATTGAAGAAGAAGTGTAGAACAGGGGCATTCACTTAGCAGTCAGTAGAGGTTAAGAGTGTTTAACAGCCAAATTCGGACTTTCCTTCTGACTGTGCTAAGTATCCTCAACTTGGGCTCATTTCAGAGAGTGCTCTTTGCTATTATCAGCCTATAACTGCACTTAAGTGCCTCTTGCATTAGTATTTTTTAACCCAATTGCTTGCTCGGCTTGAAGAGGCCTCTTAGCAAGTAGGAAATTAACCATTTTTAATTAACCAGGGGAAATGCAGTGATTAAGCTAGGATGATCACTTACTCCAAGCTGAGTCAGAACAAGTCCCTTCCTCATTCTTCCCCAGTTGTCCTGGAAACAACACAATTCCTTAAATCTAAAATAGTATCACCAGAACTCTCGGTGGCTTCTGCATCGCCCATGAGCAGCGGACATGCCATGGAAGGCACTGCCAGTAAAAGCAGGACTCAGAGCAAGGAACCCAGTTTGGATTATGAGAGATACAAACCACCCATGCCAGCCTGGAGAAGTCCTTGCTTCCCTTCTGCTCCCTCATGGTGGCAATTATATCCCTCACCAGTTGCTCAAAGTCAAGATGCTCAGCATAGCAACCCCAGGGCACTTCAGAAAAAGTCATGCATTTACGTATTCCTCCCACCTCTAATAGGAACACTCTGGCTGAGCTGTGTGCCTGCTTTGATTCTCCCATGAAAGAGGCAAGAGCCCACCACACCAAAAAGCACACCCCCACATACACACCCCTGCACAACGGTAGGCTTTTAACCTTTTAGCTTTTCTCTGACACTGGCATGAAAAGTTTCACAAAATCTCAGTTCTGTGTATTTGTGTGTGTGCACTTGACAGCATTTCTACTTTATTTCTATATTTTCATACTATATAGAAATTCTTTCTACTAAAACCACATCTACACAGGGCTAATGAATGATCAGCAAGGGTCATCCACAGGGCAGGCATGAGTGGAATGAGTTAAAGACAACTTTGAACACACAGCACTTTAAACAACATACAACAGCTTCACACACCACTGTAATTTTCAGACTTGACAAGCCATGGTAAAAACAACTGATTGCTGTGCTCCAGTAACAAGTGTCTAGCCATTTACCCAAATGTCTGCTAGCCACTTATTAACTTCTCAAAGATGAGATTTTCATCTTTAAGGTCAGCTTAAAATCAAACTATTTCATATTCTGCATGCCACAAAACATCACCTGCTTCCTATCTCTCTTCTCATCCATGGTTTAAGAAAAGGACATGTACAGAACAGAGATTTGCCCATTTTACCTCTCTTTCCATCCTGTCAGTGCTGCTACAACATCAGAAATACCACACATCCATCCTGTGGGTACAACTTCTTTATCAAGTATCTAGGGAAAACAGAAATCTAGTCTGTTCCTGCAAGAACAATGCAAAATTTGCATTGGTTTGTATTTATTTTTGTGTAAATAAAATGATGCTATAACAAAAGGGAGTCAGTCTCAAGCCCAGTAGGAAATTAATACTGTAAATACAATTCCAACAACACTAGTATTACTGGCCATCAGTTATCCTAGAAAAGAAAAAAACCTCTCCTGACATAATTGTTGCGGAAAATGCTTCCTTGGTCCCATCCAAAACCACTAGCCAATGTCTGAAATTCTCTACATTTGGCCTAAACCAAACTTGTGAAGAAAGTAAATGAGAGAGTACCCTGACATAAGCCCTGAGCAACACCTTGTCCATTTAAATCAGGCATGACTTGTTCCAAATTCCCATCCCTAACAATTGACAAGAGCAAGGCATACCCAGGTGAGCTAACACATCTACAGTCTTTCACATACAAATGCTGCTTCAAAACCCATGCCAACTCACAGAGCCTCACCTCACTATAAATCACAGTCCTGTTTCACCACTGCTCTTTATTAAAGGTAGTATTTACAGCCCTGAAAGATGGCCAAAGCTGACAAGAAACATCTGTACCCTGCTAGGAACCCGTGCAGTACAAGAGAAAACGTTACCACAAACCACCAAAAGTTCAGAAAGAAAGGAAGTGCCAGCATCTGCCACTTAGTGAAATTAACAGTACAGCAGCTCCCAGCTTCTGCTTTGCCTCTTGGAGCCATGGCTGGGATGTGAAGGAGGAACACCCAGCAAGGGGGAGGGTGTGTTCTTTCCCCTGCTTGCCAAAACTAGTCAACAGGGCTACATAAGAATACCTATCTTCCAACTTCTCCAATTTAAAGCTTCATCCTGACTGAGGGTGCCCGTATACGCACTGAAGAGTAAGCATTGCTTCCTTCTGCTATTCCAGCAATTAATTCTGACAGCTGATTAGCTTATTACTTTATAGAAACGGGGGCTAAATAAGTACTCTTTGTACTTCATACAAAAGTACGAAGTACAAAAAGGCTGTCAAATCAATACAGGTTGTCTGTAACATAAGCTTCTTGTTCAGGGGAAATGACAGATTCTTAGCAGAAAAGTGAGACTTCAGTTCCCAAGTGGCTTTAGGTGGCTTGAAGACTCAGTGCTCATATCACTGACAGCTTAGGAAATGCAGATGCCCTGTGCATGGCTACTGTGCAAGGTGCCTTCAGGGCAGGATATTTTAGCAGGGTCCAAGGGTTACTCAGGGAAAAGGCTGATGTCTCCTACTTTCAGCACTTTCCAGGTGCATCATTTTCCCTCCGTGCCTCAGTTTACTAATCTGTTGAACTCGGTAATACTTGCCTCCCTCTGTAAAGTGCTTACAGTGAATTCTAATCAAGAGCTAAGAGCAACCAAGGCTGAAAATAGGTCTCTCTTCTGCAGTCTACAGTTTCTACACATAAAGAATCCACAGCAGCATTACCATCAGAACACTGCCAAGAAAGGACTTTGTGATACAGAGAAGGCTGGACACGGATTTCTCATGCAGCTTTACTCTTTATCAAATAAAAATGAGAAACCTCCACCGAAAAACACAGGCTGAAAAATGTAATATATTATATTCCCCCTAATCCTAGATTCAAGACCAGAAGAGATTGTAATGATATTACTGGCAATTGCCTGTCCAGTAATGGCTGCTGCTGATTTTTATCCAGATACACTTACATTAATCTCTGCTATCAGAAAACACAAGGTACAAAAAAACTCCAAACCTCTCTAGTCTCACAGCACATGAGCTGCGGCCAGAAGCCAGGTCTATAGATCTTGATATTTCTGTCCCCAGCAATGTAGTCCTGATGTATCCTTTCTTTGGCCAAAGCATCCCCAGACCTACACAAAATGCACAAAGGTTGTAACCACCATACCCAGCAGAATTTACAGGAATTCAATGAGGATTCGATTGCTGTGGTAAATGCAATATTCTCTAACAGTAGTAGACACCACTCCACGCTCACAGATAAAACATGTAAGTTGAAGACTGTAAGCTCTTTCCAGCCTTCCCGTAATATACCATAACTGCTAGGCATTTTATAATGTTTTCTTCACTTATTTCATTATAAACCAGTCCTACCGCAATTTAGCTCCCAATGCGAAGCTTTCTCAACCTTGCCATGCTCAGCACTTAGCACACTTGATCTGTTTAAGAATATTCTAGATTCACTTACTGCCCCTGTCTCCCACTCCAGGTACCACCAAAGCTGAAACTCTATACAGCAATGTTTGATTGAAGAATGACTGCAATTTCCAGAAAAAACACAGCAAGGCCAGTAACATAATGATAATCACACAGGCACCTCATATCTCAGTGGTCCACCCTCACAGCCAACTAGGCTGCAAGAGGAAACCTCAGCCTGAGTGTGAGTTTATGATGTCTTAAACCTTGGTATGCTCTGCATTTTGTAGCAAATCCATGGAGAAAAAACTCTGTGCTTTGTCCCAAGGAAGAAATGCATATTAGCATTTTCCTTTATGGAATAAAAGCATGGAGCAATTGGCCCAGCTGCTAACAAAGAACTGATGTTCAGAGTTGACACTGAGTGGCAGCGTGTGATAACTCAGCCTAAGTGCTGTCCTCATCGCAGCCACTTCAGTGATCTCAGCTTACCACTGACTTTCACTTTTACCAGACTGATGTACAGCATATGCTCTGTGGCACATGGACTCCCCTGGATGCATATGTTCCTTCCCCAAGGAACATTAATTCATCTGGCATACACGTCTGGTGGGAGTGCGCTGGTTGCATCAATTGCAGGGGAGCTTGGATTAAGACAGGGCTGGAACCTTCACAGACTTTCAGGAAAGAGAGGAGGGAACAGGAGAAAACCAACTTTTTCTCTCAAATAAATGTGCATGCCTTTAACATCAGCTTTACTCCAAAGCAGGTTGTGTCAGGCATTTGCCAGAAAACCCATCAGAGCAAAACACAGCAATGATTAAAAGTAAGGAAGGGTGGAGAGACATTTTGGCATGCTGAAGCTAGGGCCAGAACCAACGTTTTTTTCAGCAGGGGTACAGCGTCCACTGGGGAGCCACAGTGAAGCTGATAATCACCCACTGCAGGACAGTGCTGGCCCTGTTGTTTTAAATGCTTTCACTCTTGAGCCTTCTCCTCCCGGTTCTGAAACAGGTCAGCATTCCCTCCATAACCATCAACTCTGTCCATGAAAAAAGCATACTCTAATCCTAGTTCAACAGCCCCTCAGAAGCATGGCAGGGACAAAGCAGAAACAGACAGGTGCCTGCCCCCACTCCTCCGCTCCACCCTCCATGTTCTGCCCTGCAGAAACAAATCCCTGCTCTGCAACCCTTCGCAGAGATGTGGCTGTTCAGTGAACAATATCCTTTCACATTTCACAGTAGACCAGACATAAGCAGTTCCACAGTCTGAATTTTGTTTAAAAGGACCTGAAAAGGTGTGCTTGAACAGCCCAGCTCTGAAAGGAACAGCCCCACTGAAGAAAGTGAAGAAATCCCGGCAGCAGTGGGATGGGATGACTCAGTTCCTGATACAAATGACCCGACCACACAAATGGGCTGGGAAAGGCTGTGCTGCAGCTTTGCTGCAGCTCCAAACCGGCTTCTTTAGGGCCAAAAAAGAGTGAGCACAAAAGCACTCCAAGCAATGATTTACCTTGCCAGTTACCTTCAGCTCCAGGCCTCTTCCAAGATACAACTGTAGGAAGGGGAGAAAAATAATAAAAAAATAAAAATAATGCCCTTCCCTAGCAGATGACTCAGTGTGCTATTTTACTCCAAATGGTTTAATAAGCTTTGAAGTCCTACGTATGGATTCTCTTCAAAGACATGCTTTGAAGTAGATCCCTCTTTGAGAACTGACACAGCTGCACTTTGCTGCAACTCATTTCAGTGGATGTCTCACAAGCACAGCATCAGCCAGGACATACAAAGAGAGGACAGTGTCCAAAAGCCAGAGTAACCACTAATCACCTCTTAAAAAGTACCTCAACCTTGTCACATTACACGGAGAGGAGCAAAGTTGAAAGTAACAATCCCCGTAATCCCCTACTGGTTATCAATACAATACATATGCAAAGTCAATTTTAGGGGTTGAGATGCACACTGCTGTTCAAAAATAACCTTTCCTTTCCTGTAATAATTTGTTTTTTTTCTTTCATTAAAATAGTTCATACTGATTGTAAAAAAGGGAGCTAACAGCTAAAGCATTCAGAAAACACCATTTCTGTAGGCTTGTGTACAGCAAATGCAATTGTCATCACAGGATCACAGCATTAGAACAAGAAGCCCTGCCACATGCAGGGACAAGATCGCAGCCCTTCCGAGAGACAGCATGTACTTTATTACACAGACATGCTGGCTTGGTGCCACCTGAAGTAAAATGCCTTGCTAAAAATACTTCAGGTTTGATTCCATTTTGACCTCAGGGTTTATACATTGCTATGGCAAGGGTTAGGGCTTGCAAAGGGACACTCATCATATTCACGTCACCATGCCTAGAAAGTGAAAACCTGGTCCTCACCACATAGGGTACCCAAAGGCTCCTCTCTGCAATGGATATTTCTGACATACACAGACACATGGACTGGTCTCCTGAAAGCATTAGGATTGTCCCATACTCAGGATCTGATCCACCTGCCCCAACAAAAATTAAAAACAGACCCAACAAATGCACTGCACACCTGTGACTTTGCTCAGAAAACACTCAGCCCCTGCATGTTTCAGGAACCCTCTGGCTCTCCCCTCAGAGCCCACCTCCTCCAGGAGTCAAGAGCCATCATCCCTGTGTTCAGCACCCACATAACCCTCCTTTCCTATAAGGCTCCTGTGGGGTCCTCCAGGATAGGACCAAAACTGGGAAGCCAGCAGAGTACTTCCCCACCGTGCTTGGGCTTGGTTTAACTGTTGGGAGACTGGCTCAGGAAGAGCATATTAACCAGGCATCTGGTCCAGCTGGTGCTCCCTGGCAGGGAGCAAAACAGATGCATAAAAATACATGTGTTTACACCTTTTGGTTCAGGCTTCCCTGCAATATGCCGATGAAGCACTTGAACACTGGCACTAGTATCACACAGAAGCTTTACACTGAAACCATGCAGCAAAATGAACCACCTGTCATCAAAAAGAACAGTGAATAAAGAAAAAACAATAAAGAAAAAAATACCCACTAACCAACCCACAGCTCACCCAGCTGTGCTAGCAAGGAGTCTGCATGCTCTATGCCCTGTTCTTCTTCACCGCTGCTTCAGCATCACATCTGAAGACATGCATGCCTCTCTATGCCGTCCTGCCAGCTGCCAGGCTCTGCCTCTCTCTATCCCAGCACACACACACAGGAAGAAGAGGCTTAACCAGCAATAACTACCAGCCAATCGTGGCTAATGGATGAGACAGCAGGCTGCACTTCGGGACCAGATCAGAGCTGGCAGAGATGCCTTGATTTTGGTGAATCAAGCCTTCCTGACCTAAATGGCTTTGACTTTAATGGAGATGTGCCAACAGATGCCAGCTTAAAAGCTGAGCTGCTGACAGCTCTATACTGAGACACTTTGTGTAGCGAACTGATCAGCTGCTCCACTTTTTCTTTTCTGTCTCTGTCAGCTCCTGGATTTTTGTTTTGTTTGTTTTATTTTCAGAGGAGGCTGGGAACTGAAGAGGCGAAAAGTCAGCAGCCCTTTTTCTCCCTAAAACAACAGTTTATTTAGGAACTAGAAGCAGCTTTACAAACTCACAGTAAACTGGTGTTCCAAGCACCTCATCAGCCAGAGAAAAGGCAAACTCTGTACAGCGTATCACCAGACCCTTGATAAAGTGACAACACCTTCCTGGAGGAAATACCAAGGTGAAAAGTGTAGTGTAACATTTTAGAAGTTACTAGGCTGTGTAATAACAAGACAAATCCTCAGCCATCAAAATGCTAATGGTGTCAGAAATTTACCCCTGTGAATTGTGCCACTTCATCTTTACCTGGATTCAACATACATCCATGCCAGCATATTGCGGTTAGCAGTGGCTCAACAACGGACAGATGCATTAGCCTATCTGCCAGCAAGTGGGCTCCAGTGCTTGTTTGATTGCTCACCAGTTGCAGATGCATTTGATGCATTTGCTTTTCTAGGACAATAACCAATGCCATCCCTCCGAATAACCTTCCTTATCCTGGGCATATGGTTGGCAGCAAATATGAAGTACTGTGTTCTGACTGACCTACGTCTTCTAGGTCCCAGAGTCTCCCATGAGCTGAGAAATGTCTGAAGGTGAAAAAACATCCACTCAGAAAAATTGGGATCCCAGCATATTTCACACTAAATGAAAAAATTCAACTGGGTCTCTAAGTGAATCTTCAAAGTGCAAAAAAAAAATCTACCAGACCTCTGTCAGACTAATAGAATGAATGTATAAAGGTTACATGTTAGATTCCTAAGAACTGAGTCTTTTAACTACATTGAAAAATCAAATACAAGCTACGTTGGACACAAATACCAGTGTGCAAACCAAAAACCAGAATTATAACTAGCATGCAGGTACTAACAAACTAGGAAGAGACTTAGAGAATCAACCCAGAGAGACAAATCAAAATTGGATTTATTTGTCAACAAAGTTTATTGTCTTAAAGAAGGAATAAGCAGAGTGCCAAGTGAGAAACTGCTGGAAATGACCTATACACGGAAGAAAAATATCCACCATGGGAACTACTACAAGAGACCCCAACAATTAAAAGTAACCTGGTACCCAAGGGAATTTAAGGCTACATTCTTGTGAATTTATTCTGAGAATCACCAGATTGCTTTAGAGAACTTGTTTTCTTCCCTTCTTGAATACGCACGCAACTAAATTTGTGTTTGCATCTCTAGGAGAAAAAAGTAACAGGACTTGCAAAATTTGCTGAGCACCAGGAGCTCTTTGAAGATGATGGCAGGTGGCAAATATTTAGCATTTTTGAGGATTACGAGTTGCAATATGGACTTTTTATTTTCTCTCTAGATTTACAAAAATCTTGAGCAATGTCCTGCCAACAGAGACAACACTTCCCAAGACAAGAGGAAAAGGCACTTATGGCAGGAAAAGAAATGCCCTAAGTTTTTGTTACTGTTTTCTGGGTTTTTTAAAATGTCTTATTCTGACTCTAGCCTACAAGGGGGAAGGGAAAGCCTGCTGCAAAGTGCGCAGGAAAAGAAAAGACTAAAAGAAGTCCAGTCTTTAAAGTCTGGAAGTATATAGAGATCATCATAGAGATAATTTCACACTTCATATTTAGTCACGAAGATGCTTTGGTTGTGGTATACAGAGAAAAGATAACTCCTTTTCCCCTCAGGTATATCTTACAGCTCTGGAAACATATCCCCTTCACCCCAGTCCGACTTGGATCACCAATTTGAATCAATTTGCAAATAATTACACCTAGTCCAGGCAACGCAAACTCAAGGTCAGTGTCTTGGTAGCAGCTTGCAAACAGCTTCCCTTACTGCCTCTAAAAGTAAGACTAAACTCCCAGACAGGAAGGCTGAGCCTTGCTCGCCTTAACACAGCCCACTGGCATGGGAAGGGAGGAGTACAGCACCTGGGGCGTGGGTGTGACAGGGCGGACTGCATGCCTCTGCAACGACCAAAGAGACAAGGGCATCAAACGCGGCCCAAATGCAACGTCCTTATTGTCGCTACAAAGCTTCTTTGCACTGGCAACCTGCGGCTTAGCCTATTTCATGAGGATCCCACGGTGCCCTGACACCCAGCAAAGCTGTCGCTCAGCTCCGAGACCTCACACACTGCCCCTCCTCCCCCAGTTCTTCCATCCCCTCCTGCGGAAATTTAAGGCTACTTCAGCTGCAGGTTTGTGGGTTTTTTTCCCCTCAGAGGGATAATCACTACAGAATGACAGAATTTTCTGAGTTGGAAGAACACAAAAGGATCATCGATTCCAACCGTTAAGTGAATGGCCCACACAGGGATCAAACCCACAACTTTGGCATTACTAGCACCATGCTCTAACCAACTGAGCTTATCTCAGGGAACTGAAAGAGAATAAACTCTACTCCAAACACACGAAGAGTCCCAAAGGAAGGCAGGCTGCACACCCTTCTTCCCCAGCCATCCCTCCTCCACTGGACAGGCACAAAAGGGCACCTAAACTATGCCGGGAAAGGGCTACTTGCAAAAGTAAGCCTGCCTGCTCTGCAGAAGACCGAGGGGCAGCTGACGCTCCCCTACCCTAAAGAAACACGGCAGGTGGCTTGCAAAGCAGGCAGGTCCATCATGCAGCTCTCACCAGGACTTACTGCGTTTAACCACGGCCGGCAGCTGACAGGGAGGACAGCAGGGATGAAATCTTCAGACACCCAGGAGCTCATAGGAACTTGCAGCCTGCAAGCCTCTAACAATTTTTTCCTCTTTTTTTTTCAGTTCTGAAGGCATGTGACCGGCCCTCACATACCAGAGCTGACCCCTCCCAAAGCCAGCAATTTCCTAAGAGCAGAGAAGGATGTTACCCTCCCGCTTATTCATTACGAGGCCAGGTTTCCTTGTTCTTATGCACCAAACCCTCACTCCCTGTGTGAGGTACGCTCTGGATCCCTTCGGACAGGTGCAAAAGGGGCTATGGTGCTCAGCTACCTGGTATCAGGAGGGCATGGCCATAGGAGGCCCCGCTCCTCCTTTCCCAACTGACATACGGATTTCAATTTTCAGGTGTAAAACCACCAGCTCTTTGCTCTCAAGTCGGCCGTCCCCTTCTGCTCTGGGCCAGGAAGAACTGCTCGTGTTTCACACTGTTCTCCCATTAACTAGTGCTGGTACTTGGAAGCATGCTCCCTCCCCAATCACTTTTTGTATCACCGAAATACCATGGCACAAGGCAATGCTGAGATTTTAGTTTCGGTTTTTGCTCTCTCGGATTGGCAGTACCGTTTCCGGAATAGGGGGGGAGGGAGGGGGGGTCTCATGCTCTTTGCTGTCCCGCACTGTCACACTACCCTGCTCTGTTCCCAAATCCCCCGCACCCGAAATCCCCCCGCTTCCCTTTGCACTTGCCAGTATCCACATGCCGAGCCCCCACAGCAGCCCCCACCCCTCTGGGAGGGGCTTCTCCCGCCGCTTTCCTCCAGGCGGGGGGCGGCGGGAGCGGGGAGCTCCGGCGGGCAAAGCGCAGGGAGCGGAGCGCTCGGGCGGCACCGCGCGGGGCCGGCACGGCGGGGCGCAGCGCTCGCCTCCCCCCACCCTCCGCCGGGAGGGCTGCACCACGGCGGAGGGTGCCCCCGCTGCTCTGCAGCGCCAGGCACTCACCACGCGTGAGGAATTGCAGCCCCAAGCACAACCGGAGGCTCACGGCACCGTAGGAAACCAGAGCTGCACCAGCAGGCACAGAGGTGCCATACACGCATCGCACAGGCAGACTCAGGTAAACCTAAATCTCGAATTGCTTCAGGCAATACAACGGCGCGTTCAGGCTCCCCTGAGCCGCCAGGGCTCAGGAGGCTATTTCTGGTTCACCTGAGCATCACCAAGACACATCGCCCTGAACCCTCTGCGATAAACCTCCCGCTGCTCCCAGCAGGCACACACTGCTTCTCACCCACGCGTTCTTAACACTGTGATTCCCCACTGGCTCCAACAAAGTAGTACTCGCGACCTGTCAGTCGCCTGTCAGTCACCACACAACGTACACACCTCGTGCAATACAACACGATATTGGAATACCAGAGGAAGAATGGTGGTGTTGGCTATAAAATTATTGTTGGGAGGATTACTCTGTTGGGCATACTCATGGCTAGCCATCCAGCTGTGGTGACATTCTCTACTGGCACCTACCTTACGTGAGCCGTTGAGGCTTGTCCCTAACAAACCAGGAACATTCTTTTTTTTCCTTTTCTTTTGTTTTTTTTTTTAATTAAGTGAGGAAAAAAGTATTTAAACATCTGCTGCTGGTTATCAGTGTGGCTGCAAATCTAAACTATAATTAATCCCAAGCGAACTCCACATCAGGCAGGCACTTATGTGACTCATCTAAGCACACCTTCTCTTTGTGATAATTTTTGTCTTGATGAACCAATGTGGGCCTTACTTGACGGTATCTTTTAGACACTAGATGCTTCAGCTCTGGGGTAATAGAAACAGGATCTGAATGTGCTGCTTGTTCTCCCCTGTCCAGTTTTATGTCAGACTTTGGTTTTGCTGTAAGTAAAGAGCTGCAAGTCTCAGGATTGAGAGGCTCCATACAAGTTATTCCAGATTAGCAGTCACTTATTGCCTATTGGCAGGCACCATGCATACACATCTTTTTTACTGTATGATTGAGGGAAAAATATTTTAAATTCTAAGGTCCTTCTGCCTGTTATTTTAAAACCAAACTGTACCTTAATCCATAAAGTTAGCAAAACTACTTCTGCTCAAAGGACTTCTTTCATATTAGCACAAAAGAAATAAAACAGATAAAAGATCTCCCACCCTTTACTCCCAGGAAAGCTCAAACTACACTAGTCCCATCTAAGGGAATAGTCCTAGGAGTCTTAGATAAAATCCTGTTCCTGGAGGATGAAGACCAGAGGCATATTTGTCACTCACAAGGTCCTTCACCACTCTGCAGGTGAGTTGCACCCTCATCACTCTGCTTTTAACTCAACCTCCCACTTTGTCTGTGGCTGCCTTTCACTGTCCCCACTCTCTTTGACAGCACACTGTAAGAAAAGTTTGCACATGGAGGAATTCTCTACAATTGTACAGTATTTTCTGACCACTGAGCCTAGTTTTTGCTTCTCACATGACTCTTTAATAGGTTTTCTCACATCCCCTTTTACCTAAACAGAAATTATTAACATTTTTGCAACGCTCCTTCCTCTTCCAGTAAGTAAGTGCACAGATGAAAGAAGCAGCTAACCTGTGAATGTGGTGGGAGCCAAATCTCATCCCAGAAGTAAGGTTCTAAACTCCCACTGGCCTCAAGAGAGGGAACACTACGCCCAGACACACATCTTTAACATCCAGATCACAAACTGCATTTGGACAACTACCTTGTGAACACCAAGTGTTATGGTTCCTGAGTTGTTGCCAATAAATTCAGGTAGGAACTAGAGCTGAGCAAGGTTAATTTGTAACCAATAACTAACTCCTTCAGAGACAGGTCCCAGAGAAGTGAGAATACCAGACAGACTTTTATCAACACATCAGCATTGCCTAATAAACCTTCATAATGTAAATTTGCATCCTCCTTATGAATGGCAGGTTTGGATGGCTCATTTCTCTCCTGCAGTCACCCTGGAAATTATTCTCTGGAGAAAATCTGAAGTGTTAAAAGACACAAAACTACACTCTGTAGTAAGTACACTGCAGAGATTGGGAAAAAATCGGCAGGCACACAGAAAGTTCACCCACTATTTTACCTTTCCAGAGGAGGGACTTCTGTGACATCTCCTTTGAAGAGTGTTTCACTTGCATCCCTTAAGCCATTGGCGATGCCTTCACCACATCCCTTCACTTCCCTGTCAGGGACATCTGTCAAGGCTGATGTCCTATCTAAGAACTGTCCACCCTCCTTCATGCGCTGCTGGATCATGGGAGTGAGTGGCATCTCAAAGCTGAAGTAGCTATCAGGCTCCGAGTACAATGTCTCCAGCGATTCTGCACTGTAGTACAAAGATGCATTGTCTAGGATGTTTTCAAACTGTGAGCTGTACAGATCAGTGGAGACGTCAGAGTGCCTCTGCCCAAGGAAATCTTCGTATCCTCCTGTGGCTGCTTCCCCCTCCTCCACCATCCTGAAAATTAACCAGAAACAGCTCATTTCAGCTTGGGGGAAAGGTTTAGACTTTGGGCAACCCTTCTCACCTTCTCATCTTACTGAGCAGAAAGGTCAATGCAGCTTTATGCAAGAGAGGGCACTGCAGGTAAAATGCTGGTTTCTCCTTGCACTACCTCTCTCTATGACTGGCACCCTCTCCTTCTCCTGGGACGCAGAAAGAAACAATTTCCTGGGTAAAAGAAGAGGGCTGGGAGACAGCCTAATATTGTCCAACAAATAACATCAGCTGCTGATGAGAAAAGCACAATGTGCAAGGTATGTCCTAGCACCAGAGCCATGCCAGAGGCTGCACATATTGGAGATGTGTATCCAGATGGAGCCTCTGCCCCTGAAAGATAATTTGCTACCTCTGCAGTTCTAAAACTGGGGTCTTCAAGCAAAGAAGCTGAAGGAAATAATTCCAAAATGTAAAGGGAAGCACATACAATTGAAAATATGGACCCTGGGGAACCAGATTTGAAGAGAGAATACTTCCTGCTTGCAGATGCAAGGAAAGGTATACTATCCCCCTTAAGAGTTTTCTTCTCTGCTGCACCAAATACTGTGGGGCTCCTCAATATGCCAGTGGTTGGGGCAGCCAGCTTAAGTAATCCCATGCACTAGCCAAAACAAAACTCCACAGATCCAGAGGTGCAGAGGCAGGAGAGCCTCCCTTGTAGAGAACTTATTGTCTCAGCAGCAAACACCTCTCTCAGGCCAAAGTGGGCATGGTTTGCTTGGAGTGCACCCGTGAAACCCTTGGTTTTGTCAGAGATGTGCATTAGGAAAGAAAAGCAAGCAAATCAGGATGCAAAGCAGCACGCCATTCTTGCAATATGTACTGCTAAAATTATATAAACACAGATAGATAGATAAATAGATAAATAGACAGATAGATAGATAGATAGTATAGAAAGCACATATTGTAGCATTTCCCCTCCTATGATCTACATGGCCCTGGCTAAAATGTCTTTATTATCCAACCTTCCAGAGATTCTCACACTGCTCTTGCACAAACTCTGAATGAATGATACCAGAAATCCGTTTAGGTGCATATGGCCAGGCCTGCATGCCAACTGTATTTAATTACATGACACGTCCATATCCCAACTACACTTGCTTCAGATGCTTCATCACACTGACATCACTGTGCCAACAGCAAGACTTCTGATCTTTACGTTTCAAAACCTGAGATGGACTGCAAACTTCAGTAAGATGGTGTGGAGTAGCTTCAGTACCAACTTCAGGCACTAGCCCACCACCAGCTATGAACCACTACTGTAAACATCACGCTACAGGCAGCAGACAAATATTTGCAGCTTCTCATTAGCTCCTAAACAGGTAGGCACAAGCCACATGCCTAGACAAGAGAACCTCTGCCTGACCCCTGCTTCCCTCTTAGCATCAACTCACCTGCCCTGGCCTCTTGCACACACAGCTACCTCCTCCTCACTACAGTTCTTCCTGTCCTTCACAGCAGCTTCATCCTTCCCACTTTCATCGAGCAGTGATAGAGGAGTGGCTCCAGGGGCAGCAGGTCCCAGTCTTGGGTCTTCACAGACCTCACTCCACGCACTGTCTGGCAAAGACACCAAGGCTGGGGAGACCACTGGTGACACAAAGTGGCTAGATGTTTTGGGGAATGCCTTCCTCTCCACAGACACAGAGTCCAGCAGTGAGTGTTTCTTTCTTCTCTGCTCCTCAGCTTTTTGCAGCCATAAGATCTCCACACCTTGAAATTCTACATGTTTACTCACAGCTGCCTCTTTAGCAAGCCTTCTCTCAGGACCTGTTTGCATTTTGCCTTGACTGTACTCTGAAAACTCCTCAGAACGTGTCCCCCTCTCCACTCTGCTGACTGCTTCCAGGTTTGTCACAGATGGTTTGTGACAGCTTGGTTCCTGAGCTGCGTGGACCTCCTCTGCTTTATTACTTATGGCTTGGGAGGATTTGGACTGCTTTTCTTCAGCCCATATTGAAGCCAGATCCTTCTCTATGATCAAGTGCTTTTTTTCCTCAGCTGTTCGTTCAGATGGAAGAAGCATGCCTGAGAGTTTTTCTTGGCCTGCTGGAACTGGTTCTCTGGCTGCCTGCACATTTTGGCTGCCAGTAACACTCTTTTTTTCCATTTGCGTCTCTGAATCGAGAGAAGTATTTGCTCTTTCTTGCACCTTTGTTGCTTCTAGCCGTCGAGAGATTTTCATAATCTCTGGCAGATTACCTGCAGGTTGCAAACCTTCTTCTGGGGTGTGAAGCTGCACTGGCCCTGCATCAGGCCTGAGGTTACCTGCAGGAGCCGCACGCTGAGGCACAGGCCTGATGTGGTGGTGGCTGTCCCGTCGTTCTGGACTGCGTGTTACAGGCTCAGCCTGGCACGTCGGTGGAGCCGCTGCCGCTTGTCTGCTTGACTCTACAGTGCCGTACTCTGGAAATTCATTGATGATGGTATGAGGAGGCAAACTGTTGCTTCCACGGCCACTACCTGCAAGGAAAAAAAGGAGACCCTGTATTTATCTACCACATGAACAAAGCAAAAAGCCTGATCTCCCTTCCCAGACCACTCCTAACACTCTCCCCTGCAGGGGAAATACTGTTCAGTTTAACTCATTTCTGCACGCTCTCACACTGCAGTTATCCAGAGCTGGTCCTTCTACCTAGGAGTTTTTGGGACGCCCTACTTTGGGAGTGTGCACTACAGAGGAAGGAATGCCAGAAATGTCTGCTACACTTCAGAAAAGGTCCCAGTAGCACACAAACAGTCTGAGGCGGCAGGCCAGGTGCATAGGCCTAAGAAAGCAGAGATTCAGATGTCTGACATCCATCCACAGCATGTGCCACACATGATGGTTTTACTTTAAAAAGACACCACACATGATCGTTTTATGTTTTTAGGTAATTTGCAATTGTGAAGATGAAACACTAGGAAGACATCAGCCACACCCCTTATGTTCTACAGCCTTGACAAAACTAATAAGCTAAATTACAAAGCAATTAATGAGCAATTCAACTTTCTGCCAGCACTACCCTCTTCCTTTAACAACTCAGGTAGCTGAAGGCCATGTTGCAGTGATGGATGCATACCAAGTAATTCACATTTTCTACTGCAGCAAATACGCTGCTGCAGAAAAACCTTGCTATCCCTCCCTTCCTTGTGCTGCTTTTCCAACTGATGTAAACAAAGTAGGAGCAAAAGTGGGTGGTCCCATTTTCCAAGCGCCAAGCACCCAGTGGCTCCCATTGTTGTGAGGTAACAGAGAACTATCTGTCCAGAGGGACCTCAGGGATGACATAATGACAGATAATTGGCCACCTTATATCACAGCCCACGGAGGAACTGAGCTTCTGGGAGAAAAAAATCCCAAAAAACAACAACAAAAAACCCAACCATCAACAGCTGCATTTGTCCCTCGGCCTGGAGTATAAAAGTGTTTTAAATCAAACTGCAGGGTGGCCAGACTCAAACACCTACTCTGAGAAGCATCAGGAGTGACAGTTCTAAAATTAGACACCAACTTGTATTTGAATGGTTCAGTCCCAAGGTGCATCTCTAGGTGCTGCATTGCAAACTGATCCCCACCTCTGCTCCAAGCAGGATAGCCACAGCCTGTGTCTGAGGCAGAAGCCATGCAGCTGAGGTTAATGATGGGCTGAGTTCAAGGTAAAAGAGAGGATAATCTAACACAAGTTCAGAACCCCATTAATATGGCTACCCATGTGCCAGTGGCTTGTTAAGGTAAACAGAAGTTCACACCTGCCAGTATATCCCAGTCTATCTACCCACAGGGTAAATACCACACACTGGGCGTGGTGTAGGATCAAAGTGACAGTCTTGGACCCTGCCAAGCCTCAGAATCTTTCGCAGTGAGCTCTCCAAACGTCTCCATGCCACTGACTTAATCACTATATAATAAAAATTCAGCTTCACCCAGACGGCTCGGTTGCTGTTCAGGACAGTGACTGGACAAAGCAGGGACCTCTTTTCTGCTGCAAGGTCCCAGGGACCTGCAAGGAGCACAGATGCCCTGTCCACAATTGCATCACCACCCCATCTTAATGGCAAGGTTTCCAACACACAGGTGTGGGTGCACCCACAGTGCTTTTCCTAAGCATCTGAAGCAGCAGACAGTCCCCTTTGCACACAACTCAGCCACACAGTGCTTGTGTGCATCTCAATCAAGCCCATACTTTTCATGGCACAGGCACTAGGTTGCCACTGTGGGACACTTCCACCAGGACAGACTCACATATGACAGTCATGCTCTGTGGTTACAACATCCCTACACTGGCACCAGAATAACCCCAAGCAAGCAACCCCAATCTGCCTTTTCATTCTGCAACCCCGGTCTTCTCTAATGCAGAAGTTCTAGTGCTTGCTGCTGTCTCAGCACAGTCTAGAGGTGGGATTTCTTAGGAGAGGACTGATAGGGAGCCTGTCACTATAGATGCTAACATAAACCCTTCTTGGTGGACACATCCACCCACAGCAATGCTCAGTGTGTGCCTTCAGCACTGTGGGACAACACTTGGCAAGGCCACTGCCCAGCCACACTCTCTGGCTGCACTGTTGTGAAGAAAGGAAATACATAGTGCCCCAAGAGCTGGGACCCCCCGTGCCTCACTCCAACCCACACATCCCGCCTTGTTGGAAGGAAGCCCAGAGCATCAGCCCCGGCCTCCTGTGGGGCTGGGAGGCAGCCAATGTGCTCCAGAGGCCAAGCCCTAACAAGGCACCGCACACAGATCCTGCCAAGGGGCCAGGCTCGTCTCTGCTAATTGCTATCTTAGCTTCTGAACCAACAGGAGGGAAACAGAGGGGGCCTTATTTCTCCTGGTGAATGCTAAATGCTCTGCTGTGCGTCCCCATCTGCCACCGACAGCCACTGCTGATGGTGGAAAGAAATCCTGAGCCAGTTTCTGATTTACTTCTCCTCCTGAACTTCATACTCTGGCAAGCCCATCAGACTCCAGAAGAAGTACACATACAGAGCACATACCCACACATGCGGGCCCTGAGAGATGTCCAAGGGGAGGGAGAGAGCTTACACGCACTCCCTTCTGCCACACCTGCAAGCTGTGCTCCATCTGGGCAAGAGAGTAGTGCTATCACAGTAGAGAGGTAAGGCCTTTCCTAAAGTGAGATGTCAGCAGCGCCCCTCTGGATGGACTGCTCCTGCTGCTGCTGCTGCTGCTGCTGCCGCTGCTGTATACAAGCACAAGTCAGTGGGATTCTTGTCTTCATGCAGCAATATTGCCTAATTCTCTGTCTGACTGAAAAAAATTCATGTATGACATCAAAGCAGTGTTCTGTTGCCATTATGTTAGGTACTACCACGCACATGACTGCCAAGGTCTCTATTTCATGAGGAAAACCACAATCAATCCACCCCTCTCTCCCAAAATTGCAAAGCCTTTCCTCAGAGAGCTATTTCAGGTACAAGAGCTTAGGGGAGCTTGAGCTCTTTAAGGGAAACTCCTCCCTTATTCCCATCCACCACCACAGCATCATGTCTTGCTGCAGCTACTGGCATATCCTGTCCAACCCCATCCCCCAATATGACTGCATTACAAACAAGGCTAGAAAGACAACAACAAAATTTAAGGACTGCACTGAAGATGCGCAGGGAAAAAAATACCCATCACCAAACAAACAAAGGACACACACTTTCAGGTAACACAAATTTCTACTTTGCATTGAAGGTGGCTTCTTTCAACAAATGAATAAAAAAAATAAAAAGAAAGGAAAAAGAGAAAGAAATGGATAGGGAAAAAGCTAAAATAGAAAGGGGGTGAGTGACTAGAAAACTAAGACTGGGCAAATATAACCTAACAGCATTTGGCAGCTTTTCTGATGACTAGACGTTGAAAGAATTAATGACTTAAATCAGGCATAGATATGATATTTCATAGGTAAATAACCATTCCATGTCAAGCAAACTTGTCTACAGCATAATAAAAGGAAATTCTAGGAAGCAAAACACAAGTTAAAAGCATAGACAGACATTTTGTTTACAGGTACATTTTAAAAAAAGAATGGTGTGAGTGTCTCTCTCTATACAGTATATATATATATATTATATAGCTCAAGAAATTAGATATATTTGCTTGAACAGTCTCCTTACTCACAGAGGTTACTGTAGCTCCAGCAGTTACCCATTGGTCAAAGAAATAAAATGCACAGATCATCAGTTTATCTATAGCGATACCAGCTAATTCAATTGCTGCTGTTCTAGTCAACTGGAATCAAAATAGTTTCAAATTTCCTGGCAGCTGCTGCCCTGCACTGCACACAATGATGTAAATGGATGCTTTCTGAGTATTATGAAACTGATGGGGGAACTGCAGTCTCATTCAGTCTATCGCAGGAGCTAAGGAGTCCACCTTGGCAGCTTGCAGGGGGAAAAAAAAATTTCCTCCAGCAAGGCTGCCTGACGGCATGCCAGGGATACGTCTGTGCTTAGCTGCCGTTTTTGTAACTGCGTCTGTAAGGGGAGAATTGGGCAGAATGGCGATGCTGAGAGTCATGTGCTGGTTTCAGAACACAGGATGCTTTATGGCATTTCAGCATTAGTGAGCTGGAAGCATTTACTAAGTAGCCTAGTCATCCTGCATTTTATGTCTCTGCAGCTCCTTGCACGGATCATAAGTAGCACGTGGGTGAGCTTGCATGCAGCATCTACGGTTTCCTAGTATTTCTTGCCACTATTTGTAAAAGGCAGACTAGGGCAAGTAAAAAACAATGTATACATTAAGATGAAACAAATCTCTAGGTGAGAGAGTTTAATGAACAAACCACAGGATTTATGATATTATATCACTACTGCAGCCTGCCAAAGAGGAGGGTTACACGTTATGTCCTTGTCCTGCACTGCATCCTGTTACAATTTCTATGATCACTAAAACTATTCAAATTGATAAAGGAGCCTGCTCCTGCTGAGATGGAGAGGCCATCCCCGATAAAAGGGGAGGGATGTTGCACAGCCTCTGGCAGCCTTGTGCAGCAGCCCTTTTTCCAAATGATGTCATTCTCCATGCTGTGATAGGTCCTGCCTGGCCAGCATAGCCAAAGCCAGGGGATTAACATAATGCAAACATGCGGCTTTTGTAACTGGACTGCAAACATTCACGCCAAACTGGGGGCAGTGTGCAGACACTCCAGGCTTTTGGGCAGTTTTTGCTTGCTCCAAAAAGGAGAAGCAAAGCCAGGTCTTCATCCTGTCAAAAGTTACAGCAGCATTATGTAAAAACAACGAGTTGGTGGAAATGGGGAAGCTGAGTGAAAGTGAGAGGGAAACTGAGGGAAGAGGTTAGGGAGAGCTGCCTAGAAATAAATCCTGGTGAAAAGCTTCTGTACCTTAGCAAACACGGAGGGAAGCAGAGGGGAATAGAGGTATGGCAGGGCCCTTGCAGAAAAATTGACCATCTTGGCTGAGATCCCTTACCCCAAAAAGAGACAATGAGAGGGACTCTCTGCTATGGTCACTGGGAGGTTTGGCACAGGGCCCAACAGCATGCACAGCCTGCGTGCTCTTTGCAGTCACCATATTTTAACAGCCAGACAGTGGTGTGACAGACAGTGGCTCAGGGTTACCCAGAAATTAAACTGATTTGTTCAGGGGAAAAATAATCCCCCTGCAAGCATGCAGGGGCAGTGTGTTGCTCAGGAAATCGTACACCCACAGCTTGCTGTGCACTGGAAGAGATTCTCAAAAAGGTAGTGCTCACCACTGCTCTTGCATAGTTCCCTAAATTCTGGGGGTTTTGGGCTACCAGAGGCTGTGCTAGATGAAACATCAGTCTGCCATAGGACAACCATGCCCATGCTAGGTAGATCTGCATAAATCTGTCTGCTAGCCAAGTCCCAGTGCTGGAGTCTGGCAGTGTGATGATACTGAGTTTTCATTGGTTTGGAAAACAGAATGCAAAAAGCCACTAGGGTAAGAATGTAAATCCTGTGCATTTAGAAAGCAATGACCATTTAGAAAGCATGTAAAATACATGTGTCACTTTATGCCTTTTTGAGAGTCTGTGTGGATTTTTTTTACAACTGCAGAAGTTCTAACCCTATTACTGATTGAAAGCTTTACGCAAGCAATGCTGTGACTTGGTTGCATATTTTCCCCCACAGATTTTAACTAATTCCCCATGGTAAACAGGGTTTGAGACCACTTGCATAACTCCAACTGCACTGAATTAAGTGTCCTCCAAAGAGCCCCATACCTTTCCCCTGGTTGCAAGAAGGATGGCACCTTGCCGCACTCACTCAAAGGCCTACAGCCAGCTCAAAACAGGACAAAGTCCAAAACCAACATGCAGCACACACTGAGAGGATTTAGTGTGAGGGATTATCCACTACAAATTGCTGTATGGGCCACAGATGGTCAGTGAGATAGCTCAGTCCCAAGAGTCATTACCCTGGAAAACAAAATGGTAGAGTGGAACAGCTGTTAGCATTAGCAGGAACAGGAGGGAAAACAAAGGGAGTATGTGGATTCCTTATCCTCACATAAAAGTGCAACTGGGTCTTAGAATATTTAACGCAGTTTTCTTCTTTGAAGTCCCACACTGTGGAATGATATGGCTGTGAGAATCTCAAGTTTTGATTAAAGACTTATATTTGGAGAAGTCTGAAACCCAAAATGTAAACAACAGATCCAAAACTAATCTGAAATTTTCTATTTTTCTGCTGCTATGATTTATAACGGAAGTGGCTAACAGATTACTTCCTAAGTGTAGATACACATAGTAATTAGCAAGAATTATTTTAAAAGCTCCATAAGAGTCTTCACCTGAAGAACAAACTTCTGAAGCAGTGACAACTCACAGCTGCTTCGACACTTTCAGTATCTACAAAGACTTTACAGCCCCTCTAAATTCACCTGTAATTGATGTTATATATTTAAAATACTGTATTTTTAAAGAATCCTCTCAAAACCCTTGGGAAGTTGCTTTGAGCAAGCTAAAATGGCTTTAAAAATCCCTCACTTCTAAGCACAGATTTCAGAAACTCTGGATTTTTGTAGATCCAGAAACCAGGCACACTTGCAGAAAAGGACATCCTTTACTCTATTTGGTTTGAGACCAAGCTAAGAGTAGTCTTGCTAGGCAGTTCTTAAAGCACTCTAGGAGATGGATCTCAAGTTATGCGCCCAGCTAAAATAGGACACAGAGGGACATGTGCGTCTCCCACGCTCCAAGTGTTTGTTGCTAAAGGTGCAGTTGGACATTGCATAGTAACTTTTCAGCAGGCTCTCACAGCGAATGAGACTCCCTTCCTCAGGAAGCTGGACAGAGTTAAATAAACAACGCAGGGATCTAAGGCAGATCTAAGGTACTTGCTAAAGCCAGTGAACTGTGAACAGGAAAAATACATGCTGTACTCTGTGTTACACTTCTTCAGTCCAATACCAGCCCAGAACTGCATCTAATCACATAATTTTATTTAAATGTCTTCTCTGTGTGCATATCAACAGCAAGTTAACATGCATCATTTCCTTCAGAAAGCTTCAGAAATAAAGCAAGACTACAGCACAATACAGGGTTTGTGTTGGTGTGCTGCAGATCCTACCAGATGATGGGGCTTAGGCCAAGGAGAGGAGGCCATGGTGACAGGTAAAAATGCAGCTGTGCCCCACTGTGCCTGCCTACAACAAGCCAAGTCAGCTGGCTGAGCCTCTCCTATTGTGCCCACTGATCTGGATGCCCCATTTTCTGTCTGCTTGATGGAAGGGGATGGCCTGATTGCCTCCAGGAAAGTGTTGCTGAGTCCTGCCAGCTTCAGCCAAATTCAGCCTGTGCCACGTGTGCTTAGAACATCTGATGTGGGCAAACGCTGATAGACTAACAGCATCACCAGGTCCCCAAATATTTGTGTGCTCATATCGGCATGGCTCTCAGCTTCAGCCAGTAGAGCACAGACAGGGAGACATTAACTGCCTTAACTCTGGCATTTCCTAACTTCTGAGCACTTAATTCTGCACCTTTAAAAAACAAAAAACAAACAACCCATGTTTTAATGATTATTTGTACTAAACCCTTGGCCTTCAAACAACTCTGTTGTTTAGAAAGTTGAGGATGTGGTAATCTCCTCTCTACAGCTGTAGGTTATGATAACTCGAACTATCCAGCTTTCAAGTGGAGGTCACAAGACATACAATTTCCTCCTGTGGAGCAAGGGACGTAGCATAATGCCTTGTTCCCCCTTTAGTTTTCCTCTCCCCTGGACTGGAAACCCAGATATCCATCACACCACACCTGACAGCTCCAGAGCATGTCTCAGCTTCTCCCAGCCCCAGGAAGCAGAATTCTCAGAAATTCAAGGGAAATAGCAAGATAGCTCCACCTCACCACCTCTGCAGCCAAGATGCAGAGCACAATGAAACCTGTCCTCCTGCACCAGCATTTATTTTTCCATATGCACAGTTCTCTTCTGACAGCACTGCAAGAGCTTGCTGCTCTTCAGAACATCCAAAATTACTTGCTTTACTCCATATTGGAGTGAAAAAAGAGCACTCAGCATGGCCAGCGAACATGCTGGTGCCAACGAGGTAATCACTTCCTACAGTGCACAAACTCAACTGGAAAAGTACCTTCTAATACAGTACCTCTGGAGACTTAAATTTAAAAAGTTAACCTTCTTTTTACATCATTGCCAATCAGCAATGCCAAATATCAGGGATATTTATGAGAAAACTATGGATTACACACTGTGATTTAAAAACTCCTGCAGGTCTTCTGTATGCCAGAAAATGCACCAAGACACTAGAAACAACAACAACAACAAGAAGCTGATAAAGTCAAGTATGCACAACAGGATGATGGAATTTTAACTGTGGGGGAGAGGGGTACCACAGCTCTGAGCATTCTGTATTCCAGCTTTGTGTGTGCTCCTAGTAAACACTGCAGGACATCTGATATGCCAAACCTTCACCATAATTAAGCAAAATTCAGGCAAGAAAATCAGGCAGTCCTCCAACCCTCAGAAAATGCAGTTTTGCAACTTTTAAGGAAAGGAGAGCTGCAGAGGAAGATACCAGACCAGGGAGCCCAGACTTTCAGGATTGCCTGGAGATGGAAAGAACAAGAGATGAAAATATGGCAAAAGGGTGGTGCCTCAAAATGGAAAACAATGGGGTTGGAGCATTGGGCAAGACTACAGTCAGCAGTCTCAGCTATCGTGAGAACAATGCAATTGACTGCCTGTGGTCTAAGGACAGTTCCTGCAGTGAGGATCAAGAAGGTGCCACTTCCATGCAATGCAAGGAGGATGCAGTAGAGCTGGACATGCATGTCTTGAAGTAACAGAGCAAAAAAGTGAGGCAGAAGACTAAGGACAACCTAGCATGTCAGTGATGCTCATTTTACAAAGATATTGAGATAATTTTCTTAAAGCTGTATACATCAGCAGCATAGAACCCTGAAAAGGCTTCACTTTTACAAAATAGCAGCCACTGTGTTCTTCCTTTGCTCTTCAAACAAGTTCTAGAAATTCTAAAGCAAAAGCAATCATTTGTATGATTGCGGTTCAGGAATGGGTATGTTGCATGGGTCAAAGTATGTGTTTGATTTTCTTTCACGTGTTAGATCTGGCATTGTTTGACCCCTTGCAAAGGTGATTCAGCACACATTGCCAGGAGAAAATAAGCCCTTTTTAAAGACTTGTTCTTTTGGCATTATTTTTGGGGGGCTTGTTACTCAGTTTTTGCTGGCTTGAGCTTGCTAAGCACACAGATGAGCACAAGAACTAGCATTGAGACAATCCGTGGCAGCCTGTGTCTGGGACCATCTCTTTTGGCAGAACCAAGATGTTAAACGAGCTCACGACACCTCACTAAACACAAAACAGCAAGTGACAGGCTTTCCAAAAAGCTTTTTGTTTCACCAGCAATTCAAAACCAAGCTTCTTCCAGCAGCTGTTGGGAAAAAACAGATTTGCATAGCAACACAGGCAGTATTTGTACAGCGCCTTTTTGTGAAGGATGAGATTAAACCTCTGGTATACAGGAGGAATGAAAGCTTTCTCCTCTCAGAAGCATCAGAGAAAAGATTGTTTTTCTTCCTAACACTGATCTTTGATTTATTTTCTCATATAACAAGAATTATGGGATATTTGGCCTTCATGTTTATTTAAGGAATTATTTTGTAGTATCCCCCACTTTTTTCCCCAAGGAAGCACTTTTAGGACTAAGTCATGCAGCCATGACTTTTTTTTCTTTTTGGTATTTAAGTGTATTAACAGCAAAGTCATAAAAACTAGGCCTGTAGCACAGCCAAGCCTGAAGAAAAGTCTGCTCAATAGAGATCACTGTTTCCACAGCAGTTTCCAGAGGAGGAATGTATGTTTCCACATACAACAAGCAGCCTTTTATGTGAGTCTGAGAAGAGGTCTTGTCCAACCCAGCTAAATCCAGTTTTTAAAAAACATTTTCTTTTGCTGGAAGGCAGAAGGCTAGGGTTTCGCCAAGGAAGGTGGCCAGGCTGCACAGGGCCACGTGGACGAGTGTGATGCGTCCTCCCAGCTCCCCCACTGGGAGGGGTCTACAGGCAGATGTGTCGTCTTTAACACCCACAACAGGAGGGTTCCGGGGGCTTGGACCTGCTTCTGCTCCAAGTAATGCATCCAGGGCAGGAGGATGGGCAACAGACAAGAGAGGAGAGGACCCAGACAAGAGGCATCATGCATTTAAGACAAGAGCACATTAGGGCATCAGTGATCACAAATATCCCAGAAAAATCCAGAATGAAGACGGCAAAGGAAAGAAAATGTTTTACATGTGACAGCTTTATTAGCATTTGAATATCATTGCTGAAACATCTCTTCTAAAGCCATCTAACTTTTTGTTTTCCCCCCTCTCATCTGAAAATGATCAGCAGCTTCAACCTGGAAGGTAAAAATCAGCACAGGAGCTTATTAACAAAAGCTGCCACCTCCCACCTGGGTAAACAGAAGTGCTTGCCACAGTCGCCCCAATTACTGTTCCTTCTTTGTGAATTGGCTTGTCTGATGCAAGGGTTTTAGTACTCAGTCAAGACATGTATATCCTCAGCAGCATCAGCAGGGCTACTGTAACATGGCTGTGGCCTAAAGGGAAATGATAAACCAGAATGCAGTAGCAGTTAAGCCATTCAGCAGCTTACATGCTATGTTCTGTTTCTGAGGCCAGCCATGGCATGGGTCAACTGCTTTAGGTTAGATAAATTAAAGTTCAGCCTAACTGCCCACGCTGACAAGTTGTTTTCTTGATCAAGTTTAAACACCAACATTTCTCCTGGCCCTGCCCCTATCACTCATTTGCTTGAAATATTTCATTCTTTGACCCCTAAAAAGCATGTCTTCTTTCTTTTAAAGGCAACTTCTGAAAGTAGCATGTTTATTTGGATTTTTGGTGGTGTTTTCTCCCTTCCCATCTAACACAGAGAAGAACAGAAAGACTTTCAAGTATAGCCGCTTCCCCCAAAAGCATATGCCATGACATATTTGGCAAAAATCAAATCAAAAAAACCCATGATTTGGTGCAAAAAAGTCCTGAGTTTGTACTACTGTCCCCTCAGCCACCCTGTCCTCATTCACCTTCGTTAATAAGCAGTTAAAACTTGCTTGCCTGAAGAAAAAACTAGAAGGGACAGAATCACTCTCATTTATCCAGGGTGGTCAAACAACTTGGAAGAGAAGGAGGAGGAGGAGGATGCATTTGTCTGTCACAGGATGAGGCCAGTCTGGGGAGGTAAAATTTGTTTTTGGGTACAATTCACAAATGTTGTATGTTAACCACAGTTAAATATTCACAAACCCTCCTGTGAGGGTCCCTTGAAATCACTCCCATGTTGCTAACTGTTAGCCCCTAATTGTAGTTTCTCATCAATAAAAGAACACTAGGAGATCCAGAAACAAAGCAAGAAGCAGCACAGGAAAAATACAGAGAATTAGGCATATAATTCCATATATCTGGCTTACTCTTTGCCACTCTTTACTTTAGAGCTCAGTCTTAGCTAAGAATACCTGTCATATTTGGTAATTGTTTTGGCTGGTAATAACAATAGATTCACTTGGATTTATTAGACACAGCATACTTTATTTAATACCAACCTCTGGATTTGTACCAATGCTTGCTGACAGTGCTCTCACACTGTGTCTTTCCAAGCAAGAAATGAGGTCATCGTGATTCATGTAATAAACTGATACACATTTTGTGGCAATTTGGAAAAGTTTTTAAAATTCCTATGTGAGGTCCTTTTAGTTTGGATTTTTTGAGGGTTTTTTTCTCTTTTTGGAAGTTTGGATTTTTTCCACTTTGCAATTAGGACTTCCCAAGTGGATGACCACACTTTATAAAATCCAGGAAGAAACCCAAGTTCTGCTTATTATTATTATTACTATTATTACTATTATTCTCTTTTTTTCCTTTTCTTACTGAAGTTGAGGAGCCTATACAGTTTATTTTTTTAAACAAAGTGCTGCCCTTTTCTGGCAAGAAAAGAGTCTTCTTTAATTAAGTGACGTTCCAGAAAGTTTGCAATTACAAAGGATCAAGGTATAAAGAGAACGGCCTGAAGAAATGCTTTTCCAAAGAGGGCAGGGCTTGTTGATAATTTTGATGAGGCAAGAGGAATAGTTCCAATAACTACCCTTATTTTCTTCTAAGCCTGGGCTCTTAAAACATAGAAAATGCCCTGTATTTACAAGAAGACAACAGGAACAAGACAGATCCTCCAGCACAACATTAGATATTGCACCTGGACTTCTGGAATTAATGACTACAGAGAGCAGAGCAGTTCAGGTACCACCTCAAACATCTGAATTAAAATCTTACCTACCTGTACCTGTAGAAAGACCACAAAGCACATTTCTGGAAGGAGCTCCAGGCAGAAATGGCCATGTTTCAGCATGTGCAATTGCAGAACTCGTGGCTGAACAACCCCACTGCAGAGAAGTCCAGGGACCCCGTCCACCAGTGCATCTCCAGCACGAGCCCCTGCTGTCACATCACGGTGGCCCACATGAGCCAGAAAGGAAGGCAGGGGCATAAGACAGGGGACCATTGTCATTTTCTGGGGCCAAACCAGCGGGATCCTACAGTCTGGTACTTGTGAAGGGCAGCACAGCACAGTGAGCGAGCCCTCACAGGGTCATTAAAGGAGCAGCTTCTGCAAAACTTTCCTGAGTAGCTTAAGAGATTTTTTTTTTTTTTTTTTTTTGCACACAAGAGTAATAAATAGCACTTACCCATTCCTGAAGCCTTCTCTTCTTCCACGCCAAATAAAAATTCATATTTGGCCTTGGCAACATTCTGGGCATGAGCTGATACGTCATTATCCCACACAAGTGCTTCTGCCTAGAGTCAAAATAAACAAAGCTTATCTACCTTTTAGTGAAAAAACAGCAGACAGAACACGAAATCCCTTCAGGCAGCATTTTTAAAGTATTCATTTCACTCTGTCACCACCAAGATCATCCAGAGCAGACATGGGCCAACTCAGAGCACTTTTGAAGAGCTCACCTCTGTCATTGAACACAAAAATTTCAGTATTAAGAACAAAGATCTTAGAGAGATGCTAGAGCACCCAACCACTCTTTACCCACTCTTTAGCCAGCTTACTCACTGAAAGGCCAGCAGCACTGGCCAACTACCTCAATAATACCAGTTAGGGTTAAAAATATCAAGGGAATAGTATCAGAAATAGCAAATTTGAGTATGTATGTCATAAAACTGGGACCCATGGGAAAACCATAAATGGGGCACGCTGTTTTCTTGAAAAGAGAGTGGGGTAGAAAGTGAGAAGCAAGGACTACAACAAAGATGATTTAAAAAGGGAAGAAGGATAAGGTATGCAAATATGTAGGAGTACTATCTAATGATCCCTGTTGGGCAGCCCATACTGTCCAACTGTCTATATCCACCACTGTCTATATCAGGGCAGGACCCCAACTTGGTTTTACAACCACATCACACAAGTCAAACCTGCTTATCTGGCCAGGAGGCAGGGAGGGGACACAGGGTGGTGAGCCCAGTGAGTAGGGGAACACCTGGAGGGGTGGATGGACAGATGGATTGAGCAACTCGTTCTACCCAGGCCTGGTGCCACCAGCACCTTCCCACTGCTCCCTTCTTGTAAGACACACTTTGACAGAGTAAAGGTCCAGTTTCTCAGAAGAGAGAAAGGCTACAGGATTAAGATGAAAATACTTTTCTGAACAGGTAGGGAGAAAACAAATCTCTAAGATAAAGCACACATCAGCAACAAACTGTTGTGCAAAAACTATCTAGAGAGTCAGCACTAGGTTTCCTCCCAGCCAGACAAGATGGAGCCCGTAATTCTTCTGCTTGAAGTGACAGATAAACTAAATCATTAACTCTACAAATTCTTCAGTAAACTTTATATTCACATGAGGCAGTCAGTTGTTGTATCATAGCAAGCCATGGCATGGTTTACATTGGTGACAGCGTTAGCTTACAAAAACACTCTTTGAAAAACAAAGTGGAACATTCTGTCCCCCAGGACAACAATAACTTTTATGCATTTCTATCAAATACCTCAGTATAAGCATCAGATGCAAACAGAAATTCAAAGTACCAGGGATACATAATTCACAGGAACACACAGTCATGGCTATTAATCAGAGATGGATGGAATCACAAATCCATATATTCCTCCTAGGCCATCTGTCCAACAATTACATTTTCTTCCAACAGGATACTGACAAATAGCTATCTTGCCCCATGCCCTACAACTGTTTTGCTCCAGGTTCTCCTGGCCTTTTACACCCATTTCTTCTCCTACCTTTCTGCACTGTGCCAGTTCCCCAAGATTTAGTCCAACACCACTCTGCCCTAAGTCGACAGCAGATCTTACACCGGGGTCTTGGACTAATTTATTTACCATTCACTAATCCAACTACTCAGCACTAGAGCTTCCAGTACACGGATGTGCATGTTAACACCAGCCTACCCAATCCTTTGGTAAAGATGTGATGGAACCAATAAAGGCCTTTCTAGCACAAAGACAACTATCACAAGCATAACAAAATGAGCTTGGAAGAAATCCGCATGTCCGTCCTGCCTTTACAGGGCTGCATTCATTCAATGGAAGGGAGGCAGGAAGGGCTAGAAAAGGAATAGCTGGATCCAGAGCATACAGGAGAAGGCTCTTTGTCTGCAACAGTTTAGACAGGAGTACCTTATAGACCCAGACAAAAATTCAGCCTACTCAGATGGATGTGAAGGGATGAGGTGGCTAACAACTAGCTGGTGCCAAATCCCAGTGACAGATAAATGAAATGAAAAATAAAATGAACGTAACAGTTCAGTTCCTGAGCAGTAAGGAATTTCTGATCTATACCCCTCTGGGACACAGCTTCTCCATCCCTCACCCTTGCTCTTTGAGATTTCACAGACATCTGCTGCACTAAGCATCCCTGCCAGCAAACACATGTTCCAAGAATCTCTATTTGCCTGTACCTTACTGTAAAGCAAAGAAGAAAACTACAGCTCATAGGACCTTTTGCATCATCCAGTAACAGGCACAAGTAAATTGTCTAATTAATGGGGTTTCAGTGTATAGGGCACCATTTATCAGAGTTAGAGGCCTAAACAGAGGCTGAAAAATCTTAGCCTTTGCATCTGAAAGGGGTAACTTGACTTTCAGAAGCGCTCAACACTGCTGATGAGAATTACAGATACTGTCTTGTGTAGGGGAACAGCTGTATTTAACATCTATTTAGGTTGTCAGAGCACTAAAAGGATGTATAAAGAAAGTCCAGATCCAGGCTTAAGGATAAGTTTATCATATTTCATCCAAAAAAGAAATATTGAAAAAGAATGCAAGAGCAGGAAAGAATGAGGATGCTCTGAGGTCAGAGCTAGTTTTTAAGACTATTGCTTTACCAATGTCCAAATCAAGAGACAAGAGCAAGAGGCTCTCCTTTCCTTCTTTCGATCTACCACCCAAGCCTTGCAGAAGTCAAAAGGCCCTGAAACCACGAGCCCAGAAATGGGCTGGACAAACATTCATGGTGCTTTCAAGCTGCATTAGCAAAGATTAAATACGAGCAAGACTGAAAGGGATATAAAACTCCTGCTTAAGCCTTCTCTCTCAGCTCAAGGGCAAAGAAATCTGCATCCGGGTCAGCTCATTTCATAATTGCTTCCCTCAGAGGGCTTTAACCACCACCTTTGATGCATCTCATCTTCGTCACTGCTGGAGAAGGTGACGCATAGAGCACCAATCCCCTTAAATCAGCCCAGCTGTACATACATTTCTCATGAGCCATATATATTATTTTTCAGTCCAGTGATACTCTGGGCAGAGAGACAGCAAGCTCCTACCCATTTGATGACCCAAGGCATCTTGCAGTGCCTTCTGCCTGTTTGAACATGTCTGATCAAGCCTACTTATCTAGGTCATAGCTCTTGGTCAGGAGTTAGAAGGCTACATTTGCTCTCAGTGAATTTTAGATAACATTTATGAAGCTGCATTAGTTTGCACTTGGCAGTCCTCACCCCTCAGACCTCCTGCCAACACAATGGACCAGTTCCTATTGACATCACACAAGGCATTGGCACGGGTCAACAGAGATCCAACCTTGCTGGCCTTCTGTTTCACGCTCAGGGAGCAGAGAGATTCTTCAGGATAAGCCCATGGTGCTCGTGGTGGTTTCAGGCCAGCACAGGAATGAAGTTGCTGAATCCATGTCTGAGCACTGAACTGAACAGCAGCAGGATGCTAAGACCACAGGGTTCCTGCTACTCCAGCAGGAGCTGCCAAGGACAGATAAGTCAGCCCAGAATGAAGCATACACATTGCTCTACTGTCTGGATGTGCAAATGGAGCAGTGGGTCAGGATCTGCAAAGAGAAACTGTTCCCACAATTCACTCTTGAGAGGTGTCTTTAGCTCCTGATGTGAGCTGGGTGCTGCCTTTCCTGAAGCATAGTTTCTCTCTCTGGATGAATTTCATTTCAACTCATAAGCTCCCCTCAAATTACCCTCCAAAAATCCCAGTGGTTTTTAAGATAGGCATAGTGAGTCATAAAAAGCTGAAGAAAATGGTTCTTCTTTCTCCACAAAAGAAAAGCACCAAAGCATCCTCTTTTGACTTTCACTGAGGTTCTGGTTGGGACCTTTCTTTGGGACAAACTGGTTTTGTCTTCGGGCCTTTTTTTTCCTTTCATCCTGTCTTGGGGTGAACATCTCCTCCTAACTTGTCTCAAACCACGACACATACCTACGTGTCAGAGAGCTTCAACTGAAGAGTATCAAACTCCTGCTATCTCACCACCATTTTCAGCTGAGCTGACAGGAGAGCTGGGCTCTGTCTCAGTGGTAGGGATAACATTGTCCACAGCTGCTGTGACAAGGAATGGGTCAGCCTGAGCACAAAGAATCAGTGTGAAACCATGCCTCCTGAAGCATTCACACTTAAGGTCATACACTTTCTTTGAAAATGTCTAACAAGGAGAAAGCATTCAAAGGAGCAGATAATTAAACGGCAAATTCCAGTCTGGAATTTTTCAGACTCCTTGAGAGGACAGATGCTGTTAAGACAGACTCACTCCTTGGAGGAGACCTGGGAAAAGAGTGCTTGAGAAAAAGCAGAACAGGATGGGCACTCAAGCGTGAGTCTTCAGGGAGCAAGAGTCAGCCAAAATTCTGGACAGCAAGAGACCACTCATGCTAAGGGGAAACACCAGCAGGAAGGGACCTAAGGACCATTCATGAAGAACTTTTAGCTGGGACAGAGAGGTGAAAGTGCCCTCAGGCATGTCTGCACTGCTCAGCCACACCAAGAGGAAGCCTCAGTTTTACATGCTTCCGCATGTGCACAGCTCTGCTTCCCAGAGTTCCCTGCCTTCCCCCTCAGCATACCACCACTGGATGTCAGCTCCCTGACAGCAGGCAACAACCCCCTCACTGGCAGCGCCTTTTGGAGGTTTCGTTGACGCTACTGGGGAAACGCTGCCCTATTGCAAGAAAGCAGAAAAAGCCTTGAAGAATGCCTGTAAATCACAGTCCACTATGGAGAACTTCACAGCCACACCTGGACCATTTCTAATCCCAGGCTGTGCTTGTTCCATTCTCATTGCTTCCACAATATCTCTAGCAGCCATAAACTCAATTGCCTGCCAGCAACCTATCAAATACCCTGATACAGTGCTCTCAGCACGAATGACAGACAGAAGGTTCCCACAGATTTTAAAACCTTCTCCAGCAAGTTGCAATGTCATGGACAAGTCTTTGCAGAATCCTGCATCTGCCTCTGCTGTCACATCATCCCTGCATGGTCAAGAGCTCAGCAAGCTTCACTGCTTTTGACAGGTCATACCAATTGTTCTGAAAAGACTATGCCTGTTGAGCTTCCTAAGTAACCCCTTCCTAAGCAACAGGATTAAATGCAGAAAGCTGGCATTAAAATAAACTTGCTAACTGGTGAAACCTAGTGCACCAACATCACAAGAAGAGTGTGGGTGCTCACAGTTAAGAACACTAGCAAGAGTCGAAGTGTTTAATTCCATGTGACCTCATACACCATACTTGTGTTTTCCTCATACTTCCCCACACTAATACACGTGTTTGCAATTCTTGAATAAAAGCATTAGTAAAATAGATTAAAATTCAAAAGAACAGAAGCTTTGCATGGCTTAATCTCAGCTGGAGCTGCTAAAACTTAATGCTAGCCAGGGTTTTGAAAGAAAAGAAATCTCAGCCAGGGTTTTAAACTAATTCCTAACTATCAGGAGTTGCAGGGAGATGCATAGAAAGCCAGAAGGTGAGGAAGAAAGAATGGGCTTGTATGAGAGCACTGCCTATAGCTGTCTTCCAGCAGAGAAGTTGGGATTTTAGAGAGGGTCATGTAAGACTTTTCAGCTATGAAGCAACAGAGATGTGGCAGAGGTGCTTGCAATGATAAGGGGTCTGAAAAAAGCAAAGAACAATCAGTAATTCAGCACCTTTTTTTTCAATGAAACAGACAGAAGACAACAAAAGAACGTATTGGGAGTCAGCACCACACCAAAGAGGACATGGTTCCCTGTACAGTTTGTAGTCAAAACCACCAACTTCCTTGGAAAGCAATGTCACAGAAACCAAAATACTGAGGTACCTGAGGAGAGTGAACAAGCTCAAGGGATACAAATCCCTAACAATATAGAAATCACACTAATCTCTAAGCTGAACTCTTCCTGGGCATCTGATGACTTCCATGACCATATGCATGCTCATGGGCTAAAGCAGCCTTGAATCAAAACCAGTGCAGTGAGTCTCTATTACCTGCTCACAAGGCTTCGGCACTGCCATGGACTGGACAGACCTCAGGCTTGGTACCATCCAGACAGCTCCTCTTGAGTCCTCACCACAATACACTCCACAGCTTATCCCAGGAATTCACCAAAAGCACTGCAGGCTTCCTATGACATTACTCCCAGCACAACAGGATTTGTTTGCTATGAGCAGCCTCACAGGAAGCAGTCAGACTGGAGAGAGCAAAACTGAAAGGGTGCAGATACTATCAAAGCTGCTCTCCCTATGCAAGCAAAGGCAGACTTCACAGAAGTTCAGTATCTAAAGAGAGGCTCAGTTCAGAAATGAAGCAAAAGACTCTCTGCTTAGAAAAAAACCTAGGAACAGTGACCAAAAAAAACCTCAAATTAATGCCTTAGCAGCAGTATCAAGCAGGTAAAATTTGTTTCCAGTCTCGCCACCTTGTTTTAGACCTGCACTTCAGTTTTTCTCCCCTTAAAGAAACATTTGCTTTGTTGTTTGGTTGAAGTTGTTAGGAAGCAGTCAGCTGTTATACAGAATTAAATGCTTTTTATTATGCAAAGGCTGACGCTGTCTGAGCTGTAACTGCATGGCTGTGAACAGCATATTAATTCAAAGGGTGTATGATTACACTTTATTATTAAAGGTCACTCAGCATTTCGTATTTGCCAAGTCAGTGATTTTTGGTGCATGCTGTATGGACCTCTGGATATCTGTGCATTATTTCTAAGGTATGTGCAAGAATCAAAAGAAGCCTGCTGAAAAGAAGGCTTTAGCTCACTGCCTGAACCATCATGTTCTTAGACATAACACATAGATAGAGATAATGAAAAACACCCAAAACTTTTATAAAGCCACAGTACAAGTGTTTTTCCCAAGTTATGTCAAAGAGCATTGGGGTGGGGTGTAATTTTAAAAAAAACTGTGCAAAGATGGCATCTTTAACCCAGAGAATTCAGTAATGCATGTAGTAGACATCTTGCATTTACTATTTTTGTTCAGTCTGTACCAGTATATTTAGCAAACTGACAGACTGCTTCTCTTCAGCAGGTAGTGTGCTTCCATCGTCTTTAGGCATCTCAGACGGCAGAACAATGTTTAGACAGGCTACAGGTCTGCTCCACATGGATTTCTACTCCATGGAAGCTAAAATTTGAATATACCTAAATGCCTCATGAGCGTACCAGAAGTTAGTTCTGCATCTTTAAGCAACTAAATTCTTTCCAAAATCCTAGCCAACATTTGCTGTCTCTTGAAAATTTACAGATGGCATCCTTTGCTATGTGCTGTACATTCTTTATGTCCAGCTAAATATACACTGCTTTTATGGATGGAAGGACAGGGCATTGGGAGAGCTCATCTTAATTTCCCAAAGCAATATTATAAACATAGTTTAAGATAGTGTTCCCAAGTGATTAAAATATTCCATTTCAGTGAATGGTTAAAAAAACTCAAAAAACAAACCAGCAAACAAAAGAACACAGCACACCCAACCATCAGACCACTCTACAGTGGAAGAATTTACATTTGTAAAAGTGTAAAAACCTGCATTTTCTCTGTGGCAAGTGCAAACTGTAGAACTACAACATAGCAACAGAGCACGCAAAAAGCGGTATGTATCTCCTGCTGACTCAGACACAACTTAATAATTCTGCATGATTATTTCATATCACATATGTAAATTAATTTTACAGCTTTCACCTCAGCAGTTTTTTTCTGAGTCTTACCTAGATTAAACAAAAGCTTTTTGGAGCAGAAATTTGACTGAAGTTTGATCTGAGCCATCTTATCTCTGGCACAATTGAGGCAGAAGCGAGAATACACATCAACAAGTTTCTCCTGATGTGCAGACACTGGGGGACTGAAAATATTGTTGCAAGACCGTTTGCTTGCTAAGAAAGTGGGCCTTGAGGACTGCAGCATTGTCGGGCAGCTATGGCCCCACAAGCAGTCAGGAGCCAACAGGCAGTTTCAGCTGTGGCAAGAAGGGAGAAGACATCAGAGATGTTACATCCCCCCACAGGCAGCACAACACAGGCCAGCTGGCACTCGTGTCCCACTGGTGAGGAGTTTAATACCTCTTCTTTTTTCCTCATTAAGTCACAGCAAGTCCACAGACAAGACAGCTGATGACAAACAGAACTTGCTGGTACTGTAATTTGTTTCCTCTTGAGAACAGGGCTTCCTTGGCAAGCATTCTTCTGTTAGCACTGACATGCAGATATATCCCAGGCTTAAGTGCATCTTGCCATCACACTTGGCATTCATCCAGCCTGGGAGATGCAGTTATTACTCAAATGACACTTCCCATTTGAAAACTATTGTAAAAAAATAATGAGTACACTTTAAACCACCTCTTCCACTGTGCCATTTCATGCCAAGAAGAGAAAGCAAGCCTCACTCATTGCTTCTGCAAAAAGGGAGGCTTGTTATTACGTAATCTGTGTTTTCTTACTGCTCCCAAACTACTGCATCGCAGTTTCGAGACAAGGGCCTCTTTTCAGTCATAGAATCATAAAATAAACTGAGTTGGAAGGGACCCATCACGATCATCAAGTCCAACTCCTGGTCCTGTGCAAGACAGTCTTTTCACCAGGCAGCAAAAAGTTGCTGTGGCTATGACGTGATGTTCTTGGCAAGTGTGGTAGTGGCCAGTATGTTTCTGCCTTGGCAAGCCATCTTCAGAAGCCAGCTCCAGCCTGGTTTCCTTTGGCTTAGCCCAGCAGTTGCAACACTAAAAATCCTGTCAAGCAGTTAGCAAAGGGAGCCACAGCAGACACCACACACTTCCCACAGCCATCAGTGGTGGCTGAGGTACTCAGTGGAGACGGAAATGCAGTGCTCATATTCTGATGGACAGCTTGATCCCTGACAGACAGCCTGATCCAGTGCCCAAACAGGTTTTTTTACTTACAGCATCCAGGAAGTACAGTCAATTCAGGAGCCATTCAGGCTTCAAGAGCTAGATAATACCCGAGCTCCTCTGACTCCTGATTCAACCCTGTAGCGAACAAGCCCGAACCCAGAGGGCTAGCTCTCACCCCACCCTGCTTTTAAGCACCATCCACAACCTGCCTTGCTCATCTCTGTAATGCAGAGAATAAATGTTTGGATGCATTAGCATCACAGGAGTCTGTGGTCTCCCAACAGCAGCTGGCAAAACAGCAAGAAACACCTCAGAGCAAGGAGGAGCTGCACTCAGAGAAAGTATCTGGAAACATTCTGCAGAAGGAATACTTCAAACAGTGCCATTACTGAGAGGAATGGAACACTTACATCCAGAATTAAAGTATCAGGCAGACACTTTAAGCTAGTCTCAAACAGCTTTTTCATCTAACAGAAGAAAATTATTTCTAACACACATGCCCCCCCCCCGCCCCCTCAATTTCACATCACTACAAACATGAAAATAAGTACTGGAAATAGTCTCTGTGATCATGGGGTTTGGAGGGCATCAATCCATTTAGAAAGATATTCAGAAGTTCAAGACAAAAATTGCACAAGACCTAAATTTCTTTATCTGCAGACCCACTTCGCTGTACAGTGACTGTCCAGAGAAGCTCCCTAGCACAAATCCTCCTTCTCAGCCAAACGTCCAGAGGGAAGGAGCCACATGCAATTTTACAACCCACCAGGATGCAATGAACCACCCAGGCCACAGTGCAGGTCTGGGTGGGACAGGCAGATCGAGAAATCTCTGCTCTACCAGAAGCCAGCTCTCCTTCAGGGACCATTTGCAAGGAAATGTCCCTTCAAGGACAGTGGGTGGCATATGTCCCTGCTGAGCCCAGGAACATTACTCCCGCCTTTGCTGGGTGAGCTCAGCAAGACTCACACCAAACAACTCTAACAGCTGATGCACTCTGGGGATCCTCAGCACTCCCAACGCAGAGTTGATCTGGAGGAGCATACTCTGACAGCCCAATCTCTGAGTTTTGGAAGCAGTTCACAGGTTTGTCCAGCTTCAGCTGAAGAACAGCAGCTTGGCAGATGGCTCCCCAGTACCCTGGGGACCCACTCTCCTAATCTTACTCTCCAGACACTATGCCCTCTCTCCCTCCCTTTCTTGGGCTCCCTTCACTAGGCCACTACATTGTCCCAAATTACCTTTAAATTACCATTGTGCCTCTAAATTACCTTTAAATCAGCACCCAGCAGTACCCCAGCCTCTTGTTCTCTCTCAAGATCCTTGCAAGCCAACAGAGGTTCTCCAAAGAGAAACACATGCCTCATAGAAGCACATGCCTGAGAAAAATCACTCTAGCCCTCAGGTCTGCTAGCCTGTCTCTCCATGAAGCAGGGATGGTTTCAAGCAATCAGCTACTGAGCATGCACAAAGACAGTTTATCGGCCATGGCCCAAGCACCCTTACTTAGCACTGGTGGCATTGTGTGGTGCACAACTTGTGCTGCCTAAACGCTGAATCTCCCAGCACTTGTCTCAGAACATACACATGGAGACAAGTGCCTGCAGAGATGCTCCATGGCACTCCTGCAGAGAGCCTGCCTCTTCAGCCCACAGGAATCAAACTCCAAACCATCCCTTACATCAAAGCTGAAAAATCAATTGCCAGACTTCCCTGGTGTGACTGGTAAGAATAGAAAGGACTGTGTTGGTGTGGAGGCAGGGAGGGGAAGTACTCTAAACAACATCCATGTTTTTCAGCTATGCACCTTGACAACAGTAAAGAAGTCGTTCAGCTTTCTTTACTGTTAAGCAGTAAAGAAGCTTTGCTGAAAAAAAAAAAGCCACTACCATGTTCATTAAGATCCTCACTGCTCTTCTCCTCACTTTGGTGGCAGAGACATCAAATCGAAAATTGGAAACAGTAAATCAAACAATCCACTTAAGCACAGGAGAACCACTTTCACACAGGCCAGTTGTGCAAGAATTTTCTGTGTGGATTAAGAGGTCCTAGTTTTTGTTTCAAAATTTGTTTCAAGTTTCGAAAACAGCACCATGTAAGTTTCTTGGATTTTTAACATCACCACTACCACAAAGGATGTTCTTACACTCCCCAATCAATCAAGGCTCTAAGTGAATGGGATCATTTGCACAGGGTCTCCTACATCATTAACCTCACCTCTCTCCCATCAAAAGCATTCCCCAAAAACAACTCTCCGTCTGTGTAAATCAACAGGGCTAGGACAGATTCACTGAGAGCATTAAACTGGTAACATCTGCTGGAACACATCAACTAAGGATATGACTGATGAAAAAGAATTTGGAGTAGAAAGAAGCTTCTTTCTACTAGCTAAACCAGAAAGGCTTGGATGACTCTCAACAGTCTATTACAATTGCTTCAAACACTGGGTGTGCAACCTCCAGTTTCATTACAAATACTGCATTTGACTTTCTGTGTTAATGGCCCTACGCACAGACAAAATTTAAGTGTGACTGAAACTACAAAACTAATAGTACTTGCAGTCACCTATTACACACCCGAATCATTTCAGTAACATATACATGTGGCTTTGCCTGACAATATACTAACTGGACCCTGTGGAAGACAGGTAATTGATGTTTATAGCATGGAAATACTCACCTATGTGGGAGCTAGAAACTTCAGTGGGTTTGTCTGAAGTTCAAACTCATTACAACTCTATGTTTATGTCCCCACTGAGAAGTGTAGCTCCAGTTCCCGGGAGCAAGGATGAAGATAGCACCTCAATTGCACAGGAGCATGATTGCATAGTTTAATATTCTACAGTTTTACACTTTTGGTGAAATCATCTCAACCCCACTCTTGCCCTGAAAGTGCAATGCTACGACTCAGCCAAACGCTGACTTTTCTGACAACGTCTTGTTTCAATTTCTTGTTTCAAAATTCAAGAATTTGGCTAGATTAAGAGAGCTTGTCAGTGCAGCAACAGTGCTGATGCGTTACACAGACAAGTTACTTGGAGACACAAGCAAAACGAACTGCACGATATGCAGGCTTAGGGTCCCAGCCCTGAGCGCAGCTTCCCTGCTGCAGCTGGTGTCTCTCGGGATCTAGCAGTTACGAGCAAAGGGCTCCGAGCTTTTTCCCCCAGGGAAAAGGGTTTAAAAGGGTTTAAAAAAAAAATTGAAAAATAAATTAAGAGAGTTAAAGAGGAACAATAAAAGGAAAGAGGCAAAGGGATAAGGGAAGAAGGAAAAGAGAAAAGGTGACAAAAAGAAAACAGAAAGAAGAAAAAAGAAAAGGGGAGGAAAGGAAAAAGAAAAAATGCAAAAGTAAATGGGAAAAAGTGCCTCCGNAAAAAAAAAAAAAAGGGAATTATTTCAGGATTAGCAAAGCAATAGAGGGAGAAGCGTGCCCGCAGCAGCGGCGCTGGGCAGGAACACGTCCAAAGCCCGCGGGGGCTGGGACATGCCGTACTCTGCTCC
>VWZS01004494.1:561249-582057 GCA_013397075.1 Rhabdornis inornatus | reverse complement strand
AAAAAAAAAAAAGAAAAAAAAAGAAAAAGCAGAAGCCTTTTCCAGCCCTGGGGCTTTCCCTCGCAGTCCGACTTCAAAAAGCAGAAGAGCGCAGATGTCTTCAGAGTAACCCCATCTGAACACTTGAAACTGATTTTCCACTTCTGTGTTTTTCACAGTTCGCTGAAAGCTCTCTTGCATCGTCAGGTTTTAAAGCACTCAGCCATATCATTAGAATTTCTCTAACTAGGACCTCTGAACCTTTTTCTCTTAAGGAAGTGGGGTTTCCCTGTCAAAAGCTGTGCTTTAGAAAATACCCCCAAATCTCATTAGCCCAGTTAGAGGAGTTAACTGCACAAGTAGCTGGCAGACTGCATAAAGAAGGATGTCAGTTTCTGTAAGTTCAGTATATCTGTGTTTTGTTCAGCGGCAGCTGAAAAGTTCTCAGACGTGAGGATAGGCTTTCTGGAACAATCTCTGAGTACCAGGAGTCCCTGAACACACTGTATGGTTGCTTCATTCTGAGCATGGGTAAAAAAACCTATGTCTTAGGTGGTAGGCAAGGCTGTTCTCTAATGCTGTGCTCTTCTGAAAGGCTTTGGACAGTGTTGGTGGTAGAAGTGCATCGCGATGAACATGAAGTCACTGACCAAGTGTACCACACCCAGACAGAGCAACACCTCTGTGGCTGAGGAGAGAGCCCAGCCCTGCCTTGCTCCCCACTGGCCTCGCAGCTCAGTGCCAGAGCCACCCTCCCTGCCAGCACTGGGTGATCTCAGCCTTTCTTCAGCCTCATGGGGAAAAAAATCCGTTTCCAGCAGGATAAAAGTATGTCCAGGCATAATGCTTGAAGGACCCTGGCCTAAAGCTTTCCCTGTTTGGCAATAAGACAGGAGTACCAGCACCATCTCTGGGTTCTTCCAACTTATCTGGAGGCTCCATCCAGCAGCACCTCCCATACTCTTCCCAATAGGGCTGTGGCATACGGAGTTCACACTGCTTCTCCTCGACTGGACCCCCTATTTCTCACCGCTTCCAGCTCCACATTTACCCGAACAGTAGCGCTCCTGCTTTTTACCCGCATCACCCAGCAGCAGACTGCACCGTCTCTGTCATCTGGGTGCCAGTGGTGTACCCTGCATTTCAGAAGGCATTCTGCTCTTTCCCTACAACTTCCCCTCTCCCTAAGCCTCTTGCCTGCTTCCCAGCACCACAGGCTGTCTTTAACCATTCATCCTAGGAGCAGCACACAAACTGCCCCCTGCCCTGCTCAGCAGCACTCCAATCCAGTCGTTTCTGTCCTTTGGGAACAGGTGGGTGAAAACCTGTCTTTCCATCCCCTGAAACAGCTGGCACAGGTCCCAAAGAGGTCCCTGCGATGCTGCTCCTCCATGCCCGTTGTCTGTGGCTGAATTGCGCTGGAAGGGCTGGATGATGTGCTGAAGGGCTTCACCCCTCTCCCCCCAGCCACAGCTGTGATGCCAAACATGTTTTGGCCTCGCCAGGGTTTTGTCCCATCTGTCAGACACTCTGGGGGCCCCGGGAGCTGGTGTGGGCGCACAGGCTGCAGATTCCCCATCTGTGCCACATCTGAGATGGCTAATGCAGCGGAAAAAGAAACTACCCAGTGCCTGGGTCTCCAAGGAGTTGATGCACTCTGCCTGCCTCTTCCCTGACAGGCTGAGGTCATGCGACTGCAGGCCAGGAGGCAGCTGGGAGTAAAAGCAGGGCCGGAGTGAGGGACTGGTGATGTCCCTTGCAAAGCACACCCCTCTGCCCTGGGCACCTAGGTGGCTGATGCAGCCACTGCACTTCAGTTTGCAGCTTTTCCCACCTATTTGTGTTCAGAAAAAATTGATCTTTTCTCTCTCTGATCCAGGCATCTGGCCTGAGTCACCCAGACATTTAGGCTGCCATGAATATGCTCTCTGAATATGAATATGAATATGGACTGGGAAAGGAGAGCATTTGCCAGCCTGGGGCAGGATGGTCCTGCAAGCTCCTCCTATGTGGGCATCTAGCTCTTAGTTAGCTTCACTACAAAAGAGGGTGATGGAGTCCTGAAATTGGCACAAAGTGTTGTTTCTTACACCACTGATCATTGTTTTCTGCAGAAGGGCTATATTAAATCCTAAAACATTTCAGTCAATGGGCAATCAGCAGAGAAATGTGAAGGGGTTAGCACATTTATGAAGGAAATTTGTATTTTTTGTCCAAACACTTGATATATATTTCCAGGTAGTTATATTTAAAAAAAAAAAAAGTCACAAAAAACTGTCACAAAACCTAGCAGCTTGCTAAGTAGTTATGAACTACGTATCACAGTTAGAGAGCACTCTTTAATTGTTAAAGAATTTAGTTGTGAGCATACAGCATTTTTACACAACCTAAACAGAAAATTTTAAAAACGCCAAAACCTCAGAAGATGGTAAACAGTCAAGTCCAGCTGTGCAGTGGCTAAGCTGGTCTGAATTCCCCAGCCATGGGCAGTGATGGGGAGCAGGGAGCCAACACTGGGCAGGTGACATGTATGGGTGCTGGGCTGAGGTTGAGCTGGGCATGGGAAATGGGAGACAATCTCAGAAGCTGGTGGCTATGGCAGACAGAAGTGTGAAAGCACCACGAGGGACACCTGGGTCCCACAGCTTGGATAAGGAGGATTTGTGTGAGAAGTGGCCAAACTGCAAAGGCGGTTGCTGGGGGTATTTGGGGGAGTGGAGCCTTGCAAGGCCAACAGTGCTCATCAGCTGAGATTGCCCAGGTCACGGTATTGAAAATATCAAGTTTGAGTATGCCAGGTAGCAAAATAGTAGTTATGGTGGACTGCTTGTTTGCAAAGTCTTGAGCAGAAAACAAGAGGTCAATAAACAGGAAAATGGGTAAGACAGTCAGTGTCAAGGGCTGCCAAGATGTGCTTGTCAAGGAAGCCCACACTTGAACCGCAGAGAGGGAGCAGGCAGCAAACCAAACCTGTTTTTCTGACTATAACACATGGGTCATACCTGCTTCTGGTAACAACACAGACGTCATAGGCTGCTTTCTTTCATCAGCAGGGCAGCACCTAGGTGGACGCATGGATTGGGCATTGCTGTGTCAGTGCCTGTGCCAGCCAGATGGCACCAGTCTCTTCCCACCACTTTCTAAGACAAACTTAATTGCCTGGGACAAAATTTCATAGCTGAAAATACCCTACGTCACTACACCACCCCATAATGAAGAAGAAAAATAAGAAGAAAAAAATAAAAAAGGAGTGTATTAAAATCAGTGCTCTGCAAAGAGTAACCAATGCATAAACTGTGATTTTTTGCCAATAAAGTTGCTGTCTTGCTCATTATTCTCCTCTCACAGGGAAGTAGTACAGGAAGCTCATTTCCAAATATTCTTTCCTTATTCAAAAGGCAGAAAAGCAATCCAGGTACTCACCAGAAAATTTCTCAGGACATTGCATTTCAAATCAAAGAGACTCTCTTTTGTCTTGAGGGAGAAGAAGGCTGGTGATATAAAAAATAATATCATTCTAAAAGCCTAACCAGAAACACCACTATCTACAGATGGAAAGACTGAGTTAATAATTTATTGGATTTTCCTTGTGCATCTGGATTTTCTGGACACAGCTGGGAAAACATTTTTTTTTCCCATTTTACTCAGAAAAACACAGTTGCCATCACAACCAATTTTTTTCTGAATTAAGAGTGGAAAAGAAGCTGCAACAGCACAAGGGGAACAGCATACTTGGAGGTGAGGTGCAGAGTAAGAAAAACTGGGCAAGTGTAAATATGGTAACCTTCCCATTACTTCTTTAAAAGAGTCAGGTGTAAATCATTATAGTAAGGCCCAGGGTGACAGCTACAGCATGGAATGGGCCAGTGAACACTCTGGCTAGTTAGCCAGCTTCACTGTGAGAAGATGTATGCTGCAAGTCACGACAGTACCACCATTTTTCACTTGGCTTTTTCCTCACAGGTTGTCAGGTTTGTTTGGCCTCATACCCAAAGCTCCTGGAAACTTCCCTTTTATGGGTTAACTGACTTTTGTCCTGCTCCTTCACTCATGGACAATTCTCTAGAGTCTTGCTATGGCCAGGAAACAATCCAGAGATTTCACTTCATTCCCTCCTCCATCTGACATGTTCGCTGGGAGGAAAGGAAATGACCAACATTCCCTGCCAGGGAGCCCTGTAACTGGCCAGAAATAGACCATTTGAGGGGATATCTCAAATATGTTATTCTATCCATCAGAGTGTTGGGATCTCCAATTTTATTTCCAAAACCGGGGATTAACAGCACCAGGACTTCACCCGGCTTGAGTGAGTCTTTAGAAATCTCCTTATCAGCTGAAGTCAAACTGAAGAACACAGAAAATCCTGCTGAATATCCCTGCTTTGGAAGGTTACCTCATGGGTCTCTGTTGTCACATCTTCTCTTAATCTTAACTCTTGCTCTTCCCTAAGTCTAGCAAATCTGTCCCTTTGGCCTTCTCTTTAGAAAGGGCTGCAGGGTCCTGAAATCAGCCCATCTCTAGGGGGTACAACCTTCTAAACAGGCTGCCATCCCCTCCCCAACAAACAGTCACAGCTCCTGGATGTTTGTGTGGAACTAATGAGCCCACAGCAGAGACAGGTCATTAGATCTTTTCTTTGCCAATGCCCTCCAAAAGTGGCAGCCCAATGCAGCAATCATGGCGTAACTTAGGGGCCCTACTAAAAGTTTGCCAGAGCGAAGACCATGAGGAAGGGTTCCAACCAGACTGATGTTGGCCATGTTCTTCCCAAGCATCTCCAAAAGTGACAGAGAAACAGGCAGTTGTTCCTGGGCTGCTAAGCCCTAGCAAGTCCTGCTCCTGCTGCTCTCCAGCACTAAGGGTACAACCTAGCCTTCTCTGGATGGGGGAAATCCCTCCTTCCTGCTCCTTACAGGCAAGCAAGAGGCCAGGACTAGGAATTTAGGATACTCCAGCAAGGGGAACACCAACAGTGGAGGCAGAGAAAAGGAAGTTTCAGCCAGGTCCCAGGAGCTCGGTGTTGTTTGTCTGTCTGGATCTTTGCCACATTAGATCATTAGATCATTAGATGGAGGTTTCTAGGGATCAAATCACCAAGACTCTTTCCCATCCCCCAACTTGCCACATAAAGGGTAAAGAACAGATTTTGGTTTCTTTGCAATGTCATCCATATGGCAAAGATAGATTTGGCTTTGGGAGAGTATGAGGGAAGGGTTCTTTTACTGTGTCATGGTTTAAGCTCAGATGGAAATTAAGCACCATGCAGCTGCTAACTCAGCCTCATCCCCTCTCCTCCGTCACCCCTGTGCAATGTGGAGGAGAATCAAAGTAAAGCCTGTAAGTTGAGATAAGAACAGTTTAATAATAAAAATAAAGTGAAATAAAATAAAAACGGTAAATAATAACAATGATAATAAAAAAGAAACAAGTAATGTACAATGCAATTGCTCACCACCTACTGACTGAGCCAGACCTCCCCTTCCTGAAACCAGATCATCCGCCCTTCCAGGTAACTCCTCCAGTTCATATACAGGGCATGACGCTCTGTGTGTGGGACATTTCGCTCAGATCGGGTCACCTGTCCTGGCCGTGGTGCCTCCCACTTTCATCTGCTTACCGCCTCCCTGGCAGAGCGTGAGACAAGGGGGGGCGGGGGGGGGGAAGGTGCTTGACTTACAATAAACACGACTTGGCAAAATACCAAACCATCAGTGTGTTATCAACACCATTCTCACGCTGAATCAAAAACCAACCCTGTTACAGCTACTGAGAGGAAATTAACTATGCCCTAGCTTAACAAGGACACACTGCCTTGTATTATAGAGCATGCACCATACCAGAATCATCAGCCCCACAAGTCAATCTGGCACGCACATCTCCTCCAGCTCTTTCCCAGAGGACACAGTAGCTAGTAGAAAAGCACAAGAATCATATAAGGAAAGAGACACCTTTCTTTCTCAGGCTGAAGCACTGAACCTTATATTAATGTATCGAATCAGATTACCAAAAGCCATCTCAAAATAAGTGAAAAACCTCTGCCTAAGCATGGCTACTCTTAGGAGTCTTCCACTTAGAGCCCACCTGCCCTAAACTCACTGATTCCTTCTCCCATCCCTAGTTTGTGCCTGCATTTCATAACCAGATGGATTTATTAGCAAAGTAGCACGTCTAGATTATCAGCCACAAAAAAAAAGAATGTTTTGCATAAATATCAGCAGTGGTGTTCAAAAGTGCATTTAAACACACAGGTGAGGAGATAAGGTATTTGAGCAGAAGAGAAATAGTCCAGGTAGTCTTTTACCCTCCTGAAAAATATATGTGATTCTACAGAACATTTTCCTTTCTGTGGAAGCCTTAGCCAGTCACACAGAAATCTTTCTGGTCTTGACCTCCAAAAGGAGATGCCAAATACTGTAACTGTAGGGTATGCTATTATCAAGGGAAGCATACATTTCAAGCCAAGATATGGTGGCTTTGTGGTTTTGGGTTCCTTAGACACTGGCATATTCCTGTTGAGTCTCCTGTACAATTTTCCCTTTTTCATGAGTGTCTTTTTATCCTGCTACAGATGGTTCAGAGGACTGAGACTGCACATTAGATACAAAGCCAGTGAGACATGAGGAGAAAAGAATATTTATTCAATGACCTTTTTTTGGTAGGGTAGATAGCAGCTTTTCACAGGACTATCAGTACCTGGAAAACGCAAGTCAGAGAAGGACTGCTGCAGCTACAATTGTGTGTCACATTGACGTGCAACAAGCAGCCTTCAGAGCTGGGAAAATGTAAAGCATAATAACACTCCACTCTCCTCCCCAAAATGAGATAATTATGGCCTGTAACTCTGGCATGTTCATACAGCAGCGTCTGGCTGAAATGCTCCAGTCAAAAACACAAACAACATTGCTCTGAAGAAAAAGTACTAACAAGATCGCTTCCTCTGCTTAAACAAATCTGCAATGGGTGTTGACAGCAGAGAGCTGGAAATGGATGAGCACATCCACATCCTTCCCCAGCTCTGCCCCAGCAGCGAGCACGCATCAGTCACAAATGACAGGTGGAAAGTTAAGTGGGGACAAGCCCATTTCACTGGGACAGAGTGAGCCTAGCTAGTGTGAACAGGTCATTATGGGCTTTGGTCAGAACTGGAAGGCCTCAGCTGGCAGATCTCTCAGCAGATTTTCTAAACAAAGGAAAACACCATTCATTCCCACAGCAGAGGACAGGAGCCAAACTGTAAAAGACTCGAGACAGAAGTATCGTGTGTCAGCCAGAGTGTGACACCAGAGACAGCCACTCTTGAGATGCAGCACCATGGTAACAGCCATGGTCTGCTGTGTGATGGGCTGTATCACCAAGCATGGGGGAGTATGGTGTTTTCTCCTTCTGTGTCTTTCTGTGGTTTCTTGGGGCAGCCTGCCACACAAGCCTGCTGCACAGCCTACTGGGTTAATATCAGCCTGGAAGGGTCGTGTGAAGGGATGGAAAACCTTAGAAGAGCAACAGCCCTGAGGTGCCTGGGAGGACAGAGCAAGAAGGGAGGCATAGCTTTGCATCAAGAGACAGGGAGCGTATGCCAGGCACCACACACTGAATATGTGGGTGGCAATGTGGCTACTGGGGAAGACTCGTGTCTTCTCTTTTCATTTAAATCTTCTACAGTTTCTTGCTCTTCTGCATAGTCAGACACCAGACCTCCTTTCAAACTTTCATCTCTGTCTCTTCCCTCTCCAAAAATCAATGTCAGCATGCATCCTCTAAATGCTCACTGTCTCCTGTACCACCTCCTTTCTTCACAACCAAACTCCATCTCTTGCTCCTCCAGCTCTGGTTTCCTACAGCACTCAAACCTATATGTCAGCACTGGAGCTCGGAGTCCCCCTGCTCTCTTGCTCTGTAGTGCTGCTGCCCTATTGGTGAAGAGTCTCAGCCTTACTGCCCTACATGCCAACACTCACAGTCCCCACCTCCTTAGCAATTATTTACCTTATTAACCCTGCCCATGGCCTGGAGCCAACACTTCATCAATGAGATGGGGGCACAAATTTGACATTTCATATTACTTGAAGCAGCAGCAAAGATATAGGAAGTTCTTACCCACCTACTCATTCATTCCTACCATTTTGCAGTTGTGCCAAATGCCCCATTTAAAGGCGCACCCTTTGTAAACAGAATGCTATAGCTAAGGAGCATCATTTTGCAGGGCAACTTTTTTTTCCTACCTTTTTTCCCCTCAAATTAATTGCCTTTATAATCTTTGCTCCCCCTATTCTTTGCTCCCCCTATTCTTTGCCTCAGCCTTACTCTTCCATCAGCAACTGGGTAAAGCAGCTCTCACCTGCTCCTGTGCTATAGCCCGTAGTAGTAGCTTTCACCATTGCATGTGTCTGCTTCTGCACCCCAGATGCCTGTACTGAAAGCCAGAATAGCTGCTATACAGCATCCATCTCTTCCTTCCCCTTACTTCCAGAAAACCCTCACCAGGAATGCAGAAGGTGTGAAACAGACAATGCAATACTTTAGCATGGAGATTCAATTTCCTCTGAAGTAGCTTTTATCTGAACAACCAAAGGTGTTGGTAGGCCTTGCCTGTCATTTATCAGTCCCTATCACTCACCACAACCACGTAGATCCAGCACCTACAGGTGGAACAGATGTGCTGCTCCTGACTTCCTCAAACCCAAAAATCCTTATTTATTTTGTTTCCAAAAGACTGATTTTTTTTTCATCCACTGCCATATTGACTTCTTACAATTCCATCAAGCCAGCTTTACAACTCCCTAATTATATCAAGATCAAATCCAACTCAAAAATCAGCTCAAGGGAAAAAAAACTGCTCAGTTCCACAAGAATGTGTTCCAATCCTTCACAAATTTTTTCCATTTATGTATTTTAATTAGAATGCTAGATTTTGATAGCTAGGTACAGAAGCAACATGCTGTTTGCTTCCCTTTCCTTGATGTCAGAAATAATCTCTTCCGGCTTGAAGAACTTGCTGGATTCCTGTTTTCTGAGAGAAGCAGAAGATGAAGAAATATGGATGGTGAGGAAGTGATAACTATCTGAGACAATTGTGGGAGATACAAGCTTCATTCAAAGCCTGCTGGAGTTGGTGGAAAGCTATCACTGCTTGCTTTGGCCTTTAGAGTCTCATTTGGTTCTTCTCAAACTTTGGACTTTCAATGGCTGTCTTAACACTAAATTTTTAGTCTGATTACAATTCTACCGAGCATATTCAACCTTCACTGCTTTAAGTACAAGTGGCAAACAGTCAGCTCTGCTCAGGATAAGGCTGTGTGCAAGTGTTTCAAGTGCAGGACAAGCAATCGTAATTATTGTTTTTCACATCAGTAGGTTTGTCTGATGTCCAGGGTGAATTAATCCTCCTACACCACTTGTCAAAAATGCAAGTCCTAGCGATCTGACTTCTCAGATGAAACAACCGAGGCAGAGAAGTTAAATGACCTGATCAAACCACAGATGCAAGGGAGAGTTACACTAAATATGAAAGGGCTGCTCTTTGCATGGCAATAAACCAAATGCCTCTCAGCCAGGCACCTCTCAGTCCCTACCGAACATGTGGTTCAGTCCCACTGCAGGTGGTCACATACATGAAATTAGACAGACACACCACTACTTTATAAATCCAGGACCCAAAGATCTCAGATTCGCATTCACATTTTTAGCTGGTCAAGAACTGTGCTGAATGCGTCTACTACATTTGAAGTGGCCACAAAACAGCTAGCCAGTCCAGCTGCCTCAGTAGTGAGCTTGGTGGAATGAGACATCAAGGAGGGCCTGAATTTCCCCAGGTTGCCTGGGCTTGTTGGAACTGGATGGAAAAAGGAGAGAATGATATTCCTGAGGCACTACAGTTTGTCCCTCCACCCCCCTTCTTGAATGGGGAAAACCTTTCAATCAATGAGCTGAGATTAAACCTGACTTACATCTTGAATTTGAAGGGACTTTCTGAATTGGATGGAAGATTTTTGCCTCTCTTTCCAAGTCAGTATTTGTAAATGTGTTAGTGTCTCCCTTGATACCAAGAGAAGACCACTGTGTTCTGTAGGCAAAATATAAAGGTTCAGCTTTTCCAAAGAACTCATTCAGCAGTCCTTTAGACGCACCTATGAAAAGCAAACAGATTGGCTCTGGATGTTAGCAAAAGCCAAGAGTACAATGGAAAATCCTTCTACTTCCCATTATGGGAATGTGATTATTGCAACAGTAACTTACTTAAATAATGGCTTTGATCTCTAAAGAAAACAAATACTGCAGGCTTATGATGACACACAACTACTACATCATCTGGTGGCATGACAGGAATTCTTTTTGCATTTCCTGCATTCTCTCTGCATTTCCTGCAGGGAATGCATTTTTTGAATGGAACACGTACATCACAAAGGTAATCTTTGTGTTGAGGCTATGGACCTCAAGCCATACAGCTGCACTTGATGCAGCCTGAGGATTTGCATACCTTACCAAGGGTTTCTTCTGGATATGAAACATTCAAATACATGGAAAGACTCATTGTGGAATGTGCACTGAGGTAACCTGGCAAGAAAAGGTTGTTGAAGGTCTTTTTATACTCTTTAGGAAGCTGTATTTTAAATTAATAAAGCCAGAAGATCTCTGGGATCCAAGAACTACTTTACAGGACTTGACAGGGGCTGAGCATAGACTCCAGCATTTTAATCTGGCTGAAGTATGTATCTGCAGATCCAGTAGAGGAAGGTAGTGGAAGTGAACAGAGGGATACAGTCTGCCTTAACGGCCATCACAATCATGGGTTTTCCTATAGATCAGAGCCCTAGAAGATCTAACAGATTATAGCATACACAGCACACAACTGACAACTAAGCCATGAAGATCTCAAGCCACAAAGATCTTCTCTAAAACAAGACAAATGGCCAGTCAAAAACCCCCTTTATGGACTGGAATAATCTTTAGGATATGTCACTATGTATTTCAAATGTGATTGCAGTGATGGACTGGACAACTATGGGAAAAACTCATATGCTTGGAATGCACCGGAGCACAAAAGCCATCCTGAAAAGGAATACAGTGGAATGCTTTCAAAGACTAGAGCATATTGCAGTAAAGAAAGTACAGTGCAGATCACCCAAAACTATTAATGTAAGTACTGTGTACTCTGTGAGAGAGAACAAAACGTGGACAATGCTTGCTAGCATTGCTCCTTACCCAAAAAGTTCACAATTCAACCTAAGTGGTATTTTTTAGAAGTTGATGTTTAACTTCTAAAATGTCAATGAATTATATGACAAGGAAGCTAATAAAGGTGACCGGGAAGGAAATACTTGGTACTGAGGCTCTGTGGTTCCCCTCTTGCCATATCCTGATACCCACTGCCTTATTTTCTCCCTCTAGTCCCAAAAGAAGGCAACATCACAGATGGGACAAACCACAGTCCTTCTGCACTCAGTCCTGCCCTTCAGCCACATGGGTGTCTCCATCTCCTTTGCCCACAGTCTGCTGAAGCTGTACTGGGAGCACTGCTGAACACTGAACCACAATCCAGACTGGTCAGGGAATTTATATTCATCAAAAATACAAAAACAAATACTATAAATATTAAAATATAAATATATTCATATAGTGTGTGTTCCCCCAAGGAGTCTGCTGGATTTGTCCTCCATGGTTTTTGCGGTGCAGGTTTTCTCTTGAGTGCCTAACTTGACCAACATACAGGCAACAACAATTTGATTAAGCTATTCTTGTTTTAGATGGGTTTTCTAAGAAAAACAGAAGCTTATGGGGTTATGCTACCTGTTACCTGTTTGTTCATCTGTCTGCTTCCCATAACACCTTTTGAACTGGTTAGCTAATTTCAAACAAATGCAGGACAAAGGTCTCAGGGAAAATCAATGTAATGGAAATCAGCACCGTATTTATGCTTGTTCCAAGGCAAAGACAGAGAGAAGTACATATCTTTGGGCAGCAGTCAGCATTGGCCAGAGATTCACTAATCTAGGCATTTTTTTTCCCTGCAAAAGGTATCCAGCAGGACACAAATGGGAGGTGGGAAATACTGACACAAGTGTAAGGGATATGCCCAAAGGTGTGAATCTGTGGGAAGAGAGACTTCACAAAATGTTGTACTCCTTGTTACTATTGGCAGAAGTTCCTAGTGATTCATGTGCCCTGCCAGCAAGCAAGCCAGGCTATAGTTTGGTGATTCAACACCAACAACACAATTTGTCCCCTTCAAATCCTGCCAGCTCTAACTTCATTCTCTTTGCTAGCAGAAGGAAGAGCTCCTGGTTACCAAAGGGCAACTCTTTGGTGAACACACGAGTTGCTGCCCCGATATCATAGACAGAGAAACAATAATGAAAAGATCAGCAGAGCTGAATTATGGAACAGCATTCATTCTTGTTCACCCTTCTCAGAGTCAGCATCGATCCCAGCAAGAAATTATTCATGGCATATAGAGGGCAGAGCTGCATTGCAATGTTTAATCGTGAAGCATCCTTGATTGTTTTGGTAGTCACTCAAAATGTAGAAGGCTCAGAGAAAAAGGACTGGCTCTTGGCAGTAGCTGCCTGTTATCAAACCACTGTAAAAATCTTCAGGTATAAATACAAGTTCCTTTCTCACAGAAATTGACATGATCTTAGACAAGATGTATGAGGAGACCCTGGAAAGTCAAGTAGTTTGAAAATGTTACAACTTTCTTTAGTTAGGAAAGAAAGGGCTACAAGCCACACTAAGCATTACAGGATATGACGGTGATTAGCAAGAATGGCAACATATGGGTAAATTACTTAGCATTTGGTCAAAGTGTTGACCAAGGTTTTACAAAGTGGTATTTTTGCTCCCAAAATTCCTCAGAGTAGGGACCAGAGGTAGGGGACTAGGTGCAGACTGAGGGGTATCTTTAGATTGTTTTCCCATTGCCCTTGCATGCTGCATGGGTCATGTACGTCTCATGGACTGTTACCCTGTAGTCCATATTTCACAGGATAAAGATGCTAATCCTATTATTTCTGGGATATCCTTCTTTCTCCCACGTAATCTTTTCAAATGTGTCACTCTCTTAACAAGTGGAAAACATCTAATCTAAATTTCCCTTCCTGTTATTTCAACCAGCTGCATTTATCTTATCCACCATAGAGAACAGATTATACCTTTCTCTCCTGAAGCACTCCTGTAATTACATGAACAAGGATCGTATGACCCCCAAGTTACCTCTTCTTTAAATTAAAACAAGCCTGGCTTTTGTTCAGCATTCCTTGTAAGTCCGCCTGCCTGTGTAACTTGTTTGTATTGAGACAGGCCTAGCAGCCAGATAAAGCAAAAATGCAACAGTCTACCTTCTCATTAGACCTGAGCAGTGATTACTGAAACTACCAAGTGTGAAGAAAATGTTCCGGGCTTGTAGACTATAAATTTTTGGGACATGGAGGTAGAAATACCTAGATTCAAACTCAGGTTCTGCTGCTGCCAGTCTGTCTGATACTGGGCAAATTGAATCCCAGCTCACTGCTCCTTCACTTGACAGACAGGCCTAGAAATAACTCGTTTTACTGAGCAAAGGATGGCCAAAGTAATTTAAAACTGGAGATTGTGCAGATGTTGTAAATTCTGGTGGAAGAGCTCACTGTTATGACAGCCTTCCAGGAGGACAGGTGTCCTCTTCTAGAAGTTTTGGTTTTTTTTCCAAAATATTCCAGGTGTTTTTAAAAAATCAAAGTTCTTCCACAGGACTACATCAAACTGTCGGGATATCAGTAGTTTCCAAGTAAACACGGGGAAGTCCAGGACTTCAGAATACCAGGAACCCCCTGAGTAAGTATTGATATTTGAAGCTCTCCAAGTAAATTATTAAACCAATTTGCCTAACATTGCTGTGACCCATGAGTTTCCCAATATCTAGCCATTCAAGCGTGCTGGGAGGATTCTGCCTATAATAGGTGTATTCCTTTCTACAAGTTCATTACATGTAACAGAATCCTTTCCAGTATAGGCTGTTGTTTTTATTCTTGTTTCACTGTAGGAGAAATCTACATGGAATCACTAAAAACACTTACTTATGAGACTTTTTCTCCAGACTGGAACTTTCCATAAAATCACACTCCCTTAGTTGTGCTAGCTGAGAGACTATGTATCAAAGCTTCATACACATTTCCTAACCTAAAACAAGAAGGATTTTATTTGTTTTGGGTTTAATTCACTAAATTCTAAGAAGCATCCCTCTTCAGAAGCATTCACAGAGAACACCATTTCAGAGCATTTTCTGAAATAGAGTGGGCATATTAAAAGACACCAACTTCATTTAAATCTTAATTGAAAGAATATGGCCACATGAGTAGATGTAAGCAAGCCAAAAGAAGCCTGTATTTTTTGTGAAAGGGGGTGGGCACTGATGTAAATTAACAACCCCCAGGTGAGTCAAGCCCACTTGCAAACATTCTTCGCATTGCACGTCCACTCGTTGCACTACAGCCACTCCTGTGTGATAGCAGGAATGCTGAAGTTTAATCTCGCAGCTCCTCTGCTTAGTACCACTCTAGGGACTTCTTTGACGAGCATGGTGGCAGAACTTGTCTGTTCTGCTCCCAGTCTCCATTCTTTTAGCCCATTGGGTTTTTAACTGAGCTATACCCAGCTCAACACGTTTAACCTGTGTTAACCATAGCTCATTCACAGGCAGATTAAGTAGTTCAGCCTTCAGCTTTGCCCATTGCACAAGCATCCAGATCAGAAGGACAGAGACACGGCTGGCACCATGCTGGATAGATACTGAGGTAGCTGACAAGAACTGTTGCAAATTTGCCCTGTGTGATTAGCACCAACCTGCAGCTCATTACTCTAAAGATCAGTAGTGCCTCCTGAATCTTGGCAAGACATTGTATAGCAGGGAACCTCTCATCTTGCAATACCAAGAAAAGCAAGTTTTTTAAAGCTTGAGGGAAGAGCAACCAAGGCAGAAACAGGCTCCTATTATCAATGCTCATTTCAATGCAACTTCAGGCAAAGGAAGCCTTGAAAGAGGTTATTTACAGAGAGTGGAAGAAGGAATAACTTTTCCAGGCAAGTGGGACAAGGCTGTTTTTGTACAAGAAAGAGATGTTTATCTAAGCAATGCATCAATAATTAGGAGAGGTGAGCTTCTTGAGTTATTAAGCCTTGCTTAGAAATCTCCCTTACTGTTTTTGGCTTTTAATTTTAAAAAAATCTTCTAGGACTTTAGCCCAAACTCAGAAGCTGAATTAGGACAGAGGAGCTTGCTCACAACAAAAGAGCAACATGGCTTGCTGCCTCTAACCCTAAGGAGGCCGAGTGCAGCCATCAGGGAGTTTCTTTCATTAACACAGGTATTGGGACTTTCACTGCAGGCTGCATGGGTCAGTGTCATAAGTAGTACCCACTGGTATTACAGTGGGTCACAGATAAAGAGATAAAGAAGAGAATACTTTTAAATGAGACGCTGACTATGTGCCAGCATTGGTGGATCTCCACCCAGCTTGATGAGTCCCACAGTAAATGAGCAGTGCTGTCCTTAGACTTGGGGCAGTGCTAGGGTCAGTCACATCCTCCCCACACATACACTTGTTATGCTTGCAAAGGACTGTGTCTTCTCCACCTATGGGCTGGGCCTGGCATGACACTGCAAGGTAAGAAGGTGCCTTCTGCAGTCAGCTGCCTTACATTGGACTCTCTTCCTTTATAAAAATCTGAGGCAAGGGGTATCTTTGCTTGATTCCTGTATGACATAAGGCCTCAGAAAGATCAGGAGGTTAGGAGGCACAATATTGTTCCTCAGCTAAAACCACTCAGGATTTCTCCAGGTTAAATATTGCCAGGTCGCTGTGTAGAAGACAGAAAACACAGGACCAAGCAACGGTGGGGTGGCCCTGAAATGATCTGTGCTACCTGGCTTTACCTGCTTTCATACAAAAGATGTTATACCCTGACATTAAACAATATTTAGGTCCCATCTTACACTTACTTCTCTTCAAGAAAACATGGGTTCAGAATGATGTCCAGGTATAGAAAGGCAAATTACTTGTTGGTAGAACTGCCCTGTTAAGGTTTAAAGCTTAACGTTCTTCAGTAATTTCAAAGCTCGTGGGAGGTTAACAAAGCTTGGGGAGAAGGATGTACTGCTGATAGTAGACAAAAAAAAAAGCAGAATTTATGTGTCACAAGGACTTTTGGCACAACTCCTAAGACAAGGAATAAACTAATAAAGCAAACACAGCAACTGTGCTGAGACCAGCTCCAACTGGGTAAAAAGTAATTCTGGCAGAGGGAAACAGGGACCACTGACCCACAGGCCACTAATTAAAGAAACCTGCCAACTTAGGACAAAAGAAATCTGCACATGTGAACTAATTATTATGACAAGAGAGATAATAATTTAACCAGTAGAAGGTATAATACTATTTAATAAGAGAACTAACTTGTAGACAATGAACTGTGATTTCTTTGTTTGCTAAAATGTACAGCTGGTGTAAAATTCTGATGATCAGGGAGCCAGCCCTTTGTGGATCACCACCTAGCTCATACTTTGCACAAACTAGAATAAAGAAACAGAAATACCTTGTCTCAGCACTGTGTCTGTGCTGCATTTGAGACAAGAAGAATACAAGTGCACGTTTGGCTAAATCCTAGAGAAAAATCTCATTCTCTGCTTCTAGAAGAAAGCTTGTCATACACATAAAAGAGGAACAAATAAGCCTGTAGAGTTTTAACTAAGGAGAGGGGATCTGGGTGATTTATCAGGATCATTTAAGGTCTTAATTTTATTAGGGAAGATGTTAATTGAGCTAGTTAGTACCTGCTAAATAAAAAGTCAACCCAGCTAGGTCTTCCTCATGTAAGCCTCTGTCACATGTTGAATCCTTTCAGTGCTCTTTGTAGCAAAGGCCTCTCAGTTCTCAGCTGCATCAGACTTTAAATATCCACAGTGTGAGAAGCTACCTTATGTCACCCCATCTGTGAGGATATGAAAGCAGAGCATTCTGTTTTATCCCAATTAACTAAAAGTGGATTTACTAGAAGGAATATTTCACTTTCAGCTTTTAAAAATATCATTTGCAAAGCCGAAGTAGATATTCTGGAAAGAACAACTGCAATTAGAGCGGTCAAGCAATAAGCATAAACAATTAATACCATTTTTAAATATTGTAATATTTTTGGCCTGTTACAGGGAAGAACTTTTTAAATATATATAATTCAGAAGTTTTGAATCAAACCATTTGTGCAAAAACAAATAGAGTATTTCAGTGTGTGTATTGTCTTTAACATGTCCTTCTTCTGGAATCATTAAACTTTTACAGATTTCCCAGGAAATAAAAAAAAGGAAAAATCCCTTAATGAAGTGTGTAAGAAACAGGCCTTCTAAAAAAACAACAGAGAACACATATGTATATTTTCTTTTGCTCTTATAGCGGTCTGATACCAGGTTTGTGCTACAGCTACTTGAAAGATGAGCAGAGCATTTTGATACAGTAAAAGTTATCTCCTCCAAGGTTTGACATAAGCATTGACACAAAGTGTCATGATGGCAAACATCAGACTTAAGTGTATAAAAAACCCCAAGCAGTATGAAGGAGTTCCCTAATTCCCTCCCACAAAGCCATAAGCACTGCTCTGTCCTTTTCCTTCCAACTGTGCAGCTCTGGAAGACAGTCTCTCAGCCAGGCCAAGTGAGCTGGTGGGCTCCATATTGGTGTGGTCAGGGAACGTGCCAAACCTCAGCACATATTTGGGTGTTGAGTGGATAAATCCAGAGGGAACAACACAGACCTGCTTCTCAGAGATACACAGTGCTACGTTGTTGTCCTGCGCCTTCTGGCCCAAAGCGAAAACATGGAACCATTTTTTTCTGTGCTCATTCCCTGCCTGGTAGGGCACCTGCATATGACTCTGGTTCAAGCATGTCCCCAGGCCCTAGGTGCAAAGAACACTAACGTGACTCTTACCCCTGTTAAACACAAAGATGACATTGGTTCTTTCAGGTATTCTAATCAGTTCTACACAATAAATATTTATACAAAATACAGATTATTTTAATGAGATGAGGAATGCATATTGGCTAGGAAAACCAGGGAAGAAAATACCAAGTTTGCTAAGTTGTTATCCAGATTTTCATATGGAATGGCTGAGAGAATGGAAACCAGAGGATATTTACATGTTCTGGCCTACTGGGAACATACCAAGAGGCTGCATTACATTCAGGAATGTTGCCTTGTGTGCATAGCAGGAAATCACTTGTTGCTTGCTTACACAGCAGCAGATTGAGAGGAAGAGAAGCACTCAGTGTGAGAGATTTGCGAAAACCTAACAGCGAAAAGCCCATGTCTAACAAACTAAACAAGCTTGCTGCACCTTTCTCAAGCCTACAAACAGCACTGTGTAATGAGACCCTACTGCTACTGAAAGAAAACGCACAGTGTGTTATACCCTCCTGTAATTTTGAAAACTGCTTTCTGAGAAAGGAAAGGCTGAAAGATTTATGGAGAAATAGAAGGAAATGTCCTTGTTTTATCATTCATACAATAGCAAACTGGAAGCTGTGATTTGCTAGAAGCAAATGAGAACATCCCCCAAGCTAAGGAACAGGTATTGTGCTTTTTCCTTTGCCAAAATACTGAGTTACTTTGTGTTTAAGCAAACATCACAAAGGAAGTTTTGGCTGCTTTTGAAAGCATTGAACCTTTTGGTACCTTTTTTCCATTACTACCATCTCACACGGAGTATAACCCCTACCCAGACCTTGCCCACCTTCACAAGACACATACAGATGAGATTCGAAGTGTTTCCTGTTCCCTGGGAAAATGAGAATGGATGAAAATGTTTCATCCAGTTTTTAATAAACCTCTTGAACTTGGGCAGCTCTGTCAGTCACAGCTGCGTAAATTGAACATAGCACATGATTCTTGAATTCAGTACCAAACTAAAAACGTCCGATCAAAAACAGGATACTGTTCAGTTTGAGTTCTTGCACAGGATCTACATTGTCATTCCCAGATGTTCAGGGCCAGCTGTCTGTGAAGCACAGCTCCTGTTCACCATTCTGTGTATTGGTAGACACTCCTTTTGAGTGGCTGACAGGAACTGGAGCTACAATCATCTCTCTTCACCACTCTCTCTGCCACATCCACATAGAAAGACAGAGATACTCATGGACTTCTAGAAGAATACGAATGAGAAAATACCAGGAAGTATAGAGAACCCAAATTCCAGGCAAAATCGCAGAGCCGAAAGAACAGTCTTCTCACCAAATTTCATCTTAGTCACTTCCTTGACTGCAATTTTCTCAAATGTAATTGCTGTGTAAAATCATTTGCTGACTTGTTTCAGGGAATCATTTCAGCCTTCATTGAATTCCAGCACAGCTTTGTACATTTTAACTCTGTGTTGTTTTGAACTGTTATGCTCAATTATGAAAATCATCATCACTTTTGTATTCTCTGACTAACAAAAATAAACATAAAACCAAAGCTTCTTCTTGGCTATTGAGGCTAGCAAGAACAAAACCTGCTTTTTATCACTACTCACTTCAAATGCTGGCTTGTGTGAACTTTACTGATGAGAAAGCAAACACAGAAAATGTTCAAACAATAAAAATTAAATCTTTTAGAAATGTGAAGAAATATTCCACTACAACATGATTATGAAGAGCACTACTTCATCCATACAATGAGATAAACATTGGAGAAGTTTAAATATTTTGGAATTTGCCATCTCATTCTTTGCCTTCAGCTGAAACAGTTTATTCATAAGTAAAAAAAAAAACTTCCATGTTTTTTAAACCAATTTAAACTGGCAGCAACTGCATCAGTAATCACACTTCATGTCATTCTGTGATTATGTGGGTCTGCTGTAGAAACTCTGAGACTTATTTCATGCCACATTGCAAAAAATCTATAACAAATGTAACCACTTGTAAAATAACATATAACATATACAAAACATAGATGCTTCATTCTTTCCACAATACTCTTTTAATGTGCTAGAACAACTTTTTCTATCTTATTTTAATTTAGACATTCTTCCTGAATTCGTCTTTAACAAAATAAAAATTTGTTTATTGTGAGAAAAAGCATGAAAGCTCCATAGGCATGAATTAATAATTGCTCTTATCACATTTATTCCATGCAGAGATCCTCAAAATCAATAATTTGGTGTAGAGGAAGGAATGTGCTGCCCCTATTAAGAGGAATCATAAAACATGCTTTGTAAATTTAGATAAAGCATCCATAAAGCATCCTTTCCTAGGTGCTGATCTGTCTCCCAAGGTAAAACTCTAGATTATGCTAATAGCAGAAGAAATTTTATCTTTATATTCATCTTACTCAATATTTGACCCTGCAAAGTCTCAGCCATCACAAAATGTCATCCCTTGGTAACTGTGTGGTTGGAAGAAGTACGCAGGTGGGCCCAGAGTGGTAACGGGGTAAGAGTTCCTGGTGCTGTGCACCGCTGGTACCTCTGGTTTCACCCAAAAGAACACTAAAGAAGAGTGCCATGCGACTTTCTTGCAGAGGAGAACTGCTGATGAAGGATTTGTATCTGCACAATTTGAAGTTTGATTCTGCAAAGAAGGATCAGTGTGATCAGTTTGATGTTTGATCCTGGGGTGTGGGTGATTTTTCTGAGTGATTTGCCCCAGGACAGTCAGGATACTTTTTATTGTACACAGGTGCATGGACAGAGGCACAGATACCACATTTCAGGCACCGATGACGGGTAATTTAAACAACCAATTCTCAACTGTTGCCCCTAGTTACAGCTGAGGTAGAGTTAATTTCTTTTCGGTAGCTATTACACGGCTGTGTTTTGGATTTGGAATAAGAATGG
>VWZS01004494.1:458018-560674 GCA_013397075.1 Rhabdornis inornatus | reverse complement strand
CGGGACGGGTGGGCGCGATACCCTCCGGGAGGGGCCTGTCGCTGTCGCGACACCGTCTGTCACGAGCCTGCGTGCGGAAACGGGCGGGCCGAGCTCCGGGCCCTGCCCAGCGTCATGTGAGGTCCTTTGGGATCCGTCCCCGGGTCACGGGATCGCTCCGGTTGGAAAAGACTGCTGAGATCAGCGAGTCCAACCCATGCTCGAACACCACCACCCTGTGAAACAGACCCTGGCACCAAGTGTCACGTCCAGCCTTTCCTTAAACACCTAGAGGGAGGGACGGTCTCCACCACGGCCCTGGGCAGCCGCTTCCAATGTTCCATCACCCTTTCTGTCAAGAATTTCTTCCTGATGTCCAATCTGAACCTTTCCCGCTGCAGCTTGAGACTATGGGCTCTTACCCTGTCATTGTCCTCGGCCTGCAAGAAGAGGCCGACCCGCATCTGGCTGTACCTTTCTTTCAGGCAGTTGTAGAGTGATAATGTCACCCCTGAGCCTCTTTCGTTCAGGCTAAACACCCCTAGTTTCCTCGGCTCCTCCTCCTGAGACTTGTCCTCCAGACCCTTCCTTAGCTCCGTTTCCCTTCTCTGGTACAGAAGTGGTCCTGCAGTGTCCCAGTATCTGCCTAAGCAGCAGAAAGCTTCAGGGTCTCTCATTCTCCCACAGTAATCCCGTGTGGCATGGGTCGCTACTGCAGGCTCCCCACATAGTCAGGATCCTGCAGGGATTTGTAACAGCCCCAAGGAGCTATGACTCATGGCAGCCAGTGATGTGTCATGCTGCAAAGGGCCATTGAGGAACAAAGACTTTGGTTTTCACCTTCTGCCTTCAACGACCTGGAAGTGCAGCCAGCTGGGGGTCAGGCTCTTCTCCCAGGTAACAAGTGGCAGAATTAGATGAAGTGGCCTCAAGTTGTCTAAACCAGGAGAGCTTTAAATTGGATATTAGGAAATATTTGTTCACTGAATGGTTGTAAAGCACTGAAATAGGCTGCCCAGAGGAGTGATGGAGTCACCATCCCTGGAAGCATTCGAAAAATGGATGGATATGTCACTTGAGAATATGATTAGTGGTGGACATGGCACATCTGGATTCACAGTGAATAGGATGATCTTAAAGTAATTTCTAAACATAAACAATTCTGTTATGTGGCTTGAGTTGCATGGTGCTCATGCCTGCAGATTCCTGTGAAATAGGACATGTCCAAAATCCATCCTGTAGCTGCCCCTGTGTAAACATGGGCTAAGGCCAAAGCTGTGTTTTGGCGTTAATTTTTCATGTTTTATTTGAGAGGTGAGTAGCATGTTACAGGTTATTGAGGCAGTTGCAAAAGTACACTTACTTTGGGACTCCCGAAGTGTTTTATCTAATGTGAACAGAAAAACTATTCTTGATCAGCCCTTGGGAAGCAGCCAATAAAGGGCTAGGTTGTGGACTTAAGCAATCTTGTGTTTGAATGAATCACTTTTTCCCAAGTGTTGGTATATTTTCCTTTGATTTGCCAACAATATGTAATTTGCTAATACTTGTATTAGATTGTAAGTAGAAAACACAATGCAGTAGCATGAATTGGTTGAGTAAGCACAACACGGGCAGATGTTGGTGTTGTTTCCTCTTTGGTGGCATCTCAGCAGCCTTGCTTCTGAATAACGTCATTAGCCAAATACATCTTGCTGCTGACTTCCTGAGGAAGACGTTGAGAGAAGGAAGATCCTGCTTTGTTATGAGCTATTAATTAAACAGTTGAATGCATCAAATAAGACACATCACAGTCTGTTGCATTGCCAAAAGGAGTGACAGCAAATAATGGACATTGGAACTACTTCCAAAGAAAAGTGTCAAAAGTTCCCTTGTAGTGGACATCATGAAGCAAGTACTCCTCTCCCAATCTGCAGCAATAGATCGTTCTGTAGTATTACATTAATTAAAGAATACAACTTTCTGGCTAGAGAATTATTTTTACTATTTTTTCTTGCTATTTTCTTTCAGGTATGCCTTGCTACAGGGCCCAGACAAAATAATGGCATTTTCTACGAAATTCGCACATATGATATTAAGCCAGCGAAGATGAAGGAGTTTTTGGAAGCAATGAACAAGTACTTGCACTTTCGCACAGCTCACTCGGAGCTGGTGGGATTCTGGTACTCGGAGCTGGGAGCGATGAACAAGGTGTTTCACATTTGGAAGTACGGTACGGTCAGCATCCCTTTGTGCTGCTCTGCTCTCTTGTGTATCCCCTGCCTCCTAGGCAAGAAGGTGAGGGGAATGCTTACCTGGCTTTTATTTGTTACTCTTATTGTAAGGAGCTGCCCCCAAAACATTGCTTCTGTACTGATTAGTGACAAGAACACTTCAGAGATTGTCAGGACAACTTTGACGTGTTGGGATGAGAAAGTTACAAATGTTCTTGAACAGCAGTCTCTGTTCAAAACTGGTATGATAGAGGAACTGTGTCAGAGAGTTTCATTCATGGTAAATACTTTTAATTTAGGGTCAGTTCCACAAATGTCTTGAGACTTTCAAAGCTAATGGAGAAAAGGAAGTATGCACTCATATGCAGTCTGTGTGTGTTTACATGCATGTATAATTGTTCTTGTATTTTAGCTCAGAGTACCAGTCACCCAATAAAAAAATAATGAGCACGCAGTTTGTATGCTTAAACTCCTTTCTGCAGTGGGCCTGTAATGAGGTAGGAAGCCACTCCACCAGGTCTGACTTCCCAAGTGTACAGAGTTGTTTTGTTGCAGCTTTAACCTTGCTAGCAATACAATTTTTGCAGTGTGATAAACTTTTTATGTTGTTGGAGTTGGTGCTGACATGGAAGATGCAGGTGAGCCAAAAAAAGCTACTATTGTGCTAAAAACTAGGTGTGTTGGTTGTGCTTTTTGTGGAGCCGAAGGGAAGTGATACTTGGGTCACAGAGGGGTAGGAAGGCACACTGGTGTAATTCCCCTTCAACACCTACTGCAGTCCAGGTCTCTCTGCATGTTGAGACAGTGTGCTCATATAAGTCCAGTGCGATCACAGTACCTGTTTAGATTAAAGGATCACCCCTTTTGTTTTGGAGGAATGAATCGTGGAATCATAGACTCTGAGAATTGTTTGGTTCCTCTCAACCATGTTGCTCAGGGCCACATCCAGTGTGGCCTCTAACATTTCCACAGATTGGGTGTCCATAGCTTCTCTGAGCAATCTGCTCCAGTGGCTCAACATTCTCGGAGTGAAGAATTTCTTCATTAAATCTAATTTAAATGTTGCTCCATCCCAGAAGATATTTAAGGCCAGGCTGGATGGAGCTCTGAGCAACCTGGCCTAGTGGCAGATGTCCCTGCACATGGCCAGGGGATTTAAACTGGGTGATGCTTAGAGGGCTCTTCCAATCCAAGCCATGCTGTGATTCTAAATCTACCCTCTGTCAGTTTAAACCCATTCCCTCTTGTTCTATCAGTACATGCTCTTGTAAAAAGTGCCTCTCCAGCTCTCTTATAGGCTCCCTTTAGGTGCTGGAATGCTGCTATAAGGTCTCCCTGGAGCCTTCTCTTCTTCAGGCTGAATAGCCCAAACTTTTTCAGCCTGTCTCCACAGGGGAGGTGCTTGAGCACTTGGATGATCTTCATCACCTCCTCTGATGTCAGTCATTCTTCCCTCATCCACCAAAGCTGTAACCCCATCACAGAAGGCCACTGGATTAGTCAGGCACAATTTGCCGTTAGGAAAGCCATGTTGGCTGTCACAAATCACCTCATGGTCTTCTATGAGCCTTGGCATCATTTCCATAAGGATCTGTGCCTTGATCTTGCCAGGTACAAAGGTGAGACTGACCAAGCTGTAGTTCTGCAGTTCTTCTTTATGTTCCTTTTTCAAAATGGGATGCCATAACTACTCAAATACAAAGAATTGTGGCTTAGCCACTTCCTCTGATAGTTTCCTCAGGACCCATGAATGTGTCTCATCAAGTCCCATTGATTTGTGCACCTTCATGTCCCTTAGATGGTCTCAGACCTGAACTTTTCCTACAGCAGGTGGTTCCTCATTCTCACAGTCCCTGCCTTTGCCTTTTGTGACTTGTGTGGTCTGGCTGGTCCAGTGCAGATAAAGGCAAAAAAGGACATTGAGTACCTCAACGTTTTTCATTACCTGGGCAGCCATGTCTTTCTTTTCCTTCAAGAGAGGGCCATTCATTTGTCAATATTTTGAGTTCACTTGCATTTATAAATTGTCCTGCTTCTCAGAACATTTTAGTCTTGACTATTGTTACTATCTCTAAATTAAAAAAAAAAAAATGGGTGGGGAACCTTTAAAATGCAAAACTAATGGAAAACATATACCTTTTGTTTCCTAACAATGTTTTTTACATGTCTAATTATGGTGGTTCCTCCCCCCCACCCTGAGACCACACTATGATCTGAGAAATGAAGCAACTTTACAACATCCTTCCTCCTTGATTCATCAGACCCCTGCTTACATAATTCTATATTTACCTCTTAGTCCCAAGATACTGATATTTCTCAAGGTTCTTCCCATTCTCAGACGCTGGATTTTTCTTTTGTAATATTGGGAGCTGTCTGCATAAATACATTGCTTAAGATGCCTCTGCAGCCTAAGCAGTTGAAATTCACACTCTTAATTAACTGGATTTGTTTTCCATTAAGGAAAAGAAAAAGAATAAAAGGTTTCACTTTTGGGCATTTAAGATCTTTTTATGCGACTGAACACATGAACATTAATTCTACACTTTTAATGTCACTTTATATAAGCCAAACCATATTTATTAATTTTATTCTTGGTAGGCTATTACTTCTGATTTTTATTTCCACTTCATTTCTGTATCCACTGTGCTTTCTCCAAATCTTATCCTTGGTAACTGTTGCCCCATCCAGTAGTCCCTGAAGTTGCCATATGTAAATCTTTTTTAACAGTAAAATTGCTTAACTTACTTTAACTATTTTGTAAACTTACTTGGAAAATTTTGTGTGGTTTGAATCCATTTTAATTTGGGAGCTAAAGCAGATTTTAAAGGTAGTTTTGCACAATTTAAAAGAAACTTACCACATCTGCTTTGAGCTAATATGAGCCCAAAAATACAAGTTTCAAAATTAGGTAAGTATAGTTTGCCTTCTTCTAAATATACATTTTGATTGGGCCTGACGTAATATCACATGCATTTTTCATGTTTTTTTTTTCCTTTCTTACAGATAATTTTGCCCACAGAACAGCAGTCCGGCATGCACTTGCAAATGACAAAGAATGGCAGGGAAAATTAATCTCTGTGATTCTCCCCTTGGTAGACAAGCAGCACAATGAGGTTGCTTATCTGGTGCCCTGGTGTCAACTTGGGAAGCCTCCAAAAGAAGGGGGTGAGCTTATCTTTTCTTTTGCTGATAAAAGTTACCGACACTTACAAAAAATGGCTTAAAGTTTAAACCAGTTATTGTGTAGTTTTATGACCCTTTATGTAACAAAGGCATGTACATGCACCCGTGTGGAAAAGGTGACATAACACAGATGAGGGACGGTTTCTCAGAAGGATTTTACACAAACATACATCAATAACTGACTAGAGTGCTGATCCTTAAAGTTGTTAATGATCAGGATTGTGACTTGCTAAATGAACATGCAAAATAGCAATATCATAGTAGTGGTCAGAGCAGTCACCCTGGATTTCGTCTATCCATCAGTGAGAGGGCATTTCCTGGATCATCACTGTTCTCTTTCACAGAGATTTTCCTCTGTCAATTTGCTTTGATGTTACTGCTTCTTTCACATAAAGTTTAAAAGATTCCCTACTTTTTTAAAGATACATGAAAGTCAAACATAAGGATCTGCTCCTTGACCTTGCCAGGCACAGAGGTGATACTGACCAAGCTGTAGTTCTGCAGTTCTTCCTTGTGTCTCTTTCTGTAACAGTCATAGGTTAGGTGTAGAAGTCATGTCCCTATGTATTTAGTTCTCTCTGTAGCAAATTTGGTATTAATAATAATTACTGTTCCCCAATTTATGAACATTGGCAGGCTTTCTTGCATGAAGAGACAGCGAACAGACCTTAATTCAGTCCTCAACACATGTATGGATAGAGTAATCTTTGCTGTTTATTTCCCCAGGATTTGGAATTTTATGCTGCTACTGTTGAATTTGAAAGCAGTCTAGTTTTCTCTAAAATCTGGAGAGATGATTTCAAATACTGTTGTAGTTTATCTCCAGCCCATCACTGGAGAGTGACAGCAGACACTGCCAAGTAGCAGGTGTCTGGCTTTCTATTACTGTGTCAACAGTTGTGATCTGAAGTAACTACCTGAACAGAAAGAAGTAGCTTTTAGTGGGACTGGAGTTTTTTGGCAAATTATGCCATTTCTCTACACATAAGGGAGCTCGCTTGGCACAGCAGAGTTGCTAAACTAGTCCTGCTGTGTTGATTATGCTGTCAGATCTTACTGTGATCAACTGCCAGGAGTCGAAGGGGTTTGTGATGTCATAAACCACTTCAATGCCAGAAAACATCACCAGTCTTAGAAAAGACACCCAGCATTGCTCAAGCAGCCACCCAAATCCCTCAAACAAGTATGAGCATTTGTGATACCTGCAAAGTAGTCTGAATGTCCCGAAGTTTCCATGTGACATTGAAAATTGAGAAGCTGGGCTTTGTGTGAAACCTTCTGTTCTTCAGGGCCCTGGTACTTAGATTTACCCTTGAACTAATAGCAGCTAGTGAGCCTGTGCTCTTGTGAGCCTCTGGAAGCTGTGAGCTCTTGTGCGTGTTGTAAGGAAGAGGCAGTTTCCTGCTGTCCCCAAATGGAAGGGAAACATACTGATCTCACAGCAAATCCACTGTGGCCATGAGACACAGTTCAAGATCTGGTATATCAATTTGTATTTCCTTCCTTGTGGCAGTGTTTGCCTTTTCTTCTAGGTGTATATGAATGGGTTACTTTCCAGATGAAGCCTGGTGGGCCAGCACTGTGGGGTGAAGCATTTCAAGCTGCAATCAATGCTCACATCAACACAGGATATACCAGGCTCATTGGTGTTTTCCACACAGAATATGGATTACTTAACACAGGTACTCATCAATTTCTGATACAGACTTTGGCGTAGGAAGGGGCAGAGGCAGAGAGACAAGCCCCTGTCCTGGATCAGGGTTGGCCAGCTTGCTGGAAATGTTGGTGTGGATCACCAAAGTCCTATAAACAGTCCTTAAACCCAGCTTTGTGTATTGGGTTATAGGCTTAAACCAGTTGCCACAGTCTTAAAAGACTCTCAGATCTTAATCTGATGCCTTGTTACTGCAAGGCATGTAACAGATGAAGGCAGATTGCTAGGACTTAGAGTATGTGCTGTATTGCAGCATAATAGTGCTCAGCTGACTTTATTTGTACTTTCTCAGTCCATGTGTTATGGTGGAACGAGAGCCCAGATCACCGGGCAGCAGGAAGACACAGTGCCCATGAAGATGCTAGAGTTGTAGCAGCTGGTAAGACATGATGAATCTAGAGAACTCCCTTGTGTTACCTGCATGCATGCTGAGAAAAGTATTACTTTTCACTGGAATACTGTCTTAATTAAATATGCGTTTAATTTTAGTGCGCAATAGTGTCAGATTCTTGGAGTCCCAGCAAAATGTGCTTCTGATTCCTCTGCCATGCTCACCGCTGAAGTAACCTTCTTCTAAAGGATGTAACTGATGGCAGAAGAGATAAGATGGAAGTGCTGTCAGCAAGTGACATGGATCCCCATACCCTCATGAGCTGAGCTGTTCTTTCGTTGACAAAAAAATAGATACAAAATGCTGATCCACTAGCAATGTAAATCAGCACTCTTGATCCCAACTGTTAAACAAGAAGTTTATGGTGATGTTCCTACATCTCCAGGACAAAGAACTTGAGCCATATAGACACAAACCATGCCTCACCAATCTTCTATTTTAATCCATAGGTTCTTCATAATTTTTGCATACCTAGATCACTTATCAAACGGAGTAAGTGAAGTGCTCTTGTCCAGCATTCCAGCCAGGGATGGTATCATTTTTATAACATACTTTGATGCCTCTTATAATTATCACATCTAAGTTATTCCACACAGTTTAAGATGATGTCTAAAGAGGCTACCTGGAACAGAGGCTAGACAGTGTTAAAGGAATAAAGTAGATATTTATTAAGAGGCCTTCAAAGGATACACCTTGGGCAGTACAAGAGCCCAGCCATGGCTCTACCCAAGATGGACCCAAGATGGACAACTGGTCACAAGTTTCCACCCTTTTATAAGTTTTCGTTTATTTACATATTGGGGTTAATTGTCCAATTACAGCTTCAGATTATGAAGTCCCTCTCCTCAATCCGCTGTTTACACTTTTTGGGCCTGAAGCTGTGATGGTGCCTTTCGTTCTCAGCTGTCTAACTAAACCGTGAAGAGAACTCCCTAACACTTTATATGAAGTTCAGACTCACACACCAGTTTAGTACAGAATCTGATAAGGCATCAAAGAAGGAAACTCCCACGTATACCTTATCCAATTATGTTTTAATCAGACTTCTCACTGGGATGCTTTATATTAATTTTGAGCAATGTACAACATCAGTGTTGCTGGAATTGCACTTAAGTACAACAGTGGGGCTGATTAGGTAGTGTATCCTAATGAGTTCTGCCAAGAGACTTTTTACTTAATAAAAAATTGTTATGGTTCATTCTAGCCTTTTCCTTTTTTGTTCATTAAACACTGCCGCAAAACTGTGAGTTATCCCCACAAGCTTTACTTTGATTATTTTAATATTTGTTTAGGATGCTAAAGCTGATAAGTCCTTCTTGTTCAATTGTGTCATCAGACTCAACTGATTTACATGTGCTGGCATTCTTTGAAATACTTTTTTGTCAGACTGTTAAAAGCCAAATAAATGAGCATAAAGCATTCATTTTTAGTGTTTATTGTTCAAGCTCTTACTCTTTTTAAACTATGAAATTATAAATCCCATTCTCCAGGTACAGTATTCGTTTTGCAGGTCTTGTCTTTTGGTCAGCAACAAATTGCTTTAGAACCAGTAAGCTAAAGTGAATAGCAGTAGGGCAGAGGGCTCATGGGCTGGGAAGTCAAACTTCTAATTTGTGTACAGTGGTACAGAGCACCCTCTTCTGCAATGTACAGGTATTGACTATAAATTGCAGAGCACTTGGGAGGCTTTTCTAGATGTTAACCATGGATCTGCAATGAGCAATTGAGTACTCAAAAAAAAGTATCTTTATGCAGTTTGCCTAATGATTATTGCTTCTTTAAAGTGCATTAAGATCTCACAGAGAGCACTAAAAGGAGATCTAGGCCCTTATGCTTGTGTCCAAGATGGCTGCATGGGATGTGGCTGCTGTACTTAACGAGTGTAACAAGTCCCAGCTGCTATATCCATGTCTCCATCCACTGCTCCCTCCAACAAAGCCATTTTTAGCATTCTCAGGGTGGAACAAACAGTACTTCAGCTTACATTTTACAAGGTACAACTTTATAAGGTATAAAGAGCTGAGGAACCGGTATATTGTTCAGAATGTTGCCTTACAACAGTTCTTTCAAAGGAAGATTTTTTTTTTACTAACAAAAAATGGACTGAAAAATGGGGAGAGCGAATTAAAAAATACTTTTTTCATTTGAATGCAAGAATTGTTTCACTGGGGTTTTTTTGTCTGGTTGGTTTTTTGTTTTTTATAATTATAAACTATTTTCCTCAACACTAGCATTGAGAGTAAAGAACATTCCAGATGTTAGAGGTGTGCTTCATCCTTATGCCAGCTGGAGACTCGATCAAAACAGAAAACCCAGGAAATTAAGAGGCCTGGGCAATCATCAAGTTCACATGAAGTTCAACAAGGGAAAGTGCCAGATTCTGCACCTGGGGTATGGTAACCCTGGGTGTATAGACAGGCTGGGGAACAAGATGGTGGAAAGCAGCAGGAATGGGCCCTGAGGGGTCCTGGTCAATGGCAAGTTGAACATGAGTCAGCAGTGCCCTGGCAGCCAGGAGGGCCAGCTCTGTCCTGGTGTGCATCAGGCACAGCATCACCAGCCACACTCCCCTCCCTTGATTGTCCTGCTCTGCACTGGGGTGGCCTCGCCTCGAGTGCTGCAGGCAGGTTTGGGTGCCACTGATGCCTTTTGGGACTATCTAAAAACAGGCCAGACAAAATTAAGGGGAATAAAAAGCAGTTATATTGAAGGGCCTTCAGGCAGACAAAGCCCCCTCCCAGGGGCTACACCCAAAATGGACAACGAGTCACAGGCTTTTATACTTATAAATCTGGTCCATTTACAGACTGGGGGTTAATCTTCCAATTGCAGCCTCAGGAAATGAAGTAATTTACCAAGTTTGCTCCTCCCAACTCACTTTTGTTTACTTTTCTTGGGGCCTGAGACAGTTAAAGTGTCCTTGATTCCCAGCCCTGGAGAGGAATCGTTTTGTCTGACCAAAATGGGGAAACAGTAGCTAACACTCTATATGGAGTTTAGAATTATACATTAAAGAATTGCAGGATTACAAATATATGAAAAATATAAAAGCTAAAATCCTAAGGCATCATTACAATGTAAAAGAGATACTAAGCCATTAGAGAGGGTCAACAAAGATGGTGAAGAACCCTGAGGGGAAGCCAAAGGAGGAGCGTCTGAGATCCCTTGGTTTGTTCAGCCTGGAGGAGATTGAGGGGAGACCTCACTGCAACTTCCTCATGTGGAGAAGAGGAGGGGCAGACACTGATCTTGTCTCTTTGGCACCTAGTGGCAGGACCTCAGGGAATGGCCTGAAGTTGTGCCAGGGGAGGTTTAGGCTGGGTATTAGAAAAAGGTTCTTCACCCAAAGGGTGGCTGGGCACTGGAACAGGCTCTCCAGGGAAGTGGTCATTGCACCAGCCTGACAGAGTTCAAGAAGTGTTTGGACAATGCTTTCAGGCACATGGTGTGATTCTTAGGCATGATGTTGTGCAGGGCCAGGAATGGGACCTGATGATCCTTTAGGGTCCCTTCCAACTCAGCATATTCTGTGAAATATTAATTGGCTTCTTATCTCATGATGAATTTTCCTGATAAGTGCAACTTCAGGAATTGGTTGAATACTGGAACTTGGTTGATGGTAACACTATAGGCAGTGGAAGACAACATTTTAGTATCAGTTTATCCTTGAGCAATCACACCACTATTCTGCTTTCATTTGTAAACTGCTGTTCAAAATCAATCGAGCGTATAGGGTGTTTTTTAGCAAGGAGGAGCAATCAGCAACTCGCATCTCTGTAATAAAAATTCAGAGGCAGGTAGTTGAGTTGGGATTTAAACATCCAGAGAAGTTTGTTACACTTTGCAGTTGGATTTGACAGTTAACCAATCACTTGCTAGCAACCTTTTTATTTACTGACTTTAGAAGTTTAGTGTAGCACTTACCTTTATACCTTGCATCTCTTCATTTACCTGAAAATGGTATATCTACTCCATACTAGTTTTTAGAGCTACTGAAATCTCACGCATCAAAGTTAACAACAAAATAAAACCAAGCTAAACAAAAGTTTCTAGCAGTGCTCCTTGAAGTAACAAGTACAAAAATTACACTTGTGAAAACCAATGGTGCTATAACAGCTTTATTTTTTACTTAATACAAGGCAATTAGAGTGCCTTTTAATACTTCACATAACAGATATTAGCAAATACAAATATATATACTTTTTTTGTTGTTTTTAATGAAAATGTCCATTTAAGGATTTAACTTAGAAATTTCAGTTGTGAAATCTCTCTAGATTTTTGCAAAGTTAACAGATATTCCAGTGCAAAAATAGATCCCATTACAGATAGCTTAAAGTGCTTGGAACGAAGGACCAAATATAATTCAGGAGGGAAAGATAAGCACAAAAGTGGTTGTTTAACCATGGGGAAAATACAACTCCTTACTGAAATACAAATGTACTACAAAGAGGGATGCAACATGTCAATAGTACTGAAGTTTAAAATAAGTTAACATCTCAGTGTAGTTTCATTATCAAGAGTGGTTCATATACTGTGTATGACTCCAGAGTGATTTTTCCCCAACACATACTTGAATGAATAAAAATTAGTGGCTATCTGAACGTATTCCATGACAAGTCTTCATGCCAGTGTTGCATTATGCTGTCTGTTCAGTACAAACAATGCAGATCAGAGCTGTGAAAGCAGTTTGGTTAATATCCACATTTACTGCAACATTTCATCACAGATAGCAGACCCTGTAAGCATGACAGTCATGGGGCAACAGAAGTCAAGAATCTTTTTGGTGGGCTAAGGAAAGTGTATTACCATGTAACTGTTGTTTCCTGATATATGAATAATTTAAATGAGCAGTTACCAAGAGCAAACCACAGCCCTTTCAGGACCAAATCTGAATCCTCCTAGAACTCGTTCTGGCTCTACATGCACTAGTTTGACACAGTGCAAAACATTAGCCCTTCACTTCAGTGATGTAATGCTGATTTGTAATAGCGACTTTTAGCAGTGGCAAGCCTCCAGTACATGCTACTTGTTTCAATGATACCGCAACATACTTGCAGCCTGTTCTGGAGTAGTCATGGCTGTAGCTCTGCTGTTTCTGCACCTGGAAGTCTGGTGTATTCATCACCCTGTAACTCATCCCCATAGAGTGATGATGTCATCATAAAGGTAATAACAAAGCATGTTTTAAGTGAGGTATACCAATCCCCTTTACACTCCGTTTCTCAATCCCCTTAGCAATGAATTATACAGATTAAAAAAAAAAAAAAGTGAAAAAGGCACTTCAGCAGAGCCTGTACTAAGCTCTTACTTTACCTCAAGGCAGGACACAGAGGGACAAGGAACTTGTTTTAACTGTGTTTTAAAAATGTTGAATTGGTCAGTGTTACCAAGTATACTTGGAAATATGTAATCAATCTTCTTCAGGCTCATGCCAGCCTTTTCAGTATTTGCTGGGCTGCTATGGTTATTCACAGAAGAAAAAGGTCCATGATTGATCATGGAGTAGCATCAAAACCAGTGCAGAACTTCTGTGGGTATTTAAGGCAGAGGCATACAGGAACAGCTCAGGAACTGCATTTGTGTTCCAACCACATTACTGAACCAATTTTTGACTGTAAAAGCAACACAGAGGGGCCCTAAAAGCATACTCTCCCATGACCGTTGTACAATGTGAACAAGAATTGGTTGTTATTATGTAATTTCCCCTCTAATATTAGTCTGGCTTTGTAAAACTTGAAAAATTCACTGATGAACTGAAGCACTATTATCTTGAACTCTCTTGTTTTTCAGGGGGATTTTTTACTGAAACTGTTGTTTGTCACATATATAATAAGGGTGTATTCTCCAGTTAGGGATCACCTAATGACTGAAACTGCACTGCGCAACAGAAGCAGAAACTTACGCATTAATATTATACCAGTTTCCAAACAGGAGAATTTTAGGTGAACAACTTGCAGTTGTTTGCAGATAGCAGCTGATTGCTAGAATCTGGAACATGGTCAGATCATGAATGCAGCTATCCACCATATGGATAGAAAGAGAGCATAGCATTACAGGCATAATGTAAAGAAATACTGTGGCTAGAAAGATCAGCTGAAAGCATTTTCAATCCCTAATTATGCTATCTACCAATTTAAAGTCATAAATAATACTGTTTAAAAAAAAAAATCTACATCTCGTTTCTAGTTTTATCTGGCAAAGCCAGAAACAGCAACATGCTTGTGCTAAGCAGTAATTCCAGATGATGTGTACCTTTCTGGTGCAAAGCAGGGGTTAAAGAGCAGATATTACAAATCTGAGTGACAGCTCATGATTTAGAATTTGCTCTTGGCATTAGCAGCTTGTACAACTACTGTTTGCTGCTGTGGTCCAAACCCTATTTCTGCTTCTCACCCACTTCTTCCTACTAGATGTTCATGGAGCTGTGACAGTACCTCAGAGGAGCAGGAAAGTACTTAACTGCACGAACACCTAGTCGGAGTATGTTGTTGATTGTGATGCTGGTGGGACAATCATGCATTTGGAGGGTTCACAGTTCTGTGTATCATCACTTGCTGATGAAAATGTGTGGTTATGATGGCCTGTCTCTTGCCATCCCACCTGCACAGTACTGCTTTGTGGCCTCAGTTTTGTCACCACTGACCTACACCAGCCTAGAGAAAGCCAGCTGGTCAGGTAGGTTTTCATAACCTAGGGCTACGACACTGGTGATGACTTTTCTTGCCACTGACTGTTTTGGTGCATTCATTGCCAGCAATGGATATAGCACCAGCACATTCCCACTCCTGACATGAATGTTTTAAAGACTAAAACATGCATGTCCTAAATATCTGTAGATAACCACTGGCCATGATTCCTGAATGAATTATTTTAGCAACCCTAATAAAAACATACTGTACAGAACAAGATACAGTATGGTTGAAATCCCACAGCATCTCGTGGGTGCTTTACCACAGCTTCAGAGTTATACTGTAATGAGCTAAGTTCAAGTCTTTCACTGAAGAACAGTACAAGACGACTCCATGAGGCACTGCCCCTGTAAAGGAATTGTTTTCATTGCATTGAATTGCATTGCATTGAATGGTTATCAGTAGAGTGTCCAGTTGCTTTTCCTCTAGCTTCTTTGGGAGCATACTATCCCAGGAAAAGGAAGTTTGTATTCTGCTCATCATTTCTTTGATGAAACTGGCTCACACACAACTTTCTTTTACCTTCTCATCTTGCAGGAAGGAGTTAAGGATTGCAATGTCTACCACAGTCTGGTTTTTGTGCAATGACAGATCCTTAGTATGGTCGTCGTCACTTTGGTCCTTAGCAAAATTTACAAAAACCTACAAGAAAAAAAGGCCATGTCACACACCACTATAGTATTTAATTAATTCATGGCATTTTAAGCACTGGACATCCTGAAATAGTCCTGGGATTCAGTAGTCTGTTTAAATGCCCTTATAAGACAGGTCAATTAAATTGGTGGATGTACTCCTACCTCTGCAAAAGAAACTTTTCGCACCCAGGCTACTAAAAACTTACTTGGTCAAGTGTGGTCTGAGAAACGGAGTAGTCTTCTATGTGGAGTCTCTTCTTGTTCTGGGAGAGAATACTGAATATTTTGGCCAGGGAGGATGGTGAAGAAGGAAGTTGGTACTGCAGCATATTCCGATGTTTTTCCTTTAGGACACTGCCAGGGAAAGCATGCCCAAAGAACTCCTCAACAGGCTTCAGGTCTGGGTTTGCCCCTGCAATTCTCACCACTATGGTGTAACCATCTCCAAACCTGCAAATAAAAATGTCAGTACAAGAGTTAAGCGCTTCTGAAATACAAGTGAGTCTCAAAATCAAATCCAGCAGCATTTCCTATAGTCAGAATAGCAATGGAAATGCTACGTGAGGAACTAAGCCTGACTGTATCTCCCTAAAAATGCGAACTCTGTGGTGTAAGTGAAGATAAAATACCTACCTGTTCTTTAGGTGCTGGACACTGCCCAGACACCTGAATCGCCCATTGACCATTATTGCCATTCGAGTGCACAGGGCTTCACATTCTTCCATGCTGCAGGAAGAAATAACTTCATTAGTACTGCAAACAGCACTGAAGGGCAGAGCAGAAAGGCTGAGCTTAGCATCCAGCCCCAGCAGATGTAAAAACCAACGTATGACACATGTGGGCTGCTACTTACCTATGAGATGTGAGCACCACTGATCTCCCCTCCTTGATTACACTCAGAGCACAGTTCCACAAGAAGCGACGTGCTTTGGGATCCATCCCTGTTGTTGGCTCATCCTGCAAAATATACACAAAGAACAGATTACACTGCTACATTCTACTGACAAACCTCATCTTTGAAATGACCTGTCCATTCCTGATTATGGAAACATTGAAAATAAGCAAGTTTGATTCATTTTCCAAAACGAGAATGTAATTTATGCACCAGATTTTTAATTAGTCTTCATTTCAACATGTTTTCCTGTTTTTCAAGAAAAATACTGATGAGCAAAGGTTGCAGACTCACCAGGAACACCACAGGTGGCCCTCCAATGAGGGCAATGGCTGTGGAAAGCTTGCGTCTGTTCCCTCCACTGTAATTCCCAGCGTATTTTTCTCCGTACTTCACAAGGCCCAGTTTCCGAATTGCCCACTCGCCAACCTAGGACAGACGGCACACCACCACCTTCAATCAACCATAGCAACATCCACACAAAGCTTGCAAGCTTTGGCTTCAAAAGCAGCTTTCAGAAGGGCCGCTCATCTGAGGATCTCACGTGGCATGGATATGTGTTTTGAAACACCCTTGGCACCTCTGGATCACAATACATGTAACCCTGTCCCCAGGAGGCCTGAAAAATGACATAGCTGCAGCTTATCAGCCAGCGGGCATGAGTTTAGCGTCAGCTATACCACGTTAACCAACAGCCTAGTGCTCTTAGCAGCACCAGCTTCAGCAAGCTTTCCTATTACAGCAGGGACATGGACACTGCTGACCACTGCACTGACATGGTGGTGCATCTTAGCCCTTTGGATAGATGAAATCTGGCTTGCTGTTCAGTAGTATCCCTAAGCCAACAGGCAGGCATTGCAGCCCTGCAGACTAACGTCTGTTATGGAGAAGAGATTCAGCTACTACTTGAATCACACTCAGAACAGAGCCCCTTTTTATATGGAGTTGATGAGAACATTCCATGGAAGAACTTGGGAGCAATCTTAGAGGGAGATTGCAGTTTCCACCCATCATGTCCACTCTCACAGAAGGAGCTACTTGGACATACCCTAGATATCATCTAGATATCATCCACCTAGAGCACTCAGGTCCCATACAGTAAAAGCTGTTAAATCCAGGAAACAGAACTGAGAAGGGTGCTGCATGGTACTGGCAGCTATCATCCATTGCCTAAAGACTGTTACTGTAACCTCATGTCTGAATGCTGAAATAGCAGCACTTTAATGTGCACCATGATCAACTAGAAAGCTTTTAAAGCTCAGCACAAGGCTTTTGCTAAGCTGTAGTGTGTTTGCTTCTGGGGACTTTAAAGAATTAACTCACTTGACAGCAAGTGAAGTTCTGCATGAACTGCAGCTCCACAGCCCTTAAAGTCTTAAAGGAACAAAGTTGCTCACTGGAGAAGAGCATTCACTATGAGAACACAGACCCAAATTATCTCCCTTTCCATTTAGTACATTTTTCCAGGCAACACTGAAAAAACCTTGGGTTGCCCTGAAGGAAAGGGGGGGCAGATTTTACCATATGGTATCTTCATATCACGGCATTACATGAGTTGCAGGGAGGGTGCATGCAAGCAAGAAGTTGCAAGTTGGTCACTGGGGTGGGTCCTATGGTGTTTTGTTTACCTTGCAGACTTCTTTCTCTGGAACACCTCTCAGAAGTGCAAAGAACTCCAAGTGCTCTCGCCCTGTCAGCAGTTCATTAACAGCATCAAACTGTGGGCAGTACCCCATGTTCTGATGGACTTCTTGGATGTTGGACAAGATACTGTAAAATAAAAAAGCCTTTGTTAGGATTTCATGAGCATATGCTGCTATTTTAGATGTTACAACAGTGTGAAACTGTTTCTGGAGTCACCAAACTAACAAAAATACAGGATCCTAGAAGTCCATCTTGATCCAATTACTTTTTATCTCTCTCCCTTTTCCCCTCCTTTTTTCAGAAAATGTCATTTAAACATGGAAGAGCTGTTACGCAGAAATGACTACCTGACTAAGTCAACTTTCCTAAGCCACTAACATACTTTACCAGACTCAAACAAGGGCTGAAACAAATGCCAGGAGCTGTCAACAGGAAAAGTGGATGAGAGTTTTGATGTGGAAAAAAAACCTGTTAAAACTGGAAGAAAAAGGAGAGAAAAGATGCATTGTCTTTCACCTGTTTCCTTTGAGGAAAGCTTCTCCTCCCGTCACATCTGTATCTCCAGTTAGCATCTTAAAAGTGGATGACTTGCCAGCACCATTTACCCCCAGGAGTCCAAAGCACTGGGGATATAAATGAGCACAGTGTATTTGAGAACAGGATCCAGCTGCATCATTTTCAGCAGTGACAAGATGGGAAGAAGCAAACTTGACCCTCAGGACAGCTAGAGGGTCAGTCCATTTTCAGAAAAAAAACCAACCCAAACTTCTCGGCTTTTATTTTAAGTATAAACCTTTAGGCTGTGAAGATGAACAAACAGTGGTGTCACCTCGATATGCTGTCACCAGTTTATTTGTGCCAAACCTTGCACACTGGAGCTTGGCTTCTGGTCCCAGACACTAAGAGTTAAGTATCTTAACTCTTAGGCAGAGACACACAGAACCAGAAACAACTTCAGCTTATACTTTCCTCTGGTGCAATTTGAACATTCATCTGGTCTTGATCTTACGTGCTGTCTTGTGGCTCCTAAATACTGCAGTAATAGCAAAACAATACATTTAACAAATAAGCTTACCTCTCCAGGGGGGATTCCAACACAGATCCTATCAACAGCTGGCTTTCTCTTCATTCTGTAAATCTGAAACCATAAGAAAAAGAAGGACGTCAAATAATTCTAATTAGAGATGTACATATTCAATACTCCCAACTTGATCCACTTTTGACCCCACTAAACTCCTCTGATAAGGCACAGTGAACTGCATTGTTTTCTTGTCAACAAGTACAAATTCAGAAGTTCTGTCACCTTGGTTAGCTCCTTGATTTCCAAAATATCACTCTGTCCTCCTCCACTAATTATCCTCTGCCTCTCTCTGTTTACATCCTCATCTTCATCATTCACAGGAGGCAGCTTGGCATAGACAGGCCTGAAGAAAGCAACACGATAAAGCCTTAGCAGAAAATGACAGGGCTGTCATAAGTAATATTCTCCCCATTTCATGGGCAACACCAATGAAAACATCACCCGCCTGTAGCAGCGCAGTAGAGAGGACAACCTACCTGGGCTTGATGAAGAACCTGTACTGGATGAGCACGGTGATGAGGAAAAACACAACACCCTCTACTGCCATGGCAAAGAGGTTCCTTCCCACCAGGTCCCATGACAGAGGGGACACAAAACGATTCTCTCCTGCCAAAATAAGATTAAAAGCACATCACTTTTCCAGAGCAAAGGGATCAGGCTAGCATTTCTTCCAGTAGAGCTCACCAAATCGGGCACTGGGACAACTGGTCATCAGCCAGTTGCAGGGGGGAAGGGCTAGACCACGCAAGGGGCCAGCTGTGGCTGCCTGCAAATTTTTTAATGTAGCAATACTGGGACTCAGGCCCAGAGAATTCTGTCCGCCAAAGAGCTAGCCCACCTTTACAAAAGGTTAATGTAGCACAGAAAGTCTATGATTCAGGCCTGGCATCTGCATGCCAGAAAAAAAAACATTCAGCTTTCCAGAACCTCAGCCAGTCCTTACAATAGAACTGATGATCTCCATATAATTGTCTTCATGCATTTTTATTTAACGCTCTTAACACAAAATTCTTCCTATCTATCTACCAGTTTCTCTTAACAACTTAGAGTGGAAAGCTATGATGACTTGCCATGTTTGACCAGGTCTGTGCTGCAAATTGTGCACTGTCAGTTCCTGAAAAGTTAGAGGAGGTCATCTGGAGCAGGCTCTAGATTTCTCTGTTCCTTTCAAGCCATTATCTCTGTGAGACACAATTTCACTTACCAAATCTCTCCAGAGCATCAGCCATGGCCTGGTTTTTCACCATGTCAATGAGTCCCCGGCCCAGGCAGAAGTGGGGGAAGATAAGGAAGACAGACTTCAGGATGTCATTGATATCCTTCAGCTTCTGTTAAGAAAAAAATCAAGTGCCAGTGAGCCAGCTGAGCAGAAAGCAGCCACCATGTCCCTAGAGTGACCTATGTTGTCATGGACCCCTCCCTCCCTCTTCCCCAACACTGCAACCGCACAAGAATCCAAGGATTTAGAAATGTTCTCCCAGGAGCCAGAGCCGTGGCTCCTCTGGACAGTCAGTGTTGTTGTGCTGCTCATGATGCTATTAACATGATCAAAGCGCAATAAAAGGTTTTCCCAAACACTCACAGTCTAAAAGACAGTCTGCAAACAATGATTTGCAAAAAGACTACTGTCTGAGGACACAGGGAAGTTGAACTTGCACAGACTGGTTACATCAGTGGCTGTAGGGAGTTCCTCCCTACCCCATATTGGAAGCTCTAATACTTTTCCTTTGTTGTCTTCCAGCTGGCTTAGTCCATGGATTGAAGTGATAGCACCTTGAGTTCCTGTTCTGCCAGGTACTCATCTCTGAGCATGCACTCATTTTTACTGAGCTAGAACAGGCTTCGCAACAAAACGAACCATCATCAAGGACTGTGTCCTTACACCCACAGAAGAGGTACAACCAACAAGTAACTCCCAGGGTGTCTCCTGAGTCTCCTCCCACAAGGAGCACTTCACATCACTGTGGGTCTAACAGTGCTTGCTAAGATATCTTGTGCTGTCTACAAGCACGAGAAGAACTTGTACCTTCCCCAGGAGGCATCTGGTGTTGAAAAACTGAAGTGAAGTGTGTAAGCTCCCCAACACAGCTAGGGAAGTATCTACAATAGGAGGCAAAATTCAGGGCAACTAAATGGCTGAGTGATTAAATGGCCTTCATAGATGGAAAATGCCTTCATTAAGAACATACAAGAAATTCCATTTGAACATAAGAAACATTTTTTTTTTTCTTTTGCCCAAAGAATGACTGAAAAGTGGAAAAGGTTGTCCAGAGAGACTGCAGAGTCTCTCCCTGGAAATGTTAAAATCTAATGGCTCTGAGCAACGTGCTTGTAGCGGTTCGACCCCACTACAAAAAGCCAGGCCATGCAAACCCAATACACTGCTGCAGCTGATCTGCTTTGAGGTTGGACTAGACAATCTCAGGAGCTCCTTCCCCACCTTAACTACTCTGTGAGCTTTTCTAAAGGGGGCTTTAACCCATTTCCACCAGCACCTGTGTTTAAAGTGCTGTTGAACCTAATGAGTACAGGGCCTAGCTCTTCTGGAGATCTGGCTGCTAAATGCAGCATGGAACCAACATGGAACCACAGTGCAGCAGCACAAGACAGCGAGGATCCTCTGGAAAAACATACATTGTTGGTGAAGAGCTCCAGGACAAAGGTGGCCACACTCCCATTGATGCCAATGAAGAGATTCACACTGGTCAGTACAACATATGCTGTGCTAGGGATTTTGAACACAAAGGAGGCCGGATACATGAGAGGGGTGATGGACCACCTGGCAAGAGAAAAACAGCAATATCAGGTAAGAATCTTCCAAGTGCAAAAGCCTTCCCAGTCATCCTCTGATGAGAAATCCCTTACCCATAGAGAAACAGAAGGAGAGCCAGCACAGGCAAGTTGGAGGAGGATACGTAGGACTTCTGTTGGAAGCAGATGAAGATGATGACAACTAATGTGGCTGGAACAATGTAGTTGCACTAGAAGGTGAAAAACATTACTTTAGAGTTCTTTCCAGATGACATTAAAAAAAGGAGAGATGTTTTTCTGCTCTAATGCAATACTTTTCAAAACTCTTCAGTGTTCCCAAAGCTGTTTTCAATGGGAGACTCTTTAAAGTGTCATATGTGTGAACCATAATACAGCACATATGAATTTACATTTCTTGGTGCCTCTAGAAGTAGTCAGACTCTCAGAGGTTTCAGACACCACAGGTTGAGAAAACTTGCTTTGGACAGAGCAGAACAAGGGGCTACACAAACAAGCATTTTTGTGCAAGTATTTTAGAGTGACATAATAAATGCTAATGATTGAGCTTCTGGTTGTCCTTCCATCCTCTGTTGTATTCTTTGACTCACTGAGAGGAACCACTGCTCCATGAGAATAAACACAAAAGTCATATTCACAGTTGTTATTCACTGAAATAACGTGGTGCCCACTGGCCCAAACTGCACTGTGCACTTCAAGACACCCTGGAAAAACAGAATGGAGTATAGTTTAGCCCAGCTGAGGTTCTTACCATATCCCACACAAAGTTGGCCAGCCAGTAGATCACAGGCTTCACACCACTGATGAACTGCAAGTGTTTAGCCTTGCTGACACGTTCCTGAATAAGGAAAACCACAAAGCTGGCAGGAACAAAGGACATGGCAAAGATCACACAGATGGACACGAGGACATCCACAGATGTGGTCATCCTGGATAAAAAAAGGAAGAAAGCAAATTGTTTGCGTGCTGGTACTGGCTCCTTTAAGATGAAATGAGGCAGCTCAGGCAGGGCAGGATAGAAATTATTTCTTCTGCTGTTGTTATTCTGTCCTTATACTCAGAATCCTGAGTAAAGGATTACCATGCAAGGCTTTCTTAACCACACAGTTCTTCTCCAGCCATATAGCAAATGGAACATACACAGTCTGTTGGCATCTCAAGCCCAATATCACAGCTGGGAGACTGGTGAATAGCTTCAGCACAATAGACTGCTTTCTGCTTTCCTTATCACCACCACTTCGTTTCCCACATAATCAATTTCCTAGGGTTGCTGGGATTTATCTTTTTTGATGATGTTTCAAAGTTCAGAAGTGTCTGCCCATCATCTGCCACTGTTCTATGGATTGAAGGATGTATATGCACACAGATTGTGAGCTCTGACTCTGATCATAGTGGGAGTGGACTAGTCAATGCCTCAGTTAACCCTGTGCATTACTGTGTGCCCCCCAGCTTGAGACACTGGGCAACTCAAATGGACATACTAGTCGTCCCTAGTCAAATGTAGGGACAAAAGAATGACCATATTCATAGTGAAACACCTTTCTGAAGGTAGCTGAGAGGAATTTCCTAGAGCTGCAGAAGGTCTGATCCCTGAAAAGGAGTGGTTCATAGAAACTGCAGCTTCCAGGGACTCAAACACAGTGATTTGTACAGCAGTGCTGTTCAACAGCAAATTCCCAGCAGCACAGGTTGCCACTTGCCCAAACCAGAGAAAATAAGGCCCACATGTTAAGAGCCTAAATGGCAGAGGTCACTGACTGCCCACCAGTGAGTCCAAAACCTCCCATATTGCCTGTTTCCAGTCATCAGCAATGAGCCCAAACCCATCCATATTCATGTCATCACACTTACAGAGCTACTTCAGAGAGCTGCTGCTTGGTGAGGTTGAGTGGGTGATTGAAGGCAGTGATCCCATAAGCACTGGGATTTTCACCCTGCTGGAGGTTAGCCCGAAGGATGGCATTGTTGATCACATTCAGGAAGGATGCAATGGCATGCCAGCCCTTGTTGTTAAACCACACCTACAAGACACCACATGAGCATCAGAAAGGCACCAGGTACATCAGCCACCAAAATCTTCCTAAGCCCTGAAGAACACCCCTTCCTCTTATGAGGGCATATTTCTTTCCACATCCTTTCAGCTAGCTTGCTGAGGGGCAGAACATAGTTTAATCAATAAGCACAAGAGGCTGCTGGAAGCTATCACTGATCCAGCACTGAACTCCTTTTGGCATTTCGGCCTAGACTCCACAGGAGAAACGGATTTTGAGGAAGCCCACACAGAGCTACAAGCTACATTTACTCCACTAGCAAATACAAGGAACTCTGATCTATACAGTTTTCTGAGAAAAACTGCCGTGCCTCCAAGTCACCAGAGCTTCAAATAGAAGGCACGGAAATGAAGATCGGTTAATTTACCTTCACGTTGTTCTTTGTATCCAGGCCTTTCATGAAACTTGATAAACTGTTGAGAAATCGATCCCCAGAACTCCCCTGCAAACAGCAAAGAGACAGTTACTTCCTCTCTAAGAATACCTTCATTCATGCCCTGGGATCTAGCAGAGACTACACAATGTTTTTCACAGCTCTGACAGCTTTCTGCCAATTCAACAGTCTCTACCCACTGAACTGGAGGTGGATGGAAGGCTGAGTAACTGTGGCTTCTCTTCACCCTTTCCTTTCTGTAGTCTCACCAGTAAGAAGGGTCAGCCTTGTGCCTCTTTTTTTTTTTTCCCAGCAAAATGTATTAACCAAAGTTCTATGCAACCTTCAGAGACATTACAGCCCACAGGCTGGAAGTCTCAGAGGAAAACAGTAGCCAAAATTCACTTCTGAGCCAGGGCAGACTCCGCACAGGAACATTCAGCTGAGGTTTTGAAGATGGCAGCAACTAATTCTTAATTCCCCAAGATAGGCCACCCTGTCCTGTCACAAAATATCCAGATGTCTGCAATCCCCACTGGTTTGCAGCTGGTGTTGGGCAGAACCCACATCAGCAATGTGGGCTGGGTAAGCTTTAGCTGAGCATGTCTTCAAGCCTTCTGCTACTCCGAGACAACAGCCTGGGAGATCCCAGCTCAGAGGTAGTGGGGAGAAGTCAGTGGACACAGCTAACACATATGCTCCTCATTTTATGGCTTCCAAGCCATCTCCCAAGTAACAAGACTCAGTATTAGTACATCCTGGGCTTATGGGGGACAACCGCTCACCTGTGCCAGCTCCAAAATCTTCTTCACCTGTTTAATGGCATCAGTGACTTCATGGCTTGGAGGAAGCACGAGGGAACTGCTGGCTCCCAAGGAAAAGCCACCATACCTGAAAGTTCAGATAGAAAGTGATGCTAAGATGTGACTCAGTGACCTCCAGAAAATGCCACTCCACATTCCTCTCCATGTGTCTCCTCTTCCTGCAGTACACCCAAGGATAGCGTTTCCACTCTTTCAGCATGCTCTCCTACATGGCTGCTTAGCCATGCAGTCTTCTACTCTTTGTTTCTGGGGTTAAATACTCATATCATGATTGCTCAGCATGCTGTCCATTTAATAAAGGCAGCTATTCTCTGCTGTGGGCAAAGCAGGACATTCCCTGCTGCCCTTGCTTGGAAGAACAGCACCTCTTAGAATAAAGTACCAGCACACTGGTCACGCAAATCTTTTCAAGACTGCTCTCTGCAAAAGCAGACATGCTGTATAGTGCTCTGAGGTTGTCCCAGTTTATCCTTAAACATCTTCCTCCAACATCTGGCAGTTAAGAGTCCTGTAACACAAACTGCAAAGCAGGGTAGATGTGACCTGCCAAATACTATGCTCAAGGTTTAGTGGACACATACAAGCTGAATAAAAAGCAGTAACTCACCTGAACTCATTCACCCAGATTTTATTCTTTAAGCTGCAGAGAGAAAAAAAGAGTTGATATATAATACACAGAACCAGAGGAGAGACAGACCTAACAAACCTGCAGGCACTTGGCTAGGGAAAAGAGTACAACAGCCTCTCAGCCATCTGATATAGCTCCCACGATTTGTCTTCGGTGTAATCCCTAGGCTTCCCCCATAATCTGCCCATGAGAGTCAGCACACAGAATCACTAACCAAGCAGAAATATCGCTTGAGCTGAGGATCAGGGCTATCTGATGATGTGAGTGGATTTGGCTCATTACTGAAGAGTTTGGGCTGCTTGGGTTTATTTGCCTGGTCTGTCCATTGTCCATAAGCAAGCAGTGTTTGTCAGGGAAGGAAGGGGGAGTGTTCAACACCCACCTTTTCCCAATGATCTGCGCGTAGGTCTTCACTAGGTAGTCTGATATATTGCGGCCTGTCAGATTCTGGAGGATGTCAGCCGTGTCTTGCTCACGCTGGTGTCACCAGTAAAAACACAGATAAATGCTCATCAGAAAACACAGGTGCTATGTGAAAGGAATCTTGTGCAATGCTGCATGCAAGAATCACACAGACACTCTGCTCCTCGTGAGCATTCCTCACTGCAGTACCACTGAGCTCCCTCCTACCTGTGGGGGTGGCAGGCCACCTGCACCAGGGGGGCACACAGGCAGCATCTTCTTGATCTTCTCACTGCTACACTCGCAAGATGGGGAAGGATTCTCCATGCTCCAGTTGCCTTTCAGGAAGATGTCCAGGACTGACTCTGGGACTGAAGCAGTCGTCCATTCCTTCTGCCCTACAGTGCAAGGAGTGTCTCTGTGTTTGGAAAGAGGCAAGAAAAAAAGCAGTATAAGACAAATAAGATGGCCTTTGCTCACAAGACATTTAAAGATCAAACTCCACAGTCCTCAGAAGAGGCAGTGTGTTTCTCAAAGGAGCTTGACCTCACTGAGACAAACAGCTCAGAGCAACAGATCAGACTCTGCAGCTTTTAACAGATCCCACTACCAAAGAAACTGAGGCTGGCCAACACTGAGTAGTGCCCAGACACTCCCCTCTTTGCATTATAACGAAATGCTCTGTTCCAGTCCCAGCAGGAATGCTGTCCAGAGTTCAGGGAGCATCTAGAGAATGCTCTTAGTCACATGGTTTAGTTAGAAGTAGTCCTCCGAGAAGCAGAGAGTTGGGCTCGGTGATTTTCATGGGTCTCTTCCAACTTGAGATATCCTGTGATTTTAAGATCACAGCAGACAATCTTCTTGGATGACTCCTTGGGTAATATTTCTGCCTCTGGGGCATCAAAACACTGCTCTTCCCCAAGGTAGCAGTGGGCAGCTTTTTTCCCATGGCCCATTGGCAGAATAGCTCAGCTTTCATGCCTTTTACGAAGGATGCAGCTTACTTTCCACCACTGGCCAGTATATCAGACACCTTGCTTCCCTCCCCATCATCCTGTGAACATGAGCTGCAGGTCTTCTGGACACACCATCTTGGACTCTTGGCATGTATACCTCTTCTACATTCGCAGACTAGATCTTCAGCAGCTTGCCCAAGGCCACGCACCAAGTCAGGTGGCAGACTTAGGAAACAACACAAATGCTGTCTGGCTCTCCACCCCTTCTGCTGGTGTTTGTGGGGTGCTAACTCAGGTTTCTAACGCAGCTGGAAACAAAGGATTATGGAGTGGGAATAACTACAGTCAACAACACACAACAACATAAATACATCCTTCACCATGTTCAGAACTGAACAGTAATTTGAGTCATTTGCTCTCTCCTTTCCATCTCTGTCAGCAAGGACTTGCACTCAAACCTCACTTCCTCACCAGACTGAGGGTTGGCAACTTTTAAAAAGGTTCTGAGCAGAAAAACTGAATACAAATGACAACTCTTCTGGCTTAAATCCTGCTCTGGCCATACCTTACTATAATTTCCTAAAGTCAGCTAGAGCTACCAGGGGTGTGTTTCCTGTTCCCAGACCAGAATTCCACTTACGGGATGGAATGTCCCTGCATACAGCGTGTCCCAAACCCCGGCTTATCAAGAAGGGCGTCCAAAAGCTTGTGAGTGCCTGCATCTTCTGGAGCATCGTTGCTATGGGAACAGCAGAAAAACACTATCAGTCAGTGTGGTAACAAGCACACAGCAAAAGAAGCGACAGAGCAAGGCCAAGAGCACAGTGAAAGGATGTGGGGGGGAATCTGCCCTTGAAGAATGCTTGAACTAAGAGCACACACACATTCCAAGTCTTTGTACACAGTATTAGGACAGTCATAGTGCCATTCAGAAAGCGATATGGCCTTGCCTGTACATAGACCTGGAATTTAAAGGTCGAAGAAGAAAACACCACGACTCCCTCTTAAAATGTGCTTCTGAGATAAGCACAAAACCCAAAACAACCTGTTAAGGAACTCAGTAACTCAAGTCTGCAAAGAAGATAATTTATTTGCCACACAAAACATACCTGATAAAAGTGTACTGCTCATCATACATCCAGGGCTGTAATTCCAGGCTGGGATACTTCCCAAAAGGAGGAACAATCAGGCTGAACATGAGAGCAATACACACAAAGACAGCTGGCAGCACAATCTGAAATTGCAAGGAAAAAACAAGTCCTTTTTTTAAGAAAGTATTTCCAGAGGCATCAGGAATTATGTATGAATCACTTATTGGATCAGAACTTTTTCAAAGTTTCCCAGGAATACCTTTGCTGTTTACACCAAAGCAGTGCTAGACACCAATGCAAGATCTATCTTGGCATTCAATCAGGGAATTCACTTCAGATGCAGAGGATTTAGCTTGCAAATGCTGTTCTCAAGGGCAAAATTACATTCTGCTGTGCAAGAACCCTGTAACCACATGGTTTATCATGCAACTCCTTTCACTTGCACAGGCCTCTCTCTGCCCACACAGTGAAGTGAAGGCTAATTTTGGTTATCTCCATTCCCTTTTAGCCCACCATCAGCTCAGACTACAATACACAGTCCAGAGCTGTCCCTGCTGAGGGACTCTGCTCATGTTAGAGGCTCTCACCTGGGCAAAAAAGCCCTTCCGGCTTCTCTTTGCAATGAGCATCCTCTTCCACAACAGAGCCATGAACTGCTGCTGGGTGAGCTTCCAGCCCTTCATCTGGTAGGAGCCTTTCCCATCCATGCCACTGAGAAGGTCTGTCTCTCTGGATTCTGCTAGCAAGAAGAAAGTAACTTCATTCAAAAGTTCAGAGATTCTCTCTGTGCTGAAGGCACAAGGTGATAGCTGGAGTAACCACTCCTCACAAAAAAAAAAAAAAAAAAAGCATAGTCAGCAGCAATAACAACAGAAATTTACTTGAATGTATTTTCTCCCTTATCTCTGAGATTTGAATGGGAGGATTGAGCAGGCTGTGCATACTTCATTGTCCCCTATTCCTAAAGGCAAATACATCATCACTCCTTTGGCAGTCTCAGCCTTCAGATCTGCAGTACTTAAAATACGAAATAACATCCACAGGAAGAAAACATGCATGAACTCTAGCAGTACCTGGATCTATGTCTGAGTCGTTAGGATCAAATGCATCATCTTCTGTGAATGGACGAAGGCAGCTCTGTCTGTCTCCAAACACACGTCTGTTCCTTCTGGCTGGCAACGTACCATCTGAAAATAATGCACTTACAGTTAGCTGAACTGCTTCACTTAATCTCCAGCTAGCCGCAGAAAAACCAAAGCAATATAATTTTCATTTTACATGTCTTCCATTTGCAAACTGAAGAGCTGATCTGGAGTGACTTCAGTGTAGGTAAAAGTAAAACCAAGACTGTCAATCTGAAATGAGCCATGTTTTATGTATCATACTTCATGTCATGTCCCAGAAACTTCTCCTAGTGCATTTGATGCCTTTTTTTTTCCAGGTGAACAGCAGGTTGCTCTCATGTGAAGAAAATTCTCACTTGCTACATGAGAGTCATACGTATTCACGTGACTGCAAGTGCAATTTGCTGTTATGAGCACTCAGTGCAGTGATCTGCTCTCAGAGAAAGTAATTTGGACCCTACTGTGGTCTGATATGTCAGGAGTTCTTCAGAGCAGATAACAGTGTCACTCAAGTAATTTTCAATATACTCAAACACTAGAAACTCTTCCCTACAACAAAATAAACATGCTACCAGCTGAGTCAATTGACTTTTACAGCACACAAAAGCATGCATTAAATACACTAAACCCAGCTACTTCATGTCATTAAAAATACTAGGACAGAAGAGCTTCAGTTCAGTCTTAATCAGGGTCTGTCACACCTTGGCACATGTCACTTCTGTAGGGGACAACTATACCCACCTGAGGTTTCTGCATCCACACCGCTATCATCAGCCACTTTCAGGAAGATCTGAAAAGGAATGATAAGTGACAGTGAAAATCAAAAGAGAAGAGATACTGTGGGTACTGCTTCAGAAGATGCTATGTGAGACTGGCAGGTGCAACAAGAGAACTCTGCATGATGGAGATATGGACTTTGTGGCTTCTCTCCAGTTTCCGGGAGTCAGACTGCTACCAGCTGTTCCCCCTTTCCAGTATCAGCTCTCAGGCCATCTCAAACATGAGCTCTTTCCCATGTCTCAGAAACAGACCTAGTAACTAAACTTGGTGAATCTCATATTTCTCCGTGTCTAACAGTGGTCTTGCTCTTCCTTGAATAGGCACCTTCATGGAGCTTGACCCATGGACTCTCCTAAACCAGAAATAACCCATTTTCAAATTGCAGATAACAACCAAGGTCTTCAGAGCTGTGAAGGACCTAGACAGCAACCTCAGTAGGTGACAACACCACTGTTTCAGTTTCCCATATCATTCTTTAAAAATAAACAAATAAAGATACACACAGAGATAATGTGCATGACACTTCTGTGATAAAGAGACCTGGCAGCTGGAACACTGTCACATGGAACAAACATGAAACCATAAAAAAAATCCCTGACAAGGGCATATGTCTAAATTGTTTACATAACGTATGTATCCAGTACTGAAATATGTTTTCAGCTAAATGCAACACAAAGCACCCCTAAAAATAATTCAAACATTAGAAGCCAAATCAGGGGCCAACCTACACATGATATCTCAGCAAAGTGCAGGTAACTACACAGGACTTGTCCATGCTCGCCTGTACCACATTGCACTTTCTAATGCACACCTCTCTGAGCATACACACAGGGCAGAAGACAATCCGTTTTGGAGAGGAACACAAAGCTGCCTGTTCTGTCAGTTTTTACAGGAAGCAATAAGGCTTCATCTCATTCTTAATTCTGTCACGATTTATTTTGCCTAGTTTAGGACAAACAGGAATCAGCAGGTCACTAACCTCCTCCAGAGTAGTTTCAGAGATGCCATAGCTGGAAATGCCAAGATCAGAAAGACGGTCATCAATTTCGTGGAACAGCTCCACAAAAGCTCCCTCTTTAGCAGCTTTGTATGGCAAGACATAGGTTAATTCATGACCTATGTCCTCCACCAGTCTTGCCTCAGGAACATGTTTTGTAATGAGATTTGAAATTGCAGAGACATCTAGAAAAAAAAACAGATATAAAAGATAGTTCTGTTCTGGTTACTGTTCATTATGTGGAAAAAAGAGCTCAGCCTTAAAAATCCTGCCAGAAGAAAATGAGGACAAATCAGACATATCTGGAAAGAAGTTAATTTTCATGAAAAGTCTAATTTCTTTTTAATGTAACACAAGCAATGGACCAAAGCCTGGCTATACTTTTTATGTGCACAACTTGGGAGAGCTTGTACATGCTACGGAGAGACCTGCAAACAAATCACTGACATACAGCTCACCAACATTATATATCGCTAATAGGCTGAGCAACTACATAATATTTGCTTATTAACCCTCAGGACAGCTTGAATTCAAAATGGCTCACTCCAGAAAAGCATTCCAATATTTAAAATACCACCACTGTGAATTTAATAATTGTCCCAAGACTGTAGCTACATAGGAGCGACAAGGTTAAGGTAGCTGTCCAAGGCAAGCTACAGAGCATTATCAACTGGGATTCAATCTTAAATTATTTTCCAAGCCTCACCTATTGTCAATGTGTCACTTTCATGGTCACTGCCAAGGCCAGCATCAGAGCTGCTCTGGGAGACACTGTCATCCTGGTCGCAAAGGAGAAGACAAACATTATTTCCTGCTGTTTATTCAAAATGGGGTCCACCAGATGCTACACTGTAAATGTTCAACCAAACGCTGCAGATGGTGACACAGCACTGCAAAGGGCTAAAACAGAAGTAAGAGATCACGGGTATAGAAGTGAGTGTTACAAAAGTGTACTCCACCTATTTTGTATCTCTCTGATCAGCTTGGGACCACTGGCACTGAAAGAGACTACAACGGAAATGTATGTCCTGTGCAACAGTTTAACTAGACATGGTCTGGCACAGTACCCATGGAACAGGTAACACTTCTTTCAAAGAACAGAGAATTTTCCTTAGAGACATTCTACCACGGAAAATCTTAGCTGTTGCTTCCAAAAAGCCTAAGATTTAATGAAGAAAGAATAAAAATGAGAGAAAAGGCCAGCTGTACCTTTTTCAGATAGGAAACTGTGCTGCTGCTGTTTCGGCAGGAGCTCAGAGAGGAATCCACATCCTTTTTGACCAGGGTCAAATAATAGCCTGTTCCCAGCTGGTTCTTCAGGAAGAGAGAGGAGCCAACACAGCAGAGCTTGCCATGAGAAATGATGGCAATCCGGTCCCCCAGAATGTCTGCCTCATCCATGTGGTGTGTGGAGAGAATGATAGTGCGACCTGGAAGACAGCAAGGAAGACACGGCTGGTAAGTCAGCAAACCTGTGTTGCCACGCCACAATCACCTGCATCTTGCCATGAAGCTGGTGCCACAAGTTTGGCTCCTTTGAACGTGGCTAGGAGTATGGAGAAGATTCACAACTGCTGTCATGGGTTTATTCTCCCCACTGTCCGCAGGTTCTTGTCAAGCTCAGCAAAGGCCGGTTTAATTTCATGTCTGCAAGGTTGGTCGCATGGAGAAGAACTGCTGAACACCAAGGGTGATTTTCTGACTTCACCTACCCTCCCTCATAACCCAGTAAAAATTTTTTTTCATGAATTCTGACATGAATAGGAGGAGAAAGGAATATGGATGAGAGATCTGAGCATTCTTGTTCTGCATTGTCTTTGTTCATTCCTTGGTGCAGGCAACAATAAATTTGCAAAGACATACTGCTATTTTGACAACAGTCATGAATCAGATTGATTTTCTTTTGCCTTCCACAATACATTTATTAAGAGTAGAGGAAAAGATGACATACCTTGCCGATACTTCAGAAGCAGTTCCCATATTCCTCTGCGAGAATAAGGATCTACGCCAGCTGTAGGCTCATCCAGAATGACAACCTTGGAGCCACCGACAAATGCTAAGGCAACAGAGAGCTTCCTCTGCATGCCACCTGTCAGGCACAAGAAGAAAGAGGTGTTCAGGCTGATGCAGAGATGAGTGGAATAGCAATGCTTGCATCATGGTGGATAATAAGCTCTCTGAAAGAAAGTACGCTGAGGAGAACAAGTACTGCTGCTGCTTCAGACCTTGAGGGTCCCACCACTTTCTGGACAGTGGATAATTCATCTGGATAGTCTCTCCTCAGTGGAGTCTAACTCTCCTCCTACTGCACAGAACCACACCTTGCATGCCCTTTCTTAAGTTAATTATACTGTCTCAACACCAGGGGTAGCAAATCACCAGCTTGGAGGCCTGAGGATCTGGAACACAGGTCTCCAGAGCCTGAGTTGCAGAAATAAGTCCCCATGAGACTCCCCTTCCATGGAAGTGCTCCAGAGGCAAAAGCAAGGAATTATATTGCATTCCTCAATACTAAAGTCAAATATGGTCATCTTCTCTCCCTCCCCAAAGTCAAATGTGCAGTCTGTACTTATACTTGAGTAAGACAAAGGCATCTCAGTCCCTCTAGTATCTGGTACAGACTGAACCAGGAATTCTGCCCCTCCTGAACAAAGGAGAAGGACACTCCAGGTCACCAACTGAAGGGGCAGAAGTCAGCATAAGGAATGCATGTATGGTTCACAAACAGCAAGAGACTTGGAGACTGTGGTCCAAGCCACTCTCACCTAAACTCATAAACCCCAGACATAAGAGTAAGCTTTGGACAAAACACAGCAAATGCAACTGAACTATATCATGATGGAAACAAATAGAAAATATTCAGAGAAAATGAGTGACTTGTTATGGCCATTAGATAGCTTGAGACTGTGCGAAATTGTGATGTTTACTAAGATACATTGATTAAGTACTTAATAAATAACTGATTTCCTTAAATGCTTAATTGTATAGTATTCTATACTATAATTCTATATATAATTGCAGGATCCCATCAAGGTCCATAACACAGCCTGTGCAAGAGCCAATGGAGTGTTTCTGAGGCTGAGAAATTTAAGACATCTGAACCTACCAGAGAGCCTGCTTGTCCTAGCTTTCAGTTTGTGAGGCAAACCAACATCTGTTGCCATCTGCTCCATCTCCTCTTTCACCTTCTTTTCCGGCAGCCCTTTGAGCCGAGCATAGAACCAGATGTGCTCCTCCACAGTCAGCCTAGGGAACAAATGCAGCCTCAGGGCACAACTGAAAGCATCATGCTGGGATTCATCCGTTTTATTAGCATTACTGCAGGCATTTCTGTTTGCTCAGAAAAACATCTTTTAAGGCTGAGGCTTCATGAAGGAGCCACAGACTGTGTGCAGTCAGCTTGGGCCTGACTTCAGGGTGTGACTCTATTCTGCACCCACGTAAATATTCCTTTTTTAAGGGTGCTTGATAGTACCACAAACAACCCAAATCACTAGGCACTGAGGAAACACTTCACCTGAGCAGGGTAGATTATTAACAGACATGAAAGATGAAAGTACAAGCTCTTGCTGCTCATTCCCAGGCACTTAGGAATGTGCTAACAAACAGAATGTTCCTGTACCGATCTCACACCACCCCACTGTCTCACACCATGCATACACCAAAAAAGGACTGTCAAAGCTGAAAGCCCACTGCCGTATCCTAGAGAACCCAAATGTCTGTTGGATAGCACCAGTCCTGTGTCTCCCAGATGATACTCACAAGTCAAACAGCACATTGTGTTGTGGACAGACACCCAGGTTCTGCCTGATGGTGCTAAGCTCAGAGCGGATATCTTTGCCCAGGATGAAGGCTGTACCCGAAGTTGGGGGGAATAAGCCGGTCAAAATGGACCTGAAAGAAAAACAGAACAGATCAGCAAGTTCCACCACTAGGGAACAGTGAATGTCTGAATTAAGAGCAGGTAGAAACCCTAGGGAAATCCCGTATCAAGAAAGCAGCCTGAAAAACATCCCACTAATGGATTTTAAATAAACCGAAGTACAAATGAGCTCCAGTGGTGATCAAAGAACACCCACACGGCTGCTAGAAGGAAAGATTTTTTTTCCTCTAAAAGCTTCTCATTCTTTCAGTACCAACTTTCTTTCTTCCACTGGTAAGTCAGAATCACAAATGGCATTACTACAAAATGCCGCCTACACATTCATTTGACCCAGCCTCAGTCTGAACCCCTGTGTTGTGCAGTATCTGTAAGTCAGCAGCACAATTAGACTAAATCAGAAGAGGCACTCTAGCCTGCACCAGCTTGCACACTGCAGTTCTATGGCTACCTTTACTATATGGATAGGAGTTGCAGTATTCAGTCACTTCCCTACTGTCTTAAATCATTATTTTGTTCTTACATAGTAGTGGTTTTCCCTGCACCATTATGTCCAAGAAAGGAGGTGATTTGTCCTTCATAGAAGTTAAGTGTAAGACCATCTACAGCAACTTTCTTGCCATCACGGTAAACCTTGACCAGGTTCTGGATGGAAACACCAAGACTCAGATGCACTGGCTCTTCCTCCTTGCAGACTGGAAGAAAACACAACCAAGTAGAGAGATATGATAGGTTTTAACAGAAATTGCATGGCGGTTTTAATAGACATCACATTCCCTCAAGCCTGTGAAGAAATGAGCTATATGAAGAACTGACCACATTTCTTCCTCAGAGACAAGAATCTTCCACAGAAGTTTTCATTTAGCTGTTTTCTCTCTCCTGGGCTAACCTGAGAGCTGGAGATCTCCAGTGTTACCAAGGTCAGCAAAAATACAAGTGCTTATCAACTCCATGAGCCTGGAGTACCCAGCTGCTCTAAGGTGAGCAAAGTACCTTGGGATTATCCAGATGCACCCACCCAATAAGCATACCCGAACTATGATAACAAAAGGGTGACCAATTTCACCTATCCATGCCAGTACTGCTTCTGCTGTCCTTGGACTCTCTTTTCAGAAAAAGGCAGACCTTAACACTTCACTTCAGAAAGGTTTGTGTCCAGCACTTACCTTCTGAAGACTCCTTCTGGTCAGGATGGAGGTGCTGCCTGTCCTGTGGTTCCTCCCCAAACCAATAGGACTTTGTGAAAGGAAAGTACCAGGGTCTGGGAATCCCATACTGGCCTAAAAAGAAAAGCATTACGTGAGCCTGAGTGCATCTGTCCCTTTCATTATCTTTCATGACAAGAAGAGAAGTACTCCACCACCAGATGAGGCAGGACTAAGAAGAAATCTTTCTATATGAAGACGCTGACAGACTCGGGGTAAGAGATATCTAACTTCACTTTAGGGTTAAAAACCCTATGCTGAAAGGTGCTAAGTAGCATGTGGTACTGATGCTCTTAATTCCTCCCTTCCAGCACAGGGAACAAGCGAAGCACAGCAAATCTTCTGGGGCTAGATCAGCCATGGCCACAATGGGGTCATGCTTCTGTGCTGGGCAACACTCACTGCTAGCAGCAAGCAACAACCTTGCTCTGACGCTCCATGACCTTTCCACAGCTCTGCTTAAAAATTGGCCAAATTTGCACCTTAGCAAGTGAAAAGGGCAAAAAGATTTATTTAAAAGCCTTAAGACACAATTTTCTCTCAAAAGTAGACCTCACCTGGGAAGACAGATTCAATGTACCAGGTCATGACTCCATACAGGAAGGTATCAAACAGCATCATGACAGCTGATGTGGTGATGCTAAAGCCATCTTCTTCCAATGGGCTCTCAAAGAAGTTGTCCCATTGAACACCAACTCCCTGCTCCTCAAAGAGTGCAAAGTACTCGCAACCGAAACCAAAGGCTACTGGAGACAGCAGGCTCTGAAAATGGGAGGCATGAACACACACTGAGTCTTTTGCATCTACTCTCCAGCTAGTCATCTCAGTTGTAGCATGAGGCTAAGGGACATTGTCCATATGAAGAGTCCAAGTTCCAAGACCACCACTGTATTTGCAGATACGGAGTGGCAGATTTGGTCTAGGTTCCAAGAGGCCTTGGAAATCTCCACTGGAGCTCCATCCAGAATTGTTTTGTTTCCCTATCTTCTTTCCCTTACTCTTTGGATTTTCCTGCAAAGGAACAGGTTGCTAACAGGTAGGAAGTGCTCTGCAGAGGAAAGAGAGGTGGTTCCTTCAGCCTGCATGTCTGGGGGAACAGTATCACAGCATACAGAGATCAAGGCAGCTTAGTCCAGCTGCATTACTTCTATTACCAAAGCCAACAAAATCCTCCCAGCAGCTTCTACCAAGTTCACTAAACCTCTTCATTAAGCCCAACCCTGATAGACTCTTATAGTGAAAATTAAGTTCCCACTGCCACTTCCTCCCTTGTAACAGTGTCCAGTTAGCTGCTGAATGCCATACTGGTGGAGACCCTGGTGGTGTTCAGGAGAGTTTCATTGAGACTCACCGCAAAAATCTTGAGTGAGAAGCTGATGTGGTCCTGCCAGGCAACACACAACACATAAGGTAGGTACAGTGTGAAGTAGACAATGCCCCCACAGGCAGCTGCCAGGTTGGCCCTGGAGAATACGGTGCTGATGAGGAAGCACTGGAGGATAGTCACAACGCCGAAGATTGAGAGGAAAATGAACACCACACTAGGATCGCTGTAAGGCAGCAGATTCCCCATCTGGCAGGAGAACAATAAGTGCATCAGGTTTTGAAAGGGCTCTCCAAGGCACCTCTGTTACAGGCAACTCTGCAGAGCTGCTGCTCATGCAAGGCAAGGCTTCCTGCAATTTGCACAACAGCCTTCCCAGAAGTGAGGCTGTACCAGAGGCATCTTTTCAAGAGAAATGAATCTACAACACTCCCTCCTGCTGTTTTCAGCCACACAGTCCCATTGTTCCAAAATCCTGTTCCCAAAAAGTGACTGGTCAACACACACCCACAAACTCCTCCCCAGTGTGTCAGTGCAGACCACTGCCTAACAGGTCCTAAATGCTCCAGAGTCTGCTGCCACAGGCCCAACTAGACAACTCACCTTCAGGATCAGCACCAGCAGTCCTGCACTCATCAGGAGAGGGACAAGGCTGCTAATGAACCAGCTTAACCAAAGGATACCATTGTCAAGTCCCATAATCCTCATTGTTTCTTTCAGCCGGGCTTCCTTCTCATACACAATGCCCTTAATTATCACAGCCACTGAGTAGATCCAAGCTAATGTCATGAAGAGAGGCATGGAGCGGCTCATGACGCGCAGAAATCTGAGAAAATGAAGGAAAAGGGCCAGAAGAACCAAGTGAGAAACATCACTGCAACTTCAGATACCCTTCAAGGGCTATCGAGCATGGTGACAGCTAAGGATTCACTGCACAAAGCAGCTGATGTGCAAAGCCTGACACAGGATTTGTGTCTCACCACGAGGTGAGGCAGATAGGTTTGGAGCACATCTCCATTTAGGAGTGGGAGCTGGAGATGCACTTGTCACTCAGTGAAAGAGTGGCTCTTTGCACCCACTGCCTTGCTTGTGGACTGCTCTCAATTTCTCTCTTTCTCCTCTCCTGTGCCTATCTCTCTGCTTTTTTCCCCAGTGCTGTTTTTGCTTGCTTCATGTGTGGGGATATGGTCACACCTCAGGAAGGTACTTTGTTCAACTCCAGTACTCACAGTCCCCCTCCTGGGCAGGACTCTGCAAGTCATCATATATTCTAAATCCTCCATGCGGGTGCCCTAATTCTAGGGATTAGGAACACTATGGAGATTGCCTCCACACTGATAATAGGGACATAAACCATGCCTGAGGAGTGACAAAAACCCATGTTTCCCAAGGTCCTCCTCCTGGGAGCTTTTGAAGCAGCCTGCATACATACATGTCATCCACGTAGCATGGGTAGGGCATCTGCTGCACATAAACTCCTGTCTTCTTCTCCGTGCCCGTCTGAACCCTGATGATGGCCTGTTCTACCACATCCTGGAGGTAGACAAAGCCTCCCCAGACATAGCGCATGTCCTCAAAGGGGTCAGCACGGGGACCAGGATCCCAGTACCTGCATCATGGGAACAAGACCTTTCCATCAGAAATCCTCCTCACCCTATCCTTTGTAAGAGCTCGATCATAAGGCAGGATGTCAGGGCTCACCCATCCTTGATCTTGTTGGTCCTTTCCACATTATCAATGTCCATGCGTATCTTGTATTTCACATGTTGAGGAAGGTCTGTGCTGTCAGGAGCTATTCCAGTGAAGACTATGCCAGCCCAGAACCTCCTTTCATCCAGAAGCTCCAAGGACTTGTTAATGAGCCGGACTTCTGTGGGCACAGGCTCCAGCTTGTCCAAGTTGACACACTAGACAGGGACAGAATTGGAAGCATTTAAGGCATACACTGCCAAATCATAATGTACTTTGTTTAGTTGTGGGGTGGAGGGAAACAAGAGAACATGCCAATGGTAATGTCACTCCCAAAAAAACCACAGCAGCATCAGACTATTTTGCAATGGTTTGTTGTAATCCAGCAAGTTGTTATTGCAAGAGTTGTCATTGCTTCCTGCTTGACAGTCACCTACCAGTCAAATATATATCACTGAGAAATACACCAGCAAAGGTATTCTCTGTACAAGAGGCTAGCACTGCAGTATTACCTACAGGATCTCATCCAAATATCAATTTCCATAAATAGTCTTCTTTCATCTGTTACCAATAAACCAAGTCTTATTCAAAGCCTCTAAACATCAGTGGAGAGACCTGAAGGCTTTGGACCAGGCCATTAACAGGCCATGGCCTGTTTCTGCTTGCACTCATCTCCCAAGCTGATGTGGCAAAAAGTAGAACTAATTTTGTTCCCTCATTTTAAAGCAGCTGCTAGCTTCACCGAAGTCCCCAGCTAAACCTCAGACTGAAGCTACACTACACAGACTGAAGCTGCTACACTGCTGGAGACAGCAGCAGCTTTCAGTCACTCAGTAACAGAAGGGCAGAAAACCACACACAGTGACAAAAGCAAAAACTTCAAAAACAAGGCCTACAGTTAGGTTCCTACATCTATACTTAATCATCTGAATAAATCATAATTTTCTCACATGCTACTTAGCCCTACTAATGCCTGGTTGTATCCAGAAAATGGAGAAAAATCTATCTTCCCTTTCCAGAGCACCCACTTGCTTGAGGGAAGATCAAGCTGCCACCCTCCCTCTCACCTTGCCCACACTGACAGGATCTCACCTCCATGAAGCGGGAGATGGTCTGGATAGCCCGGTCTGTCTCATTGAAGGCATCAACCCAGGTGTACACAGAGCCATTTTCTGTCTCAAAGTCCTCTGGACTGTTTGACAGGAAACGGGCAACATCCTCCACTGTCCAGTTGGAAGCTGGCAAGTGCAGGTCCCAGAGGGCTTTGCCTTTCAACAATGTCTGCAGGTATTTTGTTTCCAAAGAAGAAAGAGTTGTGAGAAGTAATGTTAGATTCCTCTCTCATAACAAAAACAAGCACTACAGGGGAAACAGCTGCTAAAAAGGTGCAGGTAGAGGCCCTCTGTCATACTGAGAGGAGCAGCCCAGTGGTTTCCCTGCCATCACCCTTCCCTTTGAGAAGGATGTGTCTCCCCAGGTACAGCTACACCACATGGGTGTGCTTTGCAGGCTGGCTGGCTTGCTCCATGTCCTGCCACCCCTCTCCCAAGGAGAGGGCAGCAGAGAGCCATGCACAGCTCTGCACCCCACACATGCAAACCAGGGAGATGCTTGCTCAGCAAAAAATGCATTTGCCCACTATTGGTTGCCTAGCTCTGCTCACTTCTCCCAGAAAAATCTCTCCTCCTGGCTGGGATGGAGAGCGACTGAGGCATGGCTGAAGGCTCAACAGTCACTGTGCCGGGCAGAAATACCAGCACCAGAGGCCAGGTGATTTTTGTATTTTTTTGCGCCCCTGGGGCTGGCTGAAGCAGCCCTGTACAGCCATGATGTCCTGCCTTTGTCCTCCAGTCTGGGACAGTGGTTTCTTCACCCGGTTTAACAGCTAGCTTTTCTATGCACAATGCCTAGCACAAATACACTGAAGCAGAAACCAGTCCACTGGGCAGATAATATAAGGCCAGGCAGAAAGGGAATAGTAATTGCAAAGGATATAGTTGAACTGAAGTCCAGGAGATAAAAATAAAAACCTGCACAAGAGAAAAAACTGCAAAAATCCTTACGATTAAGAACAGGAAGTCGATTTTTTGCCACAACTAAAATGAAAGAGAGGTAAACAGCTTCCCCACACTCTGCTGTTACCACCAAACCAGAAAGTAGTGGGTCACAATTACAAAAAACAGCTTTGCAAACTGGAAAAACAGAACAGACCAAGCTAGCAAAGGAAAACATACAAAAAGGAAATCAAAGCAAACAGGAATTGGATGTGATGTGCTCTCTTCTCATTTGGTCCCCAAGGTTATCTTCTGCCACCATGCCTGCAGGGCTCAACTTCATCTTGTTTAAGTCCAGCATTAAAGCTCCTTAACCTTAGGTGCATGTGTCGCCCCTTCTGAAGTTCAGGGGACATTAGCATCAAGCTAGAAGTGGCAGGGATGGGCAAGCAAAGCACTTCCCTCTCCCTCAGCAGGAAGAAATATGCCAAACAGATTGTACAACCCAGAAAGTTGAGAGGTGATGGCCGGTGAACCCAGAAGCACAGCAGCTGAAGAGGATGCTGTCTGGGAGCTGCCAAAGCACTGCCAAGGAAGTACTCCTGCTTGTGTGAATGTCAACAGGTGACAACAAAGGAACCTCTGTTACTACACTGGTGCAGAGAAGATTGCTGGGAAGATCAATAATTCACTACCAGAGGTAACAGGGTTAACAAGCAACATAAAATACAAAGCCATAAAAGCCCAGGGCTCAGTAAAATTAAAAAAAAAATAAGAGCAACATGCACTTTTCAGAGGCCATCATGGCAAATCAATGTTTTGGACCTCGACTTTCTGCATGAACTTTGTAACAATCTGTCCAACTGTCTCTGGTGCTCTAGTATGTCATGTTGATGGAGAAGTACAACAGGGCAGGTCACAGATTATTCAGCAGAGTGTTACACTAGGGTAAAAAAGGAATGAATCTCAAAGTTTGTAAGATCTGGGGAGGTCTCTGTACATTAGAAGGTGCACTGTGATACCCAACCAACTGTGTTGCAGAGACAGCTGGAAAAACTACTCTGCAGTGGTCCCTCTGTTTCTTGATGCCAGTTTTACATCACTGTGCTTCCAAAGACATCAGGTGCAAAGATCCCCCCTCCGAGCTGCACCTGAGGAACCATGGTGATGCGCTCATGACACATTGGGCAACACCGTGGACAAAACAGTACACTTTCCAACAAACTGGACTAGAATTGGGTATAAAATGTGCACTGCTCCTGTTTGCAGGAGACTGTTACGTGAAGGAAGGAATGCCAAGCATAATGCAAGATCAGTACAATCAAGATCTCTTTCAAGAAGGGGTCCCATCCATAATATTTATCTGTCCTATCCAGCACTGAAGCACCACCTAAAATAAATATTTCATCACTTATTGCAAAAAATAACATTGGCGGTTCTGGCAAGGACAGAATACTGACCCGAATAAGATCCATTTCCTGACTACTTTCCATAAATGTCCAAATCTTTGGGCTTATCTCCTCCCACATTCCCCCGAGGTCACGAAACACACCCAGCTCCTGGAATGTCCTGTTCACCTGTCACAAAGAGGAGAAGAAGGTTATTTCCAAAAGCTGGCAGAGACCCATCATGGGCTGAGAGGGTGCATGGAGCCCTCAACAGTAAGTGCATGGCAGGTGAGGGATTAGGGAGGCTGTGCTTTTGCAGGCAGTTCTTTCTAGGCTTGTGTTTGGGTCCAATTTAACTAGAGAGGACCAGCTGCACAGCCAGAGGACATAGCTAATGCTACATTATCAGAGGACAGGGCTAGAGTTACCTCAGACATGACCTTCCTTACAGCTGGTGTATCTGGTGTGTACAAGATCTTCCCAATCAGCAAGGGCTTCAAAGCCCTCCAGATAATCCTGGAAAGCGGGCTGGATTCCAGGTTCTTCATTAGCTCATTGCAGTAGGGTGCTGAGGAAGAGTACAAAGGTAAGTGGCTGAACAGCACATAAGGCATAGAGCTTCAAGAGCAATCAAAGCTGAGAGCAAAGCATTTTTCAGACAAACCCCCTCCTTTACTGCAAAGCTCGACAAAAAGCTCCTTTTTGAACAAGCCTGCACGGTGAACAAGGAGCAACCAGGTAGCCTCCAACACTAAGAGCCACAGTACTAGCTCTGCAACACTCCCACAACCCCAATGTACGGCACAAACAAAGTTTGTCCAGAAAAGGTCAGATTTCTAGAGGCTGCACGTGACTGCACTCCCTCTCCCACAAAAGTAGGTCCACTGCACAGCTTTCTGTGGATTCTACAGAAGGTCCTTGGGAGACTTTGCAAGTTGATAACTTACTGGCCTTAAGGGCACATGCAGGACAATATGTGCATGCCTTTCTGAAACAGCAGTCCCTCAGGACCACCTGCCTTCATCTGTGGAAGTTTGGAAAACATTAGTGATGACAATCATGAAGTAGATGGGACCTCAGACCATGACATTGTTACACTTACTTGTGGAGTTATCATAGAAGTTAATCACATCATCTTCAGTGCTGTTGCCTCCAAACAATGCTTTGTAATTGTTATCCTCATACCAGTTGAGGGATTTAATTTTGAGCCCTCCACCTTCAGGATGGCCGCACACGATGCGTGACACAGCCTGATAGATCTGTGTAGAGGAGTTTGAGGCATTCACATTGGTCAGGAACATCACCTCTTGCCTCATGTCACTCCAGCTCTTCATGCTCAGCAACTGGAGGTGAAGTACAGAGAAAAGAAGCAAGTATTGAACAGGATTAGTAAAAGGAGAAGTTCTTTCCATGAGCCTTCAAAACACAGAACAGACTTTTGAACAGGTGAGAACCCCCTTGAACACAACATCAAGGGTAAGAACCAGGGAAAACATTTTCCCACCACCACTGTAGAAGACTGTAGAGGGAAGTCTCACCTGTGCAAGTACTTGGAATGCATCCTTGCCAAATTCTTTACTCTTAAATTTTCTCCTCCAGTGCTGTGGGTGGTTCCTGGCCTCCCTGACCTCTAACATAGAAGCTGCTTGTCCTCCTGGTTGCACAATGGCTTACATTCCAGTGGAGTACCCTCACAAGGACAGGTGGGGTGGGGTGCATCAAGTCAGAATAGGAATTAAAGGAACAACACCAAGTGACTGCAGCTCATGGGTCACAAACTGGATGAGCCACAGCCACAATGTCACCAAGCCTCCACTGATTTACACCAGGCAGCCAGTCTGACCTCCCAGACTGGCATCACTTATCCCTGCCCCAGAAACTCCTTGCCCCATTTTCAACAGCATTCCCAGAAAACCCTTGAAAACAAGCCCTGCTGCAGGCAGGAGCCTGAATCACAGCATAAACTTTGCACACAACCAGTCACAGCAAGGAACCTTCTCCCATCCAGCTGACGTGACACCAGGCCTGAGGTGACAACATACAACCAGCCAGAACGAGTAGTACCTCCAGACTCATTTGAGTGGCATAAGCCAGACAATATGCCTGCAATGTGTCATGAACAAAAGCACCCCGCCCTCAGCATGAGATACTCACTGCATTAATGCTGCCATGGCCAAGCTCACCACAACAGGAAAAGCAACACACCTGCATGAGCACTGCATTCATGCTACACTGGAGTGTTACTTTGAGACCCCCTATCTTGAGATGTCAGAACATCACCTCTTTGATGGTGACAATAAGTGGATGTTATGAAGAAATAAGACAAAGGCAAGAATCTAGGATACTTCTCTAAGTAACCTTCAAGCTTCCATTTATTTTCAGCTCAAGGCACTTCTATTTCCTAACCCTCAATGAATTTCTTCCATGGTAAACTCCTAGAATTTAGAACATCCACAAGTATTTAACATCCAACATCACAGGAAAGAACTTTTCTCTCCTTACCTGGCTATGGTTAGTTCCATTTGGTGTCATGTGGTCTAGTTTTTTGTTTTTACTGCAAGAGACAGAGAACATTCAATCTCTGTATCTTCTTCATGTGCCACTCAACTCTATAGGTCTCTGTCATATCCCCAGCGCATCTCTTTTGCAAGCTGGAGAGTCTCCACCTATTCCCTTATTCCTTTTGTGAAAGCCATTATACTTCTAAATGTCCTAACTGGCCTTCTCTGAATGTTATTCTAGTTATGCTATCTGCTTTCAGGAAACAAGAACCTAGATCTATGTTCTGTATCAAAGGATTTTTGCAGTATCATGGTAAAATGCTACAACTGGTTCTCTATCCCTTTTTAAATGTTTCTAGAATTTTATCTGATTTCTTGACTGCTGCTGAAATATCAGATGACATTAACTTGGATGTTCTTACTGTGCTGTCCAGAACAGGCACATGCACTAAACAGGGTAAGCAGAGCTGCTGAGACCTATTTGTAACTGCTCATTAAGTGCATCTCAGATGCTGTGCTCCAACTGCCCTGTTTTCAGAGACAATAACAGAGTCAAAGACCATCTGCCGCTCTTCCTCACTCTGCACTGGTCTGTCACCTTTGTTTAAATAAAATGCAGATAATCAAAGTCTAAGACAGCTGGTAAAGCCAGCCAGCAACAATGCTGAAAGCAGCAGTGCACTGGAACAATTCAATCCAAGTTCACCCAAGGAAAGCACACTCAAGAGTCTTTGGCCTAACAGTGGGAGGTAAACCTGACCCTTTGTGTGATCCATCTGTAGCACTGTGCATGTTTTAGACATGCCAACATCTGGGGAAAAATTCTTGATGCCGAGCAACAGCTACTACGTGTCACCTACACAAGGAGGCTCTATCTTCAGATGCCTAAAAGCACATGACACACTGATATAATGGAAGACAGCTGTGAGAACAGCAAAAGCCTGAGTGCAAATGTCCAGACTGACTGACTCAAGTGTACTTTCATTTCCTCGCTACTCACTGCTGCCTTTGCCTGCAGCCTGGTGCCACTCAACCTGGCTCCACAGTTTCAGGGTGAACTACAGGACACCAACATCATGGAACATGAATGAAAACCGTCACACAACCATTTTCGTTTGTTACATATGTTCATGCAGAATTTTGCATTTGATGATTCCTCACCCAAAAGGCCAAGGCTGCATTTCAGGTGTGACACTGAGTGTGCAATTCAAAGGGATCCTTTGGGAAGATTTTTGGTATCTTAGGTAAACCAGCTCATTTTTGCTCAGCAAAAAGGCAGCTGCTTTAGCTGAAGTACCATAAAATCCCTAACATGATGAGCAAAAGTATTCAAATAGGAAGTGCCTCTAATTCCCATGAACATAAGAAGTGCTAACCATCTTAAAGAGGGATTGCATTTGCAAATACATTTCTACATATTATTTTGAAACAGCTTGAGCAAGGAACTTTGTTTCATCTTTGGCACCAGCATCCTTAAAATTTACATGCAGAGCAGATCTTTTTACACCTCTGGAAGAAAATATGTCAAAGGTGAAGGGTTACTAAGCTATTTCTTTTCCCAGCCATCAGACCTGGTTCCCTAAGTGTTTCTAAATAGTTGTCCTTGCTCTTGGTGTTGAATCTGCCCTCATAGAAGTTGAGTTAAAGGTCCAAGGACACAGATCAAATCAACCCCCATACTCCAAGACAAATATTTTGTTCAGACCATTTTCTAATTAAAATTCCCTGCTAGAAAGGCTCCTAGACATGGCACAAACAATAGTTCTCTCCACTCCCCCAAGCTGCTGCCCTTTGAAACAAGGGAGCAAGTCCCTCCTTTTCACACAGAAATCTGCCTGACAGACAATAAGAAGTAACTTTCGGTCAAGCCATCTGGAGCAGCTCATGCTGTACACAGAGTGAAAAGCTGCCTTTGTTTGCACAGCAGGGCAGAATAAAAGGTAGTCCTACCCAAAACAGCTGCCAAGCAAAAGGCACGTTACCCTGGGACGTTTTCGGCCACATCAGCAAACTGAGTATCACGTGGTTTCAATTATTTTTATCCCAGACAAGAAGAAAAGCCAAGCTTAAATGACGTAACAGGAAACAGCTGTAGTCAAACTCTGAAGGGCGGCCTCCCTGCTAGCAGCAAAAGTTCTTCCATGGCCCTAACTGAAGGCGATCCTGGAATCGCCTTGATTCCAGCGTGCAGGAGGCTGCTCAGCAGGCTGCAGGGCTGGGGAGGGTGCGTGCCAGGAATTGTTGGTTGGCACGGCGCAGGCTCCCGGCAGCTGCCCCTCCGTGGGAGTGAGGCTCAGGCTAACCTGGAGTGACCCGCTCTTGTGCACGCTGCCCGAGGTTACTGCCGTTCACTCTCGCCCTGATGCAGAGACGGAAGACTAGCGAAGGGAGGAGGAGGCGGCGGCATTGTTTAGCTTAGATGGTTGTGATTTCTGCTCCAGGGAGAGAATGTTTTTGACTAATAGCAGCACTTCAAAGTCAGAGCCAGACAAAAAAACGAGGATAAGTTTCTGGCTCAACATCCCCACCCTACCCCTCGGATTTGGACTTCCCATTCATACTTAGGTGCACAGGGCTTTTTCTTCTTATTCCATCATTTCACCTGCAAAAACAAATACTTGCAGTCCCTAGAATGCCAATTTGATTGTGCAAATCACTGCCTATGTTTTGTGTTGTGATGTCATCGTGCTGAGTGCTCCACAAGACTGGAAAATTATCTCCGGCCCAAAAACCAAGACAGATAAAGAGGAAACAGTAGCCTACAGCGACTAATTCAAATTGTAACAGTCACAGCACCTTTTCCACATGCCATACCTTCACTCAACACAAAACCCAGTAGATACAACCAAGTAATAACCCTTAAGTGACTTGGCAACTGGATGGAAAAAAATATAAAGGAAAGCCCCAACATGCAGCTTGCAAGGTGCTATCTGGCAGCAGAAGTACTGCAAGCCCAACCACTGTGCACTGCTGAGAAGGCAGAACACCACAGAAAATGTCCTAATTTCTGTTATGGTATTCGTAACTTTAAGTGCCAAGTGGTTGCAAAGTGCATGCTGCCTGCACTGACACAAGGAAAACAGCCGTAGGATACGGCAAAGTTTCAAAACAAGCCAGGGATTTGACTTAGAGTTGCATTTTGTACTCGATCACAGGCTAAGATAACAACCCCAGTAATGTGTTCTCCTAACACAAAGGCTCTTCTTACCTCTTTAACAAGCTTCCCAATGCTTTCTCTCAAAGTTTCCACAGTTTCTGACAGATCCCACAAGGAGGAATTGAAAGAAAGTTGTCTCTGTGAGAAGAGAGAAAAGGAAACTAGAAGTTACTGCAAAGCACAAATGAAATTAAACTCCTGTAAACATTCTTGTACAGAGCAGCTAGGACTGTTTACATCCGTGGGGAAGACAGAGCTGGCTTTCTGTGTAACCCTGAACTTAAAATACCATGGGCTTCTGCACTCTGCAATGTGATAGGATCACCCCTTTTCTCTTTCCACAGGTAAAGGACACAGACACCATAATCAGAACCATACCAACAAAATGTTAAATGCATGCACGTACACTTACAATGCAAAGGATGGCTTGCATTCCAGGTGACAAAACAAGCACAGTCTACAGGATGTGAAATCCTGCAAGCCAGTGCTAGGAAGGGAATGCAAAATCACTACAGTGGAGGAAAAGACAGTTTGGTGGGAACAAGTTTTCAGATACCAGAGACTACACAGATACCAGCTCAGACACAAAAGAACTCCCTACTGCAGTGTACATTATCATCACTCAAGTCCTCCCATCAGGCCTTGATGCTTTTTATCCAAACCAAGGGTGTATTGCAAAACAAACAGCTTCCAGGAAACAGCTGGCATGCACTGTCACCAAAGAGCAAGACTGATAGGCTTCCAGAAGTGGGAGGCATAGCTTCAGGAAACTATTTGCTCTAGCAGGAAGTCACATTGAAACTCCTTGTTTCCAATTGCTCTACATGTAACTGGTAGCCTGGAGTTTGGTTAGTGGGGTTCTTTTTCCCTTCTGTTCATGTACCTGGAAAACATTTGGGCACAATCCTTATTTTGAGTGAATGAAGACCAAAATAAATTCCTATGATTTCACATCAGTAGCTCCGTGTTGCAGCATTTGAAAGCATACTAAAGTTACAGCATTGCAACACAAAGATGAACAGCCAAGGCCCTTGATTTCAGTACACATCTTTTGAGCTGAATCGCTTCCTTTTCACATCTTTCCTGGGCAATTTCTGGAAACAAAGTCTGGAGGTTTTCACTTGTTCTGCTGGATCTGCTGGAGATGGGTAAGACCTGGTCAGTACCAGCTGGTGTAAATGGGCACTGTTCTGCTGATCTGCTGGGATGTTTAAAATTCAGCTAACTTTTATGAGCACACAGTTAGTCTTTGCTCCAAAGCAAGTCGAAAATTCAGGGAAGATTCTCTAACATCTATGGATCACTACTAAATGCAGTCCTTAAGGTCTGGATAAATAAAAACTTATCTAGGAGAAAAACCAATTAAAAACCCCCACAGGCTTAGACCTTCACGACATATTAAAAGAAATTTTGCCAGCAAATATCAAAGCTACATATCTGCTCTACCACTACAACTTCAGCAGCAGGATGAGGTAGAAAGTTCCAGGTTCATGCATAACAAGAGATGTGCTTTTTCAGCTCCATATACTTCATGGATCTCCACATGGATCTGTGTTCACTGCATTCAGAGGGGATTCAGGGACAGGGTGGATGAGGAAAAGTTTTCTGAAGATACTAATCAGTTCAGAACAGTGAAAAGTCAAAATCTAATTGCAAAGGATTAGTAAACATCCTCCTACTGACACACTATCACAAAGTGCCAAACAAAATTCAGCACCGTAAAGTAAAGAACATAGGAAAAAGACAGTTCTACCTTAAGATACCCCTTGTATGGTCTTAAGTTAGCTAATGCCACTCAAAAAGAGAGGTCTCAGAAAAACAATGATAAAACAGATCAACATCACACAAATCCACAATGCAACCCTTGTTCTCAAGTACTATGTGTAATTTTGGGTTCTCCATCTCTGAAGGAGCTCAGGTACAGACAAAGGCCATGATTCAAGGCAGAAATGGTTTTTGAAGGAAGAGAAAAAGACCATAGTTCTTCCAACGGGATGTGTAAGGACAAACAGAGGTTGTTACAAAGGTCTGCAGACTTACAAGTGGGATGGGGAATGGAAGTGCAATGATTGCCTTCTGTGCCTCATCATACAGGACTAGAAAATTCCCAGTGCAATGATCAGTTTAAAACAAAACCAAAGAAGCTTCTGCATATGCAACTTAGTCAAAACAGAAAAAATCAGTAGACTCTATGCAATGCTGAAAGTATTGTGAATTTGAGAAAGACTTAAAAGAATTCATGGAACATAAAAATCCAGCCAAATGCTATTAAACAAGAGAATCCCAGCAGCAGATGAGAAAGTCTCGGTTGCAAGCTACTGAAGAACAGGACATTACACTGAAGAAATGTTGTTATGTATTGCCCAATGGCTGCATCCGTTCACATGCCTCCATTAAGGGCCACTGCTGAATTATCAGTCGAAGACACTGATCTTTTTCCTGACCTTGTACATAAGTCTTAGGTGATTCAAGGAGCTTGCAAACCTTACTCTCAAATCTGAGGAGTACCCTTCCTTCCATACCACTGCACCCTGACTTTCTTCCCTAACAAATTCATATCACTTCAGGATCATTTCTCACCAGAACCTGCAATAGTATCATTGATATGGAGGAAATTTTACTCTTTCTATCACTTCTTGAACCTCAAAGCCCACTCAGGAAGCCTCTCATAAGTCATCTCCAGAGACAATAACAAAAGATCCATCACAAGGGCCTGTCTTATTTGAACAGATAAGCATGTCATTAATTTCCCTGTAATATACATCTTTGTAGTGACTCACTAAGTACTTAATTACATTAATAAGAAACCTCAGGGTAGATCCAGGAAGACTGCTCCTACTGTGAGACTGTCTTCAGCAGATATCTGCACTACATCTAGGGGCTGGGGAAGGCATTGACTCCTTTACTGGCAGTGTACTGCAAAAACATCACCTGTCTGTTCCAGGCACACTGTGGAAAGACAAAGCTCTAGCAGGTTTTGAACACAACTGCCCTCTACAATTACTGTGGTAGTAGCTAGCAAGTCACTAAATTTGTCTTCTGGGGCAGCCAACATCATAACACTCTTGAGGTACTGAGTGCACTGGGGCGACTCTGTGTGCCTGTATGTGCATGCTACAAGATTTACTCTAGTGACAAATATTTGACATGGCTGGAGTTGACAGACAAGCCTTGAATAAATTCCCATGAGACTTACGGGTGTGGACAAATCTGATCTTTTAACATACATGAGAACACACGGGTTTTAAGTGTTGGGAAGTCAAAGCATTCAGCCAAAATTCAGTCTGCATCATACAGCTGGCTGTGTCTCCCTAATAAAGATAATTCTGCCACATTTGCTTTGAAATAGTTATTACAACTTTATACTGATTTTTTTCCATTTTCCACTGGCCAGAAACTTTCCACTGGCCTCTGCAGAAAAATCACATGCTTTAGGCTTCTGCTTTTGTTTCCTGAGAGTGGAAGTCTCAAACCACTGCTGCTTAAAAGGATGATATCATTGTGCTTGACTGAAAACCCTCTCAAAAGATCAAGAAAAGGTACAAGTTCAGTTGCAGCACATATTTACATTAGGAGACCTTTTCTAAAAGCCATTTTTCAACTGCAAGGCATTTATTATCTAATGCTTAGTTCATGCTACCCATTTGACAAAATACCACCCAGTTTACGGAGCAAGAAAAAACAATTGGATTTTCATATGCTCACCCACAGTCTTTCAAGGACCACTGTAGCACACAAGCCACAGCATATTCATGGTTTATTACCATATCCATACCACTGGAAGGGAGTATGGCAAAGCCCTTATTAGACAGTGTTGTCTAAGAGATGAAATCCCACAGCAGCAATCTGAATTACCATTAAACCTTCCCCCCACCAGATCACATTCAAAACTGGGGAGATTTGCAGAGGGATATACAAACAGGTACTTCTATGGTATGAGACAGTCAGAAATGTCCCACTGGACTGTGCTGTAATGGCTGGGAACTTACTGCCATTGCTCTTGTTAGCCTTTCCCAAACTGTGTAGTTCCTCTATGGCACAACTGCTGGCTTACCACGAGGAGAAAGCCCGTAAGGAAATTCGCATGCATGCAGTGAGATGTACTGCTTCACTGCTGTTCTCAAACCAGCTTCTCCTGCCTCAGTCTCATCAGCTAGTGCAAAAAAGCCTCAAGAACAGATGATGTGTCCCCAGAGAGCTTGTACAGTATGTCCTGTGTCCCACAGTATTGTTGGTCAAAAGGCTTCAGAGAATGGATGCTGTTTAAGACATGGGTCATGGAATGCGACTTTTTTAAACACTTTTTTCATCTAGTAGAGTGAACACTCAAGAGAAGAAGGGAAGTTTATCCTCTGCCTTGGGGCCCCATGACCACACCCAGATTTTCAGCTGGGTTTTGAAATAAACAGCCAACCTCAAGTAGGTTCTTACATGAAAAATAGTAAGGACACAGCCTTTAACCTCCCTACCATACCTCCATGTGCTTGGCTCTGTTTTCTCATCCTACAAAACAGGCCAAATTGAAGTAATACAAAAGATCAGTGACAGAGCTAGAATCCTAGCATTTTTTAATAAGGAATTTATTAATAATATAAATTTAATTAATACATTTTAATACGTTCTTAACTGTATCACTGCCCTTTGGGCAACACTCAAGGTGCTCTGGATAGAACTGAGGAGAAGGCATGTAAAGTGTTTATTCCTTGCCTTAGTTTTAAAAAAAACTTAGCGGTGCTGTGACATTTAGAGCTCATGCATTTCATCATGCATGCACTTTAATTTATTTTTTCAAAACCTTGACCTGTCTGTAACTTGCAAGTAATTACTGCATTTTTGAGAGCTACTTAGAACACTTAGAGTTTCACTGAGGCTGCAAATGCACACACACTTTAAGCCAGCAGAACTGAGTGTTATGATCAGAGATCACTCACTCCGTGATCACAGGGCTCTCATCTTGCATCCTGCCCTTCATGTTTTAGCATAAATATTTGTGTAAACATACAATCAGGTCAATCACTCTTAATCCGGATCAATTCCATGATGAAATTTACTGCATCATCTTGAAGAGGGAATGACAGATAGAAATGCACAGGAGAAAAAAACAAGCAGGTGGATGTCAGGCTAAGTCATATGTATTAAGATATTTCAAGAAACCATAGCCACTTCACTGCCCAGATATCAGAGAGGCACAAATTTCCAGCTTACAATCCAAGCCCTTGGTGTTGAATTTACAGAGTTCTTGCACACAGTTCCAAACCCTTGTATTAACCTCCTTGTACTAGGATGCTGGCTTGCTGCCTCTCCATAAAACATACAATTGTGCAAACAGTGAAGCCTATGTCCCATTACACAAGCTAAGAACCTGTCTCCAAATTCCTGTTGCACCTGCATTTGACTTGGCCCTTACTTTGCTAACTGAAATGCCTTGCTGTGAAGTATATCAAAGGGAGTAAGTAAAAAAAAAAAAAAGAAAAAAAAAAGACAAGTTGTTGGCAGCAGTTTACAGACTCTGTAGTAGATACAGAGCACGCTGTCTTCAGTGTGCATGTCCAAGACTTGACACACAATGCCTTCAATAAGCTGTATGAAAAGCCTCCTTTGTTCATGGGCAGAAAGTTCTCTCTTTGTTCGAAGATGTTACTGGAGGTCAGGGCACTTTTCAGCCTCTAAAGGCACTAAGTACCAAATGTGTTGGTTATGATCCTACAGTCCTACAGTTAATCTATCCATTTTGCCTGACCACACTGAAGCCAGTTAGTTTTTGTTTGACTCACTGATGCATTACAGCAGCTTAACTACAGGGTACACTGTGAAACATTTCTGAGGAAAATTGTGGACCTTTACCAGACAACAGCGCACAGCAGGTTTAGAACTGCTGGCTTTTGGACTCCAGCTTTTTTCCCCTTGAAGACAAGATCATGAGCCAGCTTCTCAGAAGCTCCCTAAAACTGCACATAATGTTTTAAATCTACACTGCTGTTGCCAAGAGGCACAGAGTGGCTTATGAGTGTTTCGTTTCACCAACAAACAATATAGACCTAAGAACACAGACACATGGTACCTCCTTCTGCCAGCTAAGCTGCAGAAGCTTCCATAAATAAGAAAAGCAAGACTGAGTCTCCACAAGGCCCAGAAAACCAATTCTGAGTGGTACAATAGCTGGCTATTTTCAACCCCCTCAGACCCCAAAATTCTAGCATCTTTGAATGGTTTAAAGTAAAATATGGATGTATGTGCACATACACTTGTGAAGACAAAAAACAAATTATAGCCATTCCTCCCTAAACAGCCCATCTGTGTTACAATTTTAGAGCTGTTACCCCATCTCTAAATGCTTATGAGTTGTCTTGCTCTTCCAGCAGGAAAGACAAAGTGCAGATGGAAGACATGTGGAAAACAGAAGATGAGCTGTGGAGAGATGAAGTCACTGACTGCTATGTAGTGTGCAGGAGAGTAATATGATTCCAATACTTGATAATGACCCTTTTTGACTGGGGACAAAGCCAAGCAAGTGGTACATGACTTTGAATACTGAAAGGCTCCTCGAATCTGAAAACTCACACAGCAGAAAACAGAATATTTGTTTTAGTGGGTAATACAGTTGGTTCTGTGGTCTTTTCATCACTCTACTGTCATTTCCAGCAATGAATTCCTCAAACTTCCATATTTTAACAGATATTGCAGATCTATAGCAAAACATCACTGGATTTTCCTAAATCCAAGTCTGCTCTAGTCTCCAGTCACCCTGTAAATAATGTATTTTCTTGAAGTTCAATGAATTCTTCCTCCAATACCCATTCTGTTGGTTAATTTTTGAAACAGGACCTTAAAACTTGACTCTGTTTCATACGACTTAAACCTGCTTAAAGGTTGTGGCCTTTCAGTGAATAGAAACTTCTGTACTCGGCGGCCCCATGCCAAGGGCAGAAGGTGGTGGTTTTAGTGCTCAGCACAAGCCAGGCTTATATCTGGGCTCATTCCAGCTGACTAAAACACAGGGACAACCAAGATCCTGTTTGTTATTGTGCAGCATAAAGGCTTTCCTCTTGACAAACTGAACTGCAGACCACACACACTTATGCCCTGTAAGTAGCAGACTGAACAGGAAGGGTAAGAATGACAGGAAGAAGCAATGTTGCTCATGCTCCTGTGACAAGGACCAACCATCTTTCTTCTTTCTAACTGCCTCTAAGCAGTTCTGGAAACGCAGGGATGCATTGCTAGACTGAAAGACATGGAAAATGTGATTGTGTCAATGACAGACTCTCATTGGTGTGGCCAGTGAACTCACCTGAAGAGGCTTCAAAGGATTCAGGTTAGCACGGAAGGCTTGCTCGGCTGCATGGAGTTTTTCCTTTGACAAGTTGCAAATGAAGGCTTCAGAGTCCATGGCTGCTGTCTGATTTTGGATCGTAAGAAATTCAGGTGATGTCGAGCTATTGCAGACATCTCGCAGTCGCATTCGGTAACCAGATACAATGACCTATGAAAGTGGGAAAAGCATGTAAGTCTGTCTTCATCTAAGACTCCAGAAAAAAACATTGGTTGTTACTCAGACAAAGCAAACTGTTCATAACTCTTTCAGATAGAGGTGAGGGGGCATTCTTCTCTACAGGTTGAGCAGCCCTGATTCATATACAACCTAGTTCCAAGAAAAACCCTTCCCTGCTGAGAACATGGGAGAGAAGTCCTGGGGGAGGCAGGTCTCTCTTCACTTCCCTGCAAATATGCACAAAGCAGCAGTGATCCCATCCTTCTCAGTAGCTGTTTCCTCCAGCCAAGGGTACACGCATTGCCTAACATTCCATCTTCTGGGAACTGAGCCACAGAGAAAAACAAGGCTTGTGACCAGCCAGACACAAGTCTGGGAAATCTATGTGAAGGGCAAAAGACCTATGTCCCAACCTACTTAGATGTATCTGCCATCCACACTTTCTATGCAGTAATGATGCAGAATCATCTTCGTTAACTCTGAAGTATCTACTCACTAACTGCTGATACAAACATTTTGCAGTGTTTTTGAGCAGATAATGTATCAGCAAAAAAGTTATCTTACTGGCAGTAACAAATGAGATAAGACCCTAGAGTTTTCCTTCACAGGTCCATTTTTCTTAAGGTAATGGCTTCCTTGTCAATAATGTTTCCTAATCCACATGCAATCATCTTATTAACAAAATAGATAAAATCCCTCTGAGTTATCACCAGATTGTTTCAGGCCTGATAAACAAACTATTTTAATAAGGTCAGTTATCAACTTCATATTTGCTGAGCAACAAAGTCCATGTCAAAAAGCTGCATACTTCTCAAAGGTTATAAACAAGGAAAAATCCAGAGTCTACTATTGGAAAGAAACTTTTGTTTGCCTTGGGGCTAGACAGATGGAACCATTTTACTGTAAATGCACAGGTAACAACAGCCATAGACTTAATTTCTTCTTTCTGTCGTTTCGTAAGACCCAGTGTGCATTGCCCAATTTACAACAACTAAAGAGGATTGATCTACATTCCAGAAGAGTTAGCAGCTTCTGAACTAGGCCGGTAAGTCCGAAATTTTTCATCTGTGAAAACCAAAGGGGTATGCACAATCTGGGGGGGAAAGTGCATTACATTCAGGAAATAAGCAATCAGAACTGACAGGAAAGAGAAGAGATTTTTAATGCAATACTTATGCAAACATTTAACTTTGGTCTGTATCCATATGCCCAAAATAGGATCTTTCAGTGCCATATAGCTCTCATGTCAAGCTTTCACATCTCTCCCTCAAGTTAAAAAGACTTGCCTTTTGAAAATCTGGAGTGCTTTTTTTCTTGTCAGCAGAGATACTACTATAGCATGGCATGTTACAGCCATGCTGAAAAGAAGGTATTTGTGGGACACTGAAATAACACTCCCAGAACAAGCTTCCCTAGGTGGATATATAGAAAAAACAGTGTCTCCCAGTGCCGCAGTGTTCACCCACAAAAAAGTGAAGGTGACCAACCTTCCACCATTCTGAAAATGTCCACCTCTTTCACCCAGATTTTATACTCTTGGAGAGAAGCTGCCCTGTTCAAGAAATTAGGTCCACAGCGTGAAACCTCAGAAAAGACACTCTACCTACCCACTCAGGACTCAAACACCCAAGTCTCATCAAGTCAGCAAGTTCTCTAACCACTTGCAGTCATCTGAACCCATGGTGTCTTCAGCAGGCAAAAATACATGCTAAATGACAGGTTTAGTCCCCTAAGGACTCTCAAAGTGCCAGGTTCATGCCTGGAAGTAGTCATAGGTAATTGTTCTGTCCTTACATGTCACATAATTCTCTCCTTGGGACTTTTCCTGCCTCGTGAAACAGAGATTTGTTCCAAGCAGAATATCCACTGGCCACTACTATTTACTCCTCACTGCTATTGAATACATCATGCTGCAGCACTGGCCCAGGACCTCACTCTGCCTTCAACTTTTCAGAGGGACAGGACCTATTCTCGCCTCCAAGCCGCACGAGAGCTGTCTGGCCACACCTGGACAAAAGCAGCATACTAGACTTGATTACACAGCTGCCTGCCCACTGCTGACCCAGGCACCTTCCAAATCCCACACCCTTCTGAGCACACCTGCCACGACTGGAAAAACACAAGGCTGAGCCCCTCAGCCCCAGGAAGCAACATGCCCATCAAGAGAAGGCTTTGGTCACTTTTATCTGTTTGCACTAATTTTGGTATGCTGGACACACAACCCTGCTGGAGTGTTGTCATTACAGTAACACCAATGAACAGTCCCATCTCCTTGGTGACTTCAGTTCCTTATTTGACTGCGTATCATAACTTCTGACCTCACTGAACAACCCCAGGACACCAACAGACTGCAGAAGAAGGCTGTATTTGCTATGAAAGGTTGGCATAGTCTGGATAGGCCCTTTTACTATATGACTTCTGAATGAAGCTGTGACCCACTCATTCAGAGATCTAACTAATACTGCCTATTAATACTGAAGTCACTAGTCAGCTCAGCAGTGAGGTCAGATCTCCAAACCAGATCTCCAGCAAAATCAAAGACGTCCATTTTGTGAGTCAGATAAAGTCATTCTGCAGGAAGGGAGCGGTCTGCATCATTAGTTACCATCTGTATTAGAAAAGTGTTCAAAGAAAATTTGATGGGCCACTGCTCTGCTCTTCAGCTTAATGTCCTGGTGGTCAGATTAGCCCTTCTTGTCACCCCTGAGCACAGAATGCTGTTACAACTCATCAGCATCACTCCCACAGCTTCAGCAGAATCAGCTCAAGAATTACACAAGAGCACAGCTTGAAGCATTCACGGAAGAACTATGTGACAGCCTTTCACCACCCTTCATACACATTGTGTAGATAAAAGCTAAGCTTTTTTCCTCCTTCCATCTCCATATACAGCTGATACAGTATGGCAGCCACACAATGTATGGTGAGGTTTTTGCCTCTTTGGAAAATCTTTCTGTCTCTCCACTAACTTAGGGAGAATGACAAGAATGCTGTTGCTGCAGTCTTCCAGTTACCCCCCAGAATCATCTGTAGCATGATTCTGTCTTAATCTAATTAGTTTCAAGTAAAACAAAACTTGCAGCCTAAAATGGGAAAGAATTTTTTCTCTGCCTTACATTCATTAGTAGAATGTATCCTTAACTTGTAGGATAACTCATCAAACTGCACTAAAACAATTGAAAGAATTCACTGAAGAACAAGACAATGTGTGCAAAGAGAGACAGTATCTGTAACTACAGGAAAACAAAGACTAAAAGGACAATTAAGCCATACTTCTTCAATTAAAAGATCTGATATGGAGCTGAGGATCAAAACGGATTTCCTCCTCCTTTTGCATACCATCTTTTGCATTCTTTCAAGAGAACCCTGTGTCTCCCTTTGAAGTCTGTTCTGACTTCTGCGTTAGAAAGGATGCTGCTGGACTAATCCATGAAGCCTAGCAAAGAACATGTTACAAGCTTGACAACGACAGACAGCCATTGCCAGAAGGGGCTCTAGCCCACTGTCACCACCAGCAATGTTTATGACTGCAATCATGGAGCACTCAGGACAGCAGCACTCTTGTACTACATCATTTACAATGTGTCTGTCTTGATGCCTTGGCCACAAACCCAAAAGTAGAGCTCCTTTTGCTACACAGGAATGTAAGGCAGAGCAAGACCTAAATACCCTGCTCCAGTCCAAGCTGAGTGACTGAACACAGTCAGAACAGCGCTAGCAGCTTAATTAATGTTTTACTTCCATTTAAAAAAAAAAGAGGAAGGAAGAAATGCAGTTTAGCCTGAGGGTACTATTTTCTTATGCAGGTCGAAACATTTGCTCATGGGTTCCCAGTGTCCTTTTACAACTTAAAATCAAGTAAGACAGTAAATTGAGGGCAAGAGGGAAGAGAGAAGTAGGGAACACATTTTCCTCTGTGTCTCTACAGCACCTAGCACAGAGGGGTCCAGCCCTATGGATCTTAGCACTACAGCTAAACAAACAACAGACAAGCATTATGCTAGGAGTTGAAAGTACTCTTCACCTGCTGGAGGTTGACCCCTGTATCCAGTAGCTCCTCTACTGCAGACGATGGCATGGACACATTATGATGGAGGAAGTCAGAGAATGTCTCATTGTCAATCAGGAAATCCCGAAGTTTCAAGTCTGGAAAATGACAAAACAAGCAAAATTCTGGTCACAGCAAAGCCGAAAGGAAACTCATGTGAGAGCACTGAACAGGAAACGTCAAACTGGCAAATGGGGGAGAGGGAATTACACACATCATAGCACAAAAGGAAGAGGAGCTGCTGGTAAAGTGCTCTGAAACTTGGCAGGCTACAGAAATGTCAATCTGTGATGTCTTGGTATCAAAAAACCCCCAAACCAACAACAGAAAAAGCAATCAACCTTCAAAACCAACTCCGATTAACGTAATTACTTCAGGTCAATTTGCTCATACGTACACAGAAGCAGGGCACACCAAGCTGCTCCCCTCATCTGAAACCTACTGCAGCATTAGCACTTAATCCCTGTGTTGTTACTGAACATGGGACTGAGCTGGTACATTTGACCACCGACAGATTTACTAGCCTTTAGTTAATTACGTTAACAGCTGATGTACTCTACCACAAAAGTGGTAGAAGTCTGACATATGCAGACACACAGGTATGATACAGAATCACACGCAGGTCTTAGCTACTTGAAATTAAAAAATACATTTGCAGCATTGTTTCCATTTTCTTTCCCAAGTGCTTCACCTTCTGAAGCCATTGGTGTTTCAGCTCTTTACTTTCAAACAAATGTGTACCTATATCACAGAAGAGGGGAACTATCTGGAAATTATAATCCAAGCACACTACTGAAGTCCAAAACACTGGATATTCAGGAGCTGACTTTCACAGCTGACACTGTTTTGCGCTGTTTTCTTGGATTTTGTGTGTGGGTTTGGGTTTTTTGTGTTTGTTGCTTTTGTTTGTTTTGTGGTTTGGTTAGGCTTTTTTTCTTTTTTCTTTGAGGAGGGGAGCAGTGTTTAGGTCTGGGTTGTGTTGTTGATGTTTTATTTAAGAGACAGAGAGGAGAACTCCATCTCCACAATGCTTAAACAAGAAGTGATGAACAAAGCAGCTATGCCAGGAGGAGGTGAGAGACCAAGTCCTATAGGATTTACCAGAGTGAAGATTTCCAGACCGAGGTAAGACAACTAACTAGATGTCATGCTGTATCTTCTACTCTAGGAAAACTTTACCATGCTGCAACCCACAGCAAATAGTGGAAAACAATGAGCTCTGAAGAGAAAGTAACAATAGGGAAGAACCAGGGGCTTGTACCTTCCCCCTCCTCTAGGGGACAGCTGTCACAGCCTTTCCCCCCACCTCGTATGCAGGAGTTTTTGGTTTGTCTTGGTTTTTTATCGATTTTAGTTGTGTCTTTTTGGTTTGTTTTGTTTGGGGTTTGTTTTTGTTGTTGTTGTTGTTTCATTTCGCTTTGGTTTAGCAGGGGTGGGTTTGTCTCCTCTCGGGCAGGTGACCGTGTCCCGAACGGGCCCCATGAGGACGAAGCAGGCTCAGCCCCCGGGGCGGCACCCGGCGCTGCTGGCGGAGCAGCCGGCTCGGCTCGGCGGAGCCAGGCGCTGCGCTCCTGCGGCACCGAGCACACGGGGTTACCGACGGTCATTGCTCCCGCAGCCACAGATCCAGTTACAAATTCCCCGCTGCCTCTCTGCTCCGCACGAAAAAGTAAATCAGCCGCCTCAGCTGAGGCAGCGCGGAGGTTACTCTGGGGCGAAGGTTTCTCCCTGGCCCTCCTCTCTCCCACTCAGCAGGACCAGTCAGGAACATGCCGGGTTGGAACACGCCGTGCAAACGCCCCACTCGAACCCCGCTAGCAAAACCCACCATCACCCCCGCTCCCTGCCTGGGGAAAGATCTGGCTCCGGCAATAACACAAAACCGTCCTTTTCTTTACAGCAGAGGCTAAAGCACCCTGCTTCACCGCAAGTGGAGGAAAAAAGTTCCCCCACCCTGATTCCTTGGATACGTCCTACATGTGCCAAACTCCCTAAACACTTCTGCAGCTTGTTTATTTTTTGGTGAGATCATCAAATGTTCAGAAAGTCAGATGGACAAAGGGGTGGCTGACTGAAGGCACACTGGCATGTAGAGATCAGATGTTTGCAAGCTTTTTCACTGAATCTGCCCCTACTTAAGATATCTTTCAAGCTTCACTTAAAGGGCCACATACTTATGAAAGAAAAAAAAAAAGGTAGCAAAGAAACAATTCTTCCACTTTTCTGTTTCCTCAGTGATGTGTTGCTTTTTGGTTTGGCTACTCTATTTTATCTCGGTTTGGCTTGGAGGTCTTTTGCCATATGGAGGCATGATTTTCTTCTTCAGGGAGCTATTCTACAGGCAATTGCAGGAATGCAACCTGAACTACACAGAGATGCCTGCTGACCTGCCTGTAATCATGAGGGGGAGTAACAAAGAGCCACCACCTTCCACAGCTGTAATTAACCAGCCCAGCATTAGCAGAGCATTCATCCCCTGCCTTTTTTGTCATGCCAAGCATTGCCAGACTTGCTTAGCACTAGAATTTACTGAAAATCAATGCTGCCTTCCAAGGAATTCATACAAACATCTGAACGAGTTTTCATCATCATTTGAAGTAAACCATGAAGGAAATAGAACAAGGTTACTAGAACTGTGTGGCAGTGTTTGGTTCCCAGACAGCTGATCATGAAGCCCTGACCACTACCAAGACCACACATTAAAGGTCTGCAAGACCAAGAGACTGAATCCCAACACCATGATCCTGGCTGCTCTGCTCTAAGCACAAAGCCAGCCCTTTGCACCGTGCATTTTCTCCACCATCCCATCTGGTCCTACTTCCAGGACTTGTGGGTCAGTGTCTTAGGCAATCACTCTCAATCACAGAGGCACGCATAACAGCTTGCACATGAAACCACAGAAAGCACCAAACACTGCAATGCATCTAAATTCTTTCTCTAGATACCTTAAAAAGTTAAGCTAACAGAGGTCTCCTCTTGAAAAAAGCCATTCCTATCCAAGATGACTGCTTGCCCACTAGGGCCTAAGAAAATAAAAGAGCATTACTTAGAAAAACCCCTCCAAAAATAGAAAGCAAAAGAAACAGGCACGTCTCCTGAAGGTTAATACCAAGGTTACTTAATAATGCAAACACTTGGAGTCGAAGAACACATTTTACCACCACAGGGCTACTACTGCAATATTTTCCTGCCATAAAATTTTAGACACACTACCAAGTTACTCAAATATACGAGACAAAATGTCAGCTCAAACATGATATAACTTGCGTATCTCCCCTCTTGCTTGAGAGTGGCCAAGAGCATTGCTACAGCCAGCCTCTGCAAACTGCTGGGCACAGAACAATGCCAGGCAGCACACTGGAGACCAGTCTCTCCATGTACTTTGACATGGACATGCAGCCTCTCTTTGCCCCTGCCCTTCATCTTCAACAGAAAACCGAGGGGGCTGTAGCCCTGCAGGCTGCCTCACCCCCAGCTGAAAACATACGCCCCAGCAAGCAAGCCAAGCCCTAGGCACAAATGGGGAGATAAACCTGAGGTCAGACTGAGCAAACACTCAGGCTGTCAAATCTGATGTGAACCATCTTGCTGATTCAGTGGTGGGACAGTCAGCAGAAATAATACCCAGACAGCTTTTCCCCATTGGCAGACTACTTTTGCAGTTTCAGTCCTGACATTAAGGGAGCAACAGCACAGGACAGAGACTACTGCTTATAAACTATGAAAATCACCTCCAAAAACAACAGGTCTGGCAGGGCTGAAATGCCTCCAGCTGTAATTAGCTCCAGAAGGTTTCCAATTAGACCACCCCCATTTATGTGAAACAAGCAGAAGAGATGTCCATACCCATGTGGGACAGAGAAAAAGATCCTTCTTATGGTCACATAAGGAAGCTTCCAGCACAAGTGAGAACTCCCAGACCTGGAGTTCTTGTGCCTTAACCACAAAACGTCCCTTCCTCTCTGAAGTCACCAGTCAGGACTAGACAATCACACATGGCAGCATTTCATGGATATTGCTTTCACAAAAGGCACAGCTGTCCTTCATTTCCACACAGTTCAAACAAACTTTGGGGGCTGCATTCTGGGCATCAAAACCAGAAACTCCCAGATTTTCCTATCGCAGAGCATCTCCTACTGTAACACTGTATTACATCCTAAGATTTACTTTTTACTGACAACCTAACTTTTTCCAGAACCTTCATGCCTGGGCACAGTGGTAGGCCAGTCAGTCCTTACTTAAGAATGAAATCTTTGTGACAAAAAAAAACCAAAACAAACCCCAAGCCCAAAACGTATTCAAAGAGCTCAAGACAATCACATGAATTAGTGAAGAAAAACAACCTCTATGCTTGCTATATTACTGATTAAAATGAACATCAAAGTAAAAATATGCATTGTAAAACACCAGCAAATCAGTGCTATATGGGGGTCTCTGTTCCATGCAGACCAGATCTGGACACTTACTGTGCAGTGAAGGAAGTATCTGTGGTCCAAAAACCACAGGTTTTCAGTTTCCTCATTACAGAAACACATCCCCAGTTACTTTCATAAGCTCAAAAGGTGGGTCAAAATGCAAGAGAAGCCATAGGTGGGAATCAGTATTAATTTGCTGATCTTACTACAAGTATGATCACAACATGTCCCATAGTAAGGAGTGACAATTTCTAACAGTACTGCAAAGATCCACAGATAAGTGAAAAAAATAAAAGCTTCTAGGGGCAGGTTACAGAACAAGACTCTTAAACTTCTCTCCCATTCTTTCTTCCTTCACTGAGAAGCACAGACGTCTCCTACTTTCCTCCAGAAACTTAACAGTGCAGTGTCTTTTAAAATTAAACAGGGTAGGAAAAAACAGAACCCCACAGAAATTGTGGCTGTGTTTTCATATCCTGATAGAGTGCATTCTAAAAATAAGAGACATGCAAATGGTATTCAACCTTATCTCAATCCACTGTAGACTACAAAGCTCACCAGGTCTCACATTAACTTGTGGGGTTTCTGCCCAAAGGGTTTGTGCCCATAATTTACAACATACCAGGTTTTCAGCTATTTTAAAGCTAACAAGCTCAATGAAAACACTGTGACAGTCCAATCTACTTCCCAGTTTCATATACCTTAACTCCCTATAAAAACAAATGAAGGGAAGGGTAGAAGGAGCTTCATGCCTTAAATTAATTCAGCAGCTAAGAGGAAAGCAGGGCAATGTGTCTGATCTCCAGATATAGCTTTTTGTCATCATGAGACTTCTCTCTACTGATTAAACATGCAAAAGTGAAAACAATTACATTACTTTCTCTACATCCATTGCAGTTGGGGAAACTTGCTAGCCTTTGGCTAAGCCTGTATTCATCATAGCCAAATATCAACACAACACAGAAGCTGGTATTAAGTTCTGACCCTTATTTCTTCCCACAGAGACGGCTCATAGGGCAACCCAATCATTATTGCAACAGAACTAAGGCATCACAGAAAGATGAAAGAGTGAGACACGATGAGGCATGAGAAACTTTAGCTTCATTCTCCAGAATCAGCAAGGTTCCACAAGCGCCCAAAGGAGACAAAAAAAAGAGAAGTGAGTTCCCAGCTCAGCACCTGTCTCCACCAATTAACAGAAGGAGCAAAGCAAGGAAGAATGTCAAGTAGGCAAACAAGATATTTTCTTGTCCCTCTTTGAAGACTTCAGATTCACAGTTCCCCATTCAGGTAACACTGCACTTCTACAGGAAGGGAAGCCCAGCCTGACTGCACAGCTGGCTGTCAAGTCTGTGCAAAACTGTGTGCCCAGGTGTGGCTGGAGAACAAGATCACAAGGCACTCTGGTCACACAGGCCTGCTTCACACAGGACACTACTTCACTGATCATACTTCCAGCAGCAGGAGATTCAGACAACATAAGCCCATGGAGATGCTGAAGCTGAGACCAGGAGCAGAAGCTCCAGCTCCAGCAGCTGACTGCATTTACTGGCAGCACACATGACCACTACAAAGATTCTGGCTAGAAACCTATCTTTCAGGAAATCTTTCACATGGTGAGATGACCAGGGCAGAAAAATGAAACACTGCCAGAGAGCTACCTTGTACACTGGAAGTTTGTATTCATTTTTCATTATCTGGGAAGTATTCCTCTTGAAGAGGTGACAGGTACACTTGAACATATAGATTGATTTTCACACTCATTACCTATCACTGTGATTTAATGACAAAAGATGTCTGAAGCTACTTCCCTTAAAAATAAAAATGGGCTCTCAAATAATTTCAGAGAACCAAAGACTGAATGACTTGGAATTTTAAGACCATCCAGAGGAAACAGCAATCTCCTAATGGTGAACCATGCTACTGTACCCTACTCAGCCAATGACCCTGACTGACACTGTGAAAAGCAAACTTTTCACCGTGCTGGGCAAGGCAACAGGTTTTCACCTGCCTTCATTATACTCCTACCCTTGGAGAGCACATCCAAAAAGCATGATAAAGTAATATTTTTTAAGGTTTTTGGTCTTTTTTTTTTGGCAGTTACTATGTTTTAATCATTCTTTTCCTCTAGGGCAGCTTTCCCCCTGTGAAGTGAGAATAGCTCTCAGAGCTGCTGGTGTACGTACCTATTAATGCTGGCAAGAGCTAAACTGTCCTCTGAAAAGTTGGACAGCCAAACCCTGATCTGCTTACAAGAAATCAAGCAGCTCAGCAAGCCTGTTGTGCAGGATTGACTAGTGTGAAAACACAAGCCTAATTTGCTCACATTCAAAGTGCTGTTCCTTCTGCAGCCATGGCCTGGTCTGTTTTTACAGCAGGCTACAGCTCTCTGCTCTGAAGCCATCACACATCTGCCTCTGCAGACACTAGATAATACCAAAGTGACCACCCCATTAACCAGGGCCCATCATCTTCGTATATCTGCTATGCCAAATGGTGACATGAGTAAAGAGGAGGAAGCCTGCTATCCATCTCCAGCAGCTAGCATCTCTCCTGAGAGAAAGGGAAGTGCTGTGCAATAGCCTAGGTCTTCCCTCTTGTCTTGGGACTGTGACATTGGGACCACCTCCAATCCTCTCTAAGTCATTATTTTTGCTTAGAAGAGCTTTAAATATAGCACAATTACTCTGGCAGAAAGCACAGCTCTCAGCATGTACTAAAGCACATACACAAACCAGTCCTCAGCTAACCTTCACTGGGGGTACACTGACTCCAGGCATGCATTGCCCATTAAGCCGAGACCCCACCTCTGCCCTTCGTGGGAAGCCAGCAGCAAACACAAGGCTAATACATCCCTCTGTGCAGCTGTTTTGTGCAAGACAAGAGAAGGATTCTGCCAAGAAAGCCAAGACACAAGACAGAGGCAAAAGCCTCAGCCCTGCCAGCAAACACAGCCTACAGAGCTCCTGCTAAGGAGGGGCACACCCAACCACCTCCCTAAGCCCCACATTATGCCTCAGAACAGATATTCTCGTGACTTTCCCTGCTGCAAGGCAAATTGTGTTATCTGCACAGACAACCGTGAAATAGAGCTTGCCAATGAAAAAAGGAGAAAGAAATTACAAAGACTTCTAACAGTGCAAAAAAATTAAGCAGGCCTAAAGGAAACACCCTAAGAATAGTCATTGTATTGCTTTAAGAAGCAAATTCTGAGCAGAGCTCCAAATTGCATGGCATTATAACTAATTGACAACTCTCCTGCTAATGTTCACAAAATAAGGACAAACTGCAAATTTCTTGGGCTCTGAACTGGCTTGTCAGGCACAGATGACAAACCACAGATGTGACAATATAGAATACTTCATTATTACAACAAAATTACTTTCAGGAGTGGTAAGCTGAACACATTCAGGGATGATATAAGCTACGGAGAAGGCCCTCCAAAAGTCAAAGCCAGCTCAGGGCAAGATGGGCTCTTCTACAGCAGGAAGTAATACTTTGCTGTTAAGACTGGATTTTCACTGCACTAGGAATATTATGCCCTGGATAATACGCAAGTTTTAGATGTTTCAAAACATCAATTCAGAAGGTAAAATGTATTTTAAAAAACTCCAAACAATGGAGAGACTGAAAACCAAATGCCATGGCCACATCCAGTCACATACCACAATTGTAATGGCAAACAAGGAATGGCACTGTGCTATTAAAAACACACGGAGCTAAGCAAAAGTTAAAGAGTAAGCTGTGACCAAGGAGGATCCTGTCTGTATTTCCTTGTACTTGAGCAAGTGACCGTAAATTTAGTAGAAATTCTAATCACAGGATAAAAGAAGGGCTGGAAATTTTAATCAAATGACCATTACAAACAGCAGAAGTGTTTTCATAAGCTGGCTATGTAACCATAAATCCATGAGACTGCTGGTTCAAATGCAACCAGAAGACACTTACATGAGAATCATTCAGAACCCCCAAAACAAGCAGGCAGAATGAATCCAGCAGTTTCTTCCTGCTTGAAAATTATCACCTATCCAGTTTGAAGAACTCCCATGAAACTGGCATAGGTAATGATGAATCTTAAGCAAAACAGCAGGCAGAGCTTTCCAGGATCAAAGCACCCTGACTGTCCTGCACTTGTATTTGTTCCTCCTTACACAGGCTGATGAGAAGAGAAAAAACTACCCCTCCCTTGGGTGTGAAGGGTCATCCTGCCAGATATCTGTTCCTCCTGTCACAAATTCAGGGAACCTGACTGACACTTGACTTATTCTAAAGTTTAGCAAGATACCAAGTCTACAGTCAGCAGATATAGTAGTTCTTACTTTTTCTAAGTTCAGGAAGACCTGACACTTCTAAATTTAGTGCCAAGTCTCTCTAGCACACTGCAACATAGGCCACCTTTAGAACAAAGAGTAAAACCAATCAAAAAATGCTGAAGATTAACAACAATTAGCCAATCATTATACTGCACTTAGTTTAACCAGGAACACAATCTACTTTCACTGAAAACATATCTACATCTAAATTATTTCAACCTCCCATGATTGCTCCCTACACTTCAATTTCACTGGTCACTGCAAAGTTACCCTTATGGATACTTGTTTGGATTTGCTTTTGAGTCTCAAGTCCAATGGAAGGGAATAAAACCCTCAAACTTCAGCACTAAAGAAAAGATTTTGTTTTCTGCACCTAGTTTAGGGCAACCTTTGCAACCATTCAAGCCCTTCACTACTATAAATCAGACTGTTGAGCAACAGCACTTCAAAATAATTGAAGAGCTTTCTTAATCTTTGGGAAAGACTAAAAACAGATGCTTAGTAGATAAAGATTGCCCAAATTCACATAAAGTTTTGGCTGGAAATCATGTATCTCATATTCTAAGTGTGACACTATACTAGAGTACATCAGGATGGTCCCAACAGACCCTGCCTTGGCGATTTCAGGAGCTCATCCTTCCAGCTGGTTTTCTATTAGAGTGTCAATATACTAACCAGTCCTTCCCTTTGGTACTGACATGACTTTCTGGTTGAAAATAAACCCTGGAGCATTTGCACCACTCTATTTTACACAGAGGACTGGATTACTTCTTCACACAGAAGAGAGCAGTGCCTCCTTGTACTTCAAGAACCTGATTCTGTGTACCAGAGTCACAAAGAACTGCAAGTACCTGAAGAAAATGGAGTACATACTGCTGGAGAGGTCTTATGCATTATTTCTATGGATATACTGGTAAAATTCCTTGCACGTTAAGATAGCAGCAGAGATAACATGAAAAAGAAGGAAAAAGACCAGGTAGGTGAAGACCATTGCTGGGAAAATGGACTTCCATCTCTACATCACATCTCAAATGTCAATACAACTTTTTTTTCCCCTACTGTTCTGAAGTAGCTTTTTGTTGGGTAGGCAGCAGTGCTGCTTTCCTAAGGACGTGGTTGGCACAATTCAGAACAGGCACTCAGACTTCAGATATTGCTATCTTTGCAGTAAGCTGTCTTTGCTCCATCAGCAAATCTCTTTCTGGCACACATCTATGCTCAGTCAGCCTCAGATATGGACCAGTTATGTTTCAACTGTACCTGTTAGAATAGACAGAGTAAGACCTCCAAAGATATAATAGTTTATGCTTATTAAGTCCTGACTGTCTGTAGTTACGTAAACCTTCTGACAATGTCAAGAAAGACACATGTAAATATACTACCTCAGGTAGTATGTACCTCTAAAGATATGTTTAGAAGAACAGAAAGGTTCAGGAAGGGGAAAAAAAACACCACAAAACACCAAAACTCACAGGAAAGGGTCCTATTTTAAATCCTTTCAAAGGGTCTTTTATTACACTATTCCAAAAACTAAAGCTAAATTAGAAAGGGAAGGAAATTCTGGCTGTTTACAGAGGATGTGTGTCACAGAACAGCATGAATCTCTCCCACATACAGCACACAGTGTGCTGCCAGGTCAGCATAAAAAAAAAGCTAGGGCAAGATCTTCAGCTAATAGATGAGCTACATTCCACTAAGTTTTCAGAGCTACACCAATTTTTTATCAGCTGAGAATTCCTGATACACACGCAATATGCAGTTTTAACAAACTCTGTTAATTATTGACACTTAGTAAAGACATAAGGATATGTCTATTCTTTCAATTCTGCAGCTGTTGCATTTAATTCAATGGAGTTTTTCCAGAATTTTGAAAACTAAACATATTAAAGTATAAGCATAAAACCCATAAAGTGAATTAAAAACTTATTTCAAACAATTCACAACTACTGCTCAATAAAACACAGCACCAACAACAAAAATCTAGGGTTGGACATGGACAATGTCACATTTTAATGAAGAAATTCAGCAAGAGGTGACAGAATATTTTGCTTCATTTTAGTCAGGATTCTGGTATTAACACTCACTTATCTTATGACCACAAAATACTTAAATAGAATATGAAAGACTGCCCAGAAATTGAACTGTCATGGATTTTCAAAAGAATTGGGCAAGCAGTGCTCTGTCCTCTCGCTTGTGTAAAAAAGAACTTGATTCACCATCAACATTTTTTAAAAGCCATCAGCTTTTATTGCATCCTGACTGCATTGAAAACTGCCACATCCTACTGTGTTTGAGAATGAGGACAGCTGTTTATTTATGTAGCTCACAGGAATGCTGTAAAAATTAGGTAATAAGTGTTTGTAATGCATGCTGAAGATAAAATGTATTATTACTACAGATGGCTCCAAAGCTGAATATTAACTTGAGAGATATGGGAGGTCAGACCCAAATTAGGCACTCTGGCCTCAGTACCAATCAAATACAGAAGTGTACAGGGCTTTGTCCAAATGGGGCGATTTCATAATCCACACTCTCATGAGATCCCAGGCCCACGGAAATCCCCTGAGAAAGCTGAACTTTTCATCAGATAAAAGCGTTACAGATTTCCTAGGGGACTACTAACACTAAGCTCAATGTGGAAAAAGTCTCTATCCAGCTGTCTCAACCAACCTCAGACTGTAGCTTAAATACACCCAATGCAATCTTCCACAAATCAGGCAATTTCTTAAGATTCTGAGATTAGAAGTCAATGAAAACAAATGTAGAACTTGCCAGAGTAGAAAACAGAAAATAAATGCAAATCGAAGCTAAAACAGCCTAAGTTTTGGTAACAGAGTCCTGACATTTAAATCTGTACTGACAAGGCTACATACAAAGGAGATAATAGCGAAATATGAGAGATTTAACTGTTCACTTAACACTCTCCACTTTATTTGCTGATTTAAAATAAAAGTCAGTGTTGGCAGACAAGGCTAAAGACTAAAGAAAACACTCAGAACTCCTAAAGATCTTCCTACCTCTGCAGCCCACACTAATACTAATTACTGATGAGTATAGTAAGCAATTCTTGTTTTTTCATTGTGTTTTTATCTAGACAAGTTAAGAAAGATAAAGATGAAAGAAATTAAGAAATTGCAACTTGACATCTAGTGGAATAGCTCTGCTAATTGTAGTTACAGGTGCTGTTGACTCCCCAACATGCAGTCAGACCATGAACTGGCTCCATCAAGCTGGCTGGTTTAAAGTAACCATACTGCCAGTGCAGCCTCATGCTGACAAGCTTGCAGATTTCCTTGTGTTTTTAACAGGTTTCACACAGTCTTCTGCGACAGGATTCTCAGAAATGTTCTTCTCAAGCTCCTGTCACCTAGTATAGTTCAGACACTACAGCAAGGCCAGATTTAATGTAACACTACATATGCTTTTTCAATTCCCCATTCAAAGAGATTTCAGTCTTGCTCTATTGCATCCATGCATATCTACCCAGAATCCAAGCTGGTGTAATTCTAAACTTCTGTCTTCAAAACTGCCTCTGTACAAAGGAAGTTTAGACCAAAAGAACCCACTAAAGCCCAGTTCGACAGGATCAGACTACAGCAATACACATTACGCTATATGTGTTTACTCATCTCAACCTCTAAGCAAAATCACATAGTAACAACTGTTCATGAATAGTCTCATGGAAAACAAGCATGACTCTCCTGGAAACAGATTTTAAAGTACAGCAGACCTTTGTACCTTGACCTCTATCAAGATAATTTTATTAGTTTAGTCACATCCTTGGATTCCAAATAATAAGGAAAGCAGAAGCAGGCTCTATTGAAGGTGATAACTCTTTATCTAGTTATATTGTAGTTACAGGATGCTATTTTCTGAATTATGTAAATATGCCACCTAACTAATTAAAGCTATGTACCAAACTGCCCAATAAAAAACCTGGGACCAACGCTGCCATAAGAAGTCTTTTCTACCTTTGCCTGTCTCTTGACTGTCAGCCTCCCAGTTTCAGCTGAGGACAGAAAATATAACAGACCCATTGGATTCACAGAGAGACTTCATCCACAAGCTGTAGTAAGGAACTTAAAGCACCCTTCCAAGAATGTTTTGGAAATGCTTTTCCAGAAGATCTGCAGTTCCCTAACCAATTTCCATTTACTTAAAAAAACAAACTCTAAGGACATACATGTCTGTGCCTGTTCAGCAACACAGAGATTTGAAGAAAAAATTAATTAGGCAAATGCAGAAAAACTGCCATGTGTACCTGCATCTCCTACCCAATCAACATGGCACACCACAATCTATGTGTAACCCAAGTACCCGGTATTGGCCACTTCTTCCACTTCTTCATTGTGACAGGCTGCATCTGACCACAGCAGAAACCACAGTGCTTCCCGCGCAGACCCAGACTCCCCTTCCTGGATGGATGCTTTGGGCTAGGAGGCAGTAGCAGCCAGGAATGCCCTAGGGACTTCTGCTGAGGGCTAGTGCAAGGTAACTGGTACTGAAAACAACAGTAAAGTAGCCTTCCTAACTATCCCAATAAATCAAGACCTCTCTACCGATATCACAGGGGAGCATTTTGGCCACACTTTTCCCCTGGCCTAAAGGAAAGGCAAGGACCTGAATGCCACTGCGGAGCACACTTATCAGAGAACCCAGGTGTGTATTTATGTGCAGCAACAGGAATGCCACCCTGCCACAGTTGGTGTTAGCAGGTGTTTCTGGGTGTGAAGGCCACCAGGACATATGGTTTGCCAGGCTTCATTCTAGCCTGGCTGGTTTTTGCTAGGATTCTTCCCAAAGGAAGTTAGAGAGGAAACCAGTTTAATTAGACAGGTGCAGGCAGGTATAAGAATCAATCTAAATGTTTAGCTTGAGGGCATGGGTTCAATTTTGTTCGGGACAAGACACTGAGGAGGGAGTTAGCCATCACCTTAATGTCACCTAGCAGATAATGTATGACATCCTGTTCCCCTGAGCACCCTGTAATCATGCAGTGACACACATGCATCAGAAAAACTCTCCAAAGGCTGCTCTTTAGTCCAAGCCCTCTACCATCCTTGACCTGTTAAATAAAAGAAGCATTAATAGCGCTGACCAGACAGGCTGCAAACTCCTTTAGTCTCAACATCTCTCTGTGCAGCAGAGCACTGCAATATCAGCAAAGAATGCCACCCAGCTGATGTTTCTCTCTTTTACCACAAGCAATACTAATACAGCAAACAACTGGGACAGGCAGGGCACACGTGCAATAATAGCCCCAGATCTGATGCAATTTCTTAAGCGATGTTTGTTTCCCTCTGCCTATTTCATTGCTTCATTTTTGTTTAGTTGGGCTGGCTTCAAGAAAAATAGAAACATGCCATTTGGGATCACTGAAAACTAAGAGCAATGCAGCAAATACTATCCAGGCTGGCATATATCTGCAACTTTTAGCAATAATCAAAGAAGATGGCTTTAATTATACCTGTTAATTTATTACCCTGTGGCACTGCAGAACAAAGTATTTTGGAGTCTTGTAGACAAAAGGAAGAAATAAAGAAAGTGTGCCTCAGAGTCCATGGCAAGCTGTATCTCCATCTTTCAAAACAGAAGAAAAGCTTATTTCTTGCAAACACTTAATCTGGCAAAATGGCACTGAGGCCAGCTGCAAACTCAGTGCCTGCAAGCAGCAATCCAAACCTACTGCAGCTGGCAATCCCAGCAGCCTTGTCATAGTCTTGAAAGTTCCGTCACCAAGGTCTTTGACTTTCTGTACTGATTTGCACTCTGCCTTATCATGAGTGCTAAAGACCTTGGTGACATTGCTGGACAGAGATGTAGCAAGTGGGACAGAGAGGGCACCTGGCACCTACCTGCAAAATTGATCACGTTATGGTATGTGTGTGCCTGCACGTAGATTTCACTGCTTGGGACTTGCTAGAAGCAGACACACAGCAGCAGCACCCGTAGAGCGTGACAGCTGCACGTGCTGCACTCCACTTAGCCACACCATCACTTAGCACTTTATCCTGCCATCCTGGACAAAACAGGTGCTATATAAAGCAACACTGGACTGTTCCCTACTAATAACACCTTCCTCTCCAACAGAGGACTCTTCTCTGCTGTTCCTCCTCAAACTCCTGCACAAACAGCCCTGTTATGAGGAATTATCTCCTCCTTATTAAGGAGTAACAAAGATACAAAACCTGTTGGAATAAGTGAATACTATGGCCTGAACAAAACCTTCGTGTCCTACCTAGTCTTTACTGACTTGCACACACCTGTGCAAGCAACTGCAACCTGTGAGCAATCTGCTATCTTAAGTAGGTCTCTCGTCCCCAAGGTTCAGCTCATGCCTTACTTCAGATCAGATGACTAAGAGTCACACCTTGAACATTAGTTTGTGAGGGTGGTTTTAAAGAAGGTTCAAGTGAAAGGACTTTGGCAAATGCTCTCTGAACAGATTCAGACATCAGTAGCCAGATACAGACACGAATGCTCTGCGTGACTAGCATTAGTTCCAATTTGCATTCTAGCAATGAGAAATCAACTCCTGGAAGCCTGTAGCAGGCAGTAGTGGGAAGAGTGTGTGACGGGAGAAGGGAGCCTCAGATACTCCAACAGAGTCATGCCACACACCAGGAGCATACAGTACGTTCCACTGGGGAAGTTGCAAAGTTGTACTGTCTGCACCACCAATTCACATGGCTTCAGGTCCAGGCCAGAGCTAAAACATACAGGATATTACAACATTTTCAATTATTAGCTTATCAATAATTAGCCCTCCTGCTACTGGGGGAAACACATGTATAAAGACTGTGCTTTCAGGCTGGATGGTGCACTTACATCTGACATCCACTCCTACTGCCTCCTTACGTTCCCCGAGTCAGTGGAATAAAGACCCCAGAATGAAAAGGATTTGCATCTCTCCCACCTCATCATGAACAGCAACTGAGAGTTGACCTTCCTTGCACAGGAATCTAAGCACTGCTAAGTATAAATACATGGGTGATTCTAAGATTAGAGGATGCTGCTTCATGAACACTGTCAGAGAATGAATCACACAGCCAAGGAGTGGGCAGCAGGGTCCACCAAGCCAGATAGCTCTGTAAATGAGCATGAGAAAGACAAACAAGCTTTGTTTTCCAAAAGCCTTATCAACAATGAACATTCTGTCATTCTCATGACAGAGGCTTGATTTTTTGATTGCACATTTGAAATATTTTATAACTGAAATATCTGTGATGATTGAGTCTGAGGCTTGCTTTTGCAAGTTAGTCCAGTAGTCTTTACAGTAGAGAGAAATATGAGACCTCTGTCTTTCAATTTGTATAGTACTCCACACACAAAACCCTTTTTGGAATCACTCCTCCCCCTCAGACTTTTCCAGCAGCAAGAGCTTCAGCTTATGTCTTTGATAGTGTTCTTGTAAAGGTCGATGTCTGACATTCACTGCATATCTCAATACAAAACACCACACCAGGACCAGGATCTACTCTCTTTGGAAGAGTAAGCTTGCCAATACAAGCATAAAAGTAATACTACTAAAGAGAAAAATACTACTATTAGAAGTGTAAAACCAGTAACAATTATATTTGTCATTCTGATGGAGAGAGCTTGTTCCCAGCAAATCAAACTAAACAATTGAAGATATCCATGAAAACAATATTAAACTTTTCCTTGGGAAATAGTCACCTTAACTCATTTTAGCTATGTTCATTATGTGTCCACCTCTGCAGAAAGGGCTCACTCTGCATCCTCTTCCCTCTGAAGCTGCTGCAGATTTAGGTAAGAGCATGAGGATGCCACTCACCAGTTCTCTGGGTAAAGAGAGGAGGCCTGGTGGTATGGATACTCCTCAGCAAGGAGGAACGTCCTTTATACACAACTATCAACTAATGGTCAGAGTCAGTAGACCACAGTATCATATGCAGACCTGATCACATCAGAATTCTGCACAACCCTGAAGGGGAGAGAGGGTGGTTAAATATCCAAGACAAATACCTTGCACAGTCCATGTCTGTACAAACATTCAGCCCATACCTGCCAACCTGTCACTAACAGTACAGATTATTCCAAGGTGACCTGCAATGCACTGAGCAACACAGAAAAGAAAGTAAAAACACCATCTCTGCTTTGTGTGCTCAGTACACAGACTATGTAACATTACTCACATCTTACCAGGTGTACTGGTTTAGGGCAAATTTGGGGGAAGACCTCCGGAAGGAGCCCCCAGAGAGCAAACCCCCACGACTCCTCCCCCCACCACCGGGTTCAGGAAGAATTTTCTTGGAGAGAAGTGGAAAAAAACCTGTTTATTTAACAAGGAAAACACTCCCCAGCACACACGAAAAGAAAACTGAACAACACCAGATGAAAAAAACAAAACTCCTTCACCGCTCTGAAAGGATGACAAATTCAGAAAGTCTCTCCTGCGAGTGGTCGCCCAGTTGTCGGTCTCCGGCGCTGGGGATGACTGCTGCTGATCACAAAATGCAGACTCCCGGTGTTTCGTGGTGTTTCCCAGGTCCCCGTCCGGAACAGGTTCAGATGGTATGATTGTATTTAGGCAAAAGCAAAAAGTAGAAGCAAGCAAAGCAAGCAAGCAAGCAAGCAAGGCCAGCGAGCCTTTTCCTAAACACAGACCGTGGGGGAGGTGAGCCGGCCGATAACAAGACAAAACAAACTCACCCTCAGAGCCAGTCCCGAAAGCACAGAACACAACACGAAGCACAAACCGAACACACGACTGGGGATACAAGCACCACAACGTCACCCTAGGACACCAGGTCACAAATTTTTCTTCCTGCAGCCTGCCTGAGCCATCCTCAAATGAGAGCTAAGAAGAACTATTGCTATGAAACCAAGGATAATTTTCACAAAACACTGGAACAGAATACCACCCATGTCCAAAGAACTCTACATGCTGCATAAAGGCTGTAGGTGAAGACCATCAATGGCTGTGCTCCCTTTTCTATTTCCCTGCTTTCTAAACTGTCACTTTCTATGTCACATGCCACACTAACACAGCAGCCAAGATAGATAATCTTTCAGGGAAGAATATGCCAAAAAACTTTTACAAGGTGCCACGTCAGAGAGACCTGGCAATAGCAAGAGATCCACCACATTTCCTGAGACTGGATAGAGCTCTTTCACATCCCATCTCTGCTGCAAGCTTTCCATGAGATCTCACACCAGTCATTCATCTGCACAGGAGAGGAAGGCACACCATCTTCTCACACAAGCTAAAAATGGGAGGATTCTAATTTTTCATAGGAAATAGGAATGTGAAGGCCCCCCCCACAGTTTTGTTTTGTATCCTGCCAGACAATATCAATATCAGTCAGTCATATAGGAACAAAAAACCCCCTCCAAAACCAAACACAAGAAGCAAAATCGATGTTTCATTGCCAGATAATAACCAGCTTTGAGTTTTTAAATTGGAGGCCAACATCAGTTTTTCCCCATCTGTGTTCCTCTAGCACACTTCCCTTTGGAACTCAGGGGGTAGAAACCTGAATTGAAGCTACAGTGTGTTCACTGCTTCACAAAATATCAAAATAACTAGTGCTTTCCAAAAAGACACACTACTTCAACTCCTCTGAGAAAACAAGCACTTTAAATAACTTCAGCACGCCCAGGATTATAGTTTCACATCCAAAACAGCTGCTGTTCTTGGCATTACACACCACGCCTTTTCTTCTTCCACCAAATAAACTGAAAAGCACACAAAGCTCTGACACAGGAAAGGCTTAAGCTACTTCTGCAGGATTGGAAAAGGCGTGGTAAACTCTAAGTTATAATCACGCACATTCACATTGTGGCACATTCCTGAAATTTACACACGCAAGGAATTAAGCAGGCCAGAAATACCAGATATTGACTCTATCAGGCTGTTACCTAAGCCAGAGGAATTTCCCAGCTTGCGTAGTGTTCCCAGGACCTTCTGGACATCCTTTATACTCGTGTCCTGCTGGCTGTACAACAGTAACCTCCTGGCATCCGAGAACAGGCGGGAAACACTGCAGGAAAACAGAAAAGCAGCCAGCAGTCATCAGCTCCATGAGCCACCATTCACAGATACAGTTTTATATACCAATTCCAAACTTTAATCTTATATCACTCCAGCACAAAAAAGTCTTTTCTCAGTATGACAATCCAAGGAGCCTAATAAAAAAGATCTGCTAACACAAGGTCAATCTAAGCTACACTGCAAAACATCATGCACTTTAAAGCATTTTTAGGACCAGGATGGGGAGAGTTTCCTGCTGCCTATAAACTGCTGCTTCTTAGAAGTACAATAATTTTAGAATATCTTTGCTCCTTCCAAATGCTTCTCCAGGTTGCAGATGTATTATGCTCTGCATTAAGCCTATCTTTCCTGACACCATGAATGTAGCAAGTAAGGGAAGGTATAGGAAAGCTGGCCATAAACTGTGCTTCCTGCATCATGTTAGCCAGTAACAAGTAATAAACAGAGTATTCCCTAAATCTGTTCAACTGCCTCTCACTCTATGCTGTTCAGAGTTCACTAATCAGGGAAAAAGATGCACTGAAAAAAGAGAATCTTAAAAAGCCTTCAGAGGTAGTAGAAACTGCAAAACCCTCACGTAGTGTAAGAGTTCACAACTGGTAGGTGACTTCCAAATATGCCATTCCCCCATGTTTCCCCACACGAACAGGGATGAGGCAAAAGCAGACAGACTCACATCGAGGCATTGAAGTTCCCAACAATACCAGGGGATTCCCCAGGAGTTGGGTAGCGGAAACATGGGTTGTTGGCATTGCAGATGATCCCCTGTATCCAAGGCAAGGTTCCTGCTGAAGGCATAGCTTTATTTGGAAAGTGACCTAGAACAGAAACACAGGAGTTAGGAGACAAACACATGATACAAGCCTCTACTACACAGCATTGTATTTGAAGAGCAGTGCTAACCCCTGCGCTGGTTACTGCCCCAATGTGCCTATGAAAGAGCAGAATGGCCAACACTAAGAGGAACTGAGCTTGTATTAAGACCCTCCACACTGCCCTTTCAAATCTTTCTGCTGGAGTCTAAACCTTTCTACTAAAGAACTAGTGAAGTCATAGGCCAGAGTTTACATCCTGTTTATGAACAAAGCAGTAACAAACTACTCATGGCAGATCTCCACCAGTATGCCACTTGTATAGTTGGGAATCACAATGACTGTGGAAGAAAGGCCTCCCTTGTACAATCCCAGACCTTACATAAGCTGTTGGGCTGCTTTTTGCACCGAGCTTGCTTCCTCACCCCCACACAAGGGAAGGGATCCTGGAGGAAGGTTATGCCTGTTCCTCAGTTTCTCAAAGCTCAAGACTTTGATGATCAGACATCTACCCCCTCCTCTCTGGTGCCCATCTCATCCTCCCAGCACGCCTACAATCACTCAGGGGGCTGAGCTCAAGGAAGAAGCAGTATCAAAGCCCAAGTTACAGCAAGGCTGATTAATGTGCGTGGGTGAAGGAAGATGGGAATCTTATCAGCCCTCCCTGGAGAAAGCCAAGGACTCCGTGCAGGAGAAAGGTTAAAGAAATGAAGGTTTACTGTTTCCAGTACCCAGGGAACTCTTGCTCCTAGTTCTCCGTTTAAAATAGAAGAGCTATTTACCTGACCTGTCTGACTTTTGTTTTTTTGTTCTTGGCTGAGGGGCTTGGGGAGAAGGAGGGGAGGGAGAAGAAAGAAAAATGCTAAGACTTTCAGATTCTTCTCATAAAATTCCCCAAAGAATCACCTTCTCTGTCCTCCATGCCTTTCATTCTATATTGTTAGTAACTCCAAGAAAATATTTAGAGCAATGTAGAAAGAGGAATGGCACACAAGAGTTTATGGTAACATTTCACACACGATGATGCATGTAATACCAGTTTCTCCAAGAGTAAAACAGGAATCAGTTGGTTTTAAATCAGATGAGATACACAGAAAACAGTGCAACAGCCCATAAGCTTAAATTACATTCCTACAAATATCAAGCTTTTCAGAAGAGATTAGTCATGTCTTGTCAGATTCTCTTCCTCCCATCGCCAAAAAAGTGCATTTTAAATAACTTGAAGAGTCACAGGAACAGAAAAGAAAAGTTCTACATGACAAGACAGCACACTAATAGATTGGCCCAATAGCAATCTAATATGTCTTCTCTCACTGGTCCAGTGAAAGCCACATAACAATCATTTCAAAGTTAGTAGTTCCTCCACGTTTTAAGAGATAACTTCCTCACACTACGTTAAGCCATTTGAAACAAGAAATCCTGACAACAGTCCAATCCTTGGTTCTTCTCAAACAAGGAAAGAAAACTGAAAATTTTACTTGTTTGTTGAAAAACACTACCATTAAAATACTGAGGCTATGTGGAGGCTACAAAGCACTTGCACACACCTGTTACTGCTATCACCAGGCATTACCTACAAGTGATTTCGTAACCGCATACAACACTGCCACTACAGATAAAAATCCTACTTCCCTTAACGCATTCACAGATTAACGGATTGCCAAAGAGCGCACCATCAACCCAAAAGCCTTCTTTCTTTCTATCTCTGCTCACAGTTCAGGAAACACTGCTTCACTTCACAACACATCCACATCTGTCAGCAGAAGTGAACATTCAGTGAAACCAACCCAGACAAGACAATTTAGAAACCTAAATTCCCAGACACTCTTCAAAATCAAAGAGAAATTAGCTGTAGACGTGAATTAAAAGTAACCAGATGCCCTGTGCTCTGTAGCTGCTGAGGACAATGCAAGAAGGCAGGCAAAGCACTAACACTCAACATAAATGGGAAGGGAAAAGGATTGCAGGTGAAAGCCTCAAAACTATGCTTATAACACCATGGTAATACCAGAGCCTTCTTGTTTTACAAGAAGGCTACTGACTAGCAAGATCAAGCCAAGTTCTACAGAATCACAGCTCCTGCTACATTTCAGTTTGTATACAGCCCTGCCATACCCAAAATTAATCACCACTGAGGTTGCTAGTTATTTATAAAAGCTGAGTAGACTGCTTATTGCTTCTCTTCAGCTTCATGTCTATATTACAGGTATCTCTCCTAATGCCACCATAACATTCGGTCAGAAGAGGAGGTTCAAATTCCATGTAAAGTATGAGATTTAACTTAGAGAAGCTTCAACTATGCTGTTGAGTGCTGAAAAAAGCGAGTTAAGCAGTACATGGGATCAGCAGAGTCCAAAGTGTAATGGGAAACTGCAAACACAAACACCTTTGCTTTAAAAGATACCAGCTTGAACATCTAGCAAGCAGCACAAAATTCCCCAGTCACTGCAAAGACAGGGTAAGTGCCATAAAAGGGAGTTCTTTCCTCATTTTAAGAAACACTTCAGAGGGCCCTTCAGAAACATGTTTTGCTGACCCTTAGCCTTACCTTGCAGTAATCAGGATAGGGAAAGATAAACAGAGCTCTTCCACAATCAGTTAATTGTAGTATGAAACTGTCACCAAACACAGTAAAACGACAGCATGTTGCTAGTAAACAAGTCATGCTTCCTAAATGGCAACCAAAGAGGCCTATAGATAGTAATTTATAAAGAACAAGCTTCCTTTGAGAGAAAAGCAGAAATGTTCACATTTAGGGTGTAAAGAAAAAAGTAAAATTGGGTTTTTTGTCAGCAGTGTATGACTGCTGAATCTACTAAATGCAGAGCTGATGCTGTAACCGTTTGAAGGAATGGAATCTTTAATGTGATACATTAATGCCCTTTACTATCTGGAAACAAGATTGCTTTCTTAGAGATCAGAACATCGCATTCTTTTATGCTAAGTCACACACAGATCAAAAAAGAAAAATAAGATTTGGGTTCTGTGCAGGTTTTACAGATATGTCAGAGTTGTACAGCAAATTCTCTGGTAATATAAATGCAAAATGAGAAACAGCAAGAAAGAGCAGCAACATACAGTCCTGGACCAACATCATCAGCTAACTGCAGTTCTGGAGGTGGAACCAAAGGAGTTACAAAGCCCTCCTGCAGATTTCTGACTGAAGTAGGGAAACACTGCTCTTTGCATCTTGCCAGCTGCATTATTACGTTCTAATCATGAAACAACAAGCATTCCGGGTGCAGCTGCTATGCTTGGTACTTACATTCATGCTGCTCATAGGGCGGATATGAAAGTCTTACAGAGATCAGGATGAAGAAGATAAACAGAGGCCAGGCAACTTCAATCAGCAGCTGGAACTGGAAACAATAAAGGCAAAGAATTAAGACATCATATTCAAAATAAAGGTCAGAACAGAAGTTCTAGGACAATCCACTTGTATGTCAAAATAGTTTTGTAAGCACTGTCTCACTTTGCTTTGCCTACACATTCCAGGATCAAGAAGTTTGTTCCTCCAGCTTCAGAGGATAATCTGCAAAGAATTACAATTTTACCTCATTGATATGTGCCAGTCATTCAACTAAAATGGATATGCTTATGGGCTATTTTTGACTTTTTATAGTTTTCTGTCCCCTGACTAAAAGAAACCTCCCAATGATTCTTTTGGCAATGAGCTGAATTTTTTACCCTTTTTATATTTTGAGGTAGTGGGGTACTTATATCCCACTCTCAACAGTAGACCATTAAGCTTCTACCCCAACACATAGGCATGGAAAATGTGCTGCTGCATGCTATGCCAACTCTTTCAGTACTGCAGAAATATATTGGTATCTAGAAAGCAGAGCTGGTAAGATTAGGCTCATATCTAGTTTCTGTTTTCTTCTAATTTACATTTTTTCCTGAAGGTAGGCAGCACCCACTGGTGCAGATCATCTACAGAAAGGCAGTGAGTATCAGGTAAATAAATAAAGAACTCAGTTATTTAGAGGGACGAGACAAGAAGAAAAGGCCTGGTATTAAATACACAACATTTCTTAGAGAATTGAAGTGCAGAAAAATTCACTGAGATGTGTCACATCCCACAGAAGCACGTGGACAAAGCAACTGTCCAGCCTAGAGCTTCTGAAACACTAGCAGAAGTTTCCTAGACTTGACTTTCACTAGCAATACCCTTATTTTCCCACTCCAGAAAGACTGCCCAAACATGTATTTTCAGTCAGTTATGAGACAAGGAAAACCTGAAAGCTTTTTATGCTGCTACTTCATATGTTTCTCATCTATTACTAGCAGGAGAAGAGAGTGTTTTCCTGGTCAAATAAAAACAAATCTTTTCCACTTCTTTCCTGAAAATCTCAGTCTTTTCTAATAAGAGGTCTACATCATCCTCCTTAAAAGCCAGAGTGTAAGACCTGCAACCCAGTGGGAGACAGAATCCCCACCCACAAACACATTTTTTCATATTCCATCAGTAACAGCCAGAACTGGACTCTCAACACCCAGCATAAGGCACACCTTGCAAACTTTGAGGTGAGAGACTTCTAGATAACTACTGTACATCAAAAGAAGCTCACTGTAAAAGTGGCATTAAAACAAAGGCCATTTGATCCGGCAGAGGAAATTATGTAGGATGGCTTTTTACAGATACCCTTCGTAGCTGACATTAAACAGCTAAGAGCATCCCTTCTAAAAGGCATAAAAATTGAGCATCAGTCTCCCAGGCATTCCTGGCAACAGTGCCAATTATCTCTGCAAGATAATCTCAGGATCCAATGGGTAACAGTATCCAAAAATTATCTCAGCTGCTTAGAGGATGGTGCTAATAACACCAGGCCTGCCAACATAACCCCCATACGGGCCATTCTCTTAGGAGATGGGTTTGATGATCCTTATGGGTGCCTTCCAACCCATAATATTCTGTCATCTGTTACTGTCATGCACACACTGTACAACTACTGGGTAAGAAACTCCACTGAGACCACACTAACAGAGGCGCCAGGAAGATGCCTCAGTACCTTTGGTCTCTTATTACAATAAACGATGTAGTGGCAGCACACACTCCAGCCATTAATATTGACAGCCTGCTTCCAGCTGCATTAAACAGTACTCTGGCTCACAGAGATCAAAGATGTTTAGACCTAGCACACAGACAACTAGTCTGCTTCCGTTTTCAGGATACTCTTATAAGAGCTGCCAGGATGGCATAGCAGGACTTTTCCTCCACTTGACAGAAAAGTGGCTACGAAACCAGGACAAGTCCATTCTGTCTTCCAGCATCAATGGTCATGCTCTAGCACAGGTCACAGCCGTCTGCCACCCAGTACAACTGCTGCTATACTCTTTGGGGAAAGCAGGGTCAGCTGGGCTTGTGGAGGCTTCCTGGGGTGACCAGTATGGACAGACAGCCTCTCACAGCCCTGCAACTGCTACAGAACCAAAGCGAAAATGCCCTTGAGCTCAAACCCTGGCTTGCTCAGAGAAATATCAACCCCAGGCACACCACACTGGGGTGAACAGCAGTGCCCAAGTAGCCCTGTTGCTGAAGGGGGAACAGGCCACCTGCACACAGGCTCCTCTTCTGCACGCCTGGTTCACAGTCACAAAGGCAACCACGTGTAGGCTGCATGCACAACACACCTAACTTGGCACAACAACAGGCTCAGGGAGGATAGAGAGAGGAGGGATGCAGCCCAGACTGACCAAGTTGCACCTTTACAGCTGAAGGCAGGCATCACAGCAGGCACCAAAGTGCAACATTGTGAGAGACAGCTGGCAACTGCTGCACCAGAGGCTTGCACAGGGACAAGATTAGAGTGTCAGGAGCATGTCAGTAGAGACTCCTCAGCAAACTCTCTTGTGCTGCTCAACAAAAACTGAGTTATCTTCCTTTGCTCCTAAAGGTCAGCAGGTTCCCTCCCCTACTGCTTCCTGACCCTGCTGTGACAGCAGTTTTCATCCACTGTGACCTTTCCAGACAAGGACACAAAGACACTAAAAGGGAACATGTCTCACTGACATTCACTCTAAGATATTGAAAAAATCAAGTCTCCTCTACTACTTTTGTGTGACCAGCCTGGTAAATAATGAAATGGATCTTCAAGCACCCAACCCCTCACCTATCTCTGGTCCATCTGGAGTTGAAGAAGGAACATCCTATTCACACACAGCAGGTAAATTCAGCTAAGAACAAATTTGCCCCAATTTTACCAAGGTTAATCCCTAAAGCATGCCAAATTTGTACCAGCTGCCTGATTCAGGATGCCATTAAACACTGAGCTCCACATTGTGTCAACAGGAAATCTGTTGAGCAAGAACTAAGCAGACTATCACCCCATCCCATTGCCAACTCCCCTTCCCACCTCTATGATCCAGTTTCGATGCAGGGAGCTACCAGAAGCTGACTAGCCTCTCCATGCAAGTTTGAGGTGTCTCCTCATGTGCAAAAAAGCAGGGAGATAAGTGTTTTTAAACAGTGACCCCTGAACATGATTTTTCTTCCCTCTCTCCCTGTGTGAGCTCCTTCCCCCCACTCCAGTGCTGCTGGAAATTATCCAGTGCAAAGTAACACTTGAACTGCACACATCAGGGTGAGCTTTGAACCCAGCTTTCGCAATGCAGCCCAAACTCACAGCAGCCAACGAGATGGTTCAGTGGGAAGCCAAGGCTAGCCCACATTTTTTGTGAGAAGGGTAAGGATCAAACTATTTCTATGCTACACCTTCAGTAAGTACAAACTGGGAGAGAGCCTTCATCAGCATAACCCAACTCAAGGATAACAGTCTGCTAACAGGAAAGCAGAGAGATAAAGGGCTGTGCAGCCATGATAACAGCATGGTGAGAGATGTTCTGCTCTTTCTCTGCCAATTCCTGTTAAGTGGGCTTCTCCTCCTGACATCTTCAGGTAAGTCCCAAACGAGAACCATTAGTGAGAAAACCAGAGTGTAACTGAGGAGCCCCACAAAAACAAGCTATGTCTCAGGCCTTCATTATGAATTGACTAACAATAATTGCAGAATAGAGATTATGAGCAGTTTCATGCCCTCTGAGGTACTTGATGGGAAACCAGTACAGCAGCTGCTAGAAGGTACCAAGAAACAGCTGAGCAGATCCAGAATGGTTACTGGTTACCCTACTGCTCTTCTCTGGCACCACCAAAGGATATGAATGCACCTCTGCTGTGCAGTAAACCCACAGCTACCTTGACATGACACGTATGCTAAACCTAGACCTTTTCACACCTGATGCAATACTGGGGTTGTTCAGCCTGGAGAAACACTCTCTACAACTACCTGAAATTAGGTTATAGGAAGATGGAGGTTGTTCTCACAGGGAACTAGTGATAGGACCAGCAGACAAAGCCTTTAGCTGTGTCAGGGGTCAGGCCAGACATCTGGAAGTTTTTTCACTGCACAGGTGGTCTGGCATTGGGACAGGCTGCCCAGAGAGGTGGTGGAATTGCTGTCCCTGGAAATGTTCAAAAAATGACTGGACATATGACTTAGTGCTACAGTTTAGTTGGCATGGTGGTTTTCAGACGAAGGCTGGATTTGATGACCTTGAAGGTTTTTTCCAAACTTAATGACTATGAGTCTATTATTTTCAGAAGATCCTACTGAAAAAATACCAGGCCATCATTCTCAGTGTAAAATTCAGCTCCTCTGAAATAGCCTCCTGGTTAACCTCATTTAAACATAACTCCAGAAAACCCCACAATGCTCTAGAACTCCCCTACTTCCTAAAGGCAGTCTGGTAACAGGCAAAAGTTAGACCTCTAGAAGCAAGACAGGAAGAATGCTTTTTGCTCTTAGGGCCTAGGCTACATGGGCAATAGCTGAGAAGAGCCAACCTTAAGGAGTCAGAGCCAGTTTGGAGACTACTTTCCCAGCTTCATTTTTCTAAACTGTGAGGCTGTTCACATGGCCAGGATGTGACCCACATCCAGAGAGCAGACAGCCTCACTCCATGCAGTTGACACAGTCCATGATCTCTCTGATGGGCAGTCCTGTCCTGGGAGATCAAGATCCATGAAAGGCAAAAACACGCAAAACAAAAACTTTGTCATCATTGGCAGCTCTGTTTATATACAAGAAAAGACAGGCCATGAGCCCCTTTTGTCTGTTGTATTTAAGAACAGGCTAATTCCAGCTCTGAATTCACCGGACCCAAGTCCTATGAAAACAAGCCTCAGACACCTGAGCGAAGACTTCAGGGACTGTGACCATTACCAGGGGTGAATATGATAGCCCCTCCTCCCTTGTGACACTGAGTTTCTAAAACAACCCAACCCAACCAGCTGGCAACCATCCTGACATTTGCAGGGTTCAGGAAGCTTATCAGAGACCACTTTCGACTCACCACTTCAGTAACTGGTGTTCCTTTCACATTCCCTACTGATACCTCCTCAAGGTCAGATCTAACAGGCCAGATCCTCTGAACAAGCCTACTGCACAAACCATGCCCTTGTCCAACACAGGTATTCCCTAAACCCCTAGAGGTTCAATACCATGCTTTCTCAGACTTTTAGCTGTTCTCAAGAGGTATAACATTCTATGAGGTCTCAATCTAAAGGCAAAAGAACTTTAAGAACACCACACTGGATCCACACTCCTGTGTCCTTTTTATTACAAGGAGAAACTCTTTTTATGTATTGACTATTCTTAACTGGTAAATTTCCACACTGTTAACAGATGGTGAGGACAGCACTTTAGCCACTCAGAATACACCCTGGCAGAAGAACATCAGTTGCCTGGGTTTATCCTCATGATGATACAAGAACATGCTTCATGCCAGCCACTCAATCTATATCCTCTGTTGTAAAGTTACATGGCAGGTTTGGGATTCTCTCAATTATTAAAGGGACTGGAGATGTCTGCTATTGCTTCTTCCACTTCTACCGTTAGGAAGTGGCAGGATTTTTTTGACATTGTTGCAGCTTGCAGCATCCAAAAGGTTTTAGACTCATGGGCACATCCCTGCAGCCTGGCAATGCCCACCCACAGAGCAGAACAGGTTGCAGCATGGGTATTCATTTCACATCTTTGTTGCTGGACACAGCAGTCATGCACCCTCTCTCTGCCTCATCTGACACCAGTGTTCCAGTACTCCAACACTCTCTCACACTGGAAATCAGAACAGAAGTCTTGAGCACCCTCAAGCCCTCTGGTTTCTGTCCACCCACCACCCTCTCCAGTTTGAATAGGGTCTGTCCAAAGCCAGACCAGTTGCTCAGCAAGGGATCACCACAGGAGAAACATAAGTAAGATACAAGATGTTTCCCTGTTCTTCTTGAAAAGTTGTATAGTCTTGTAAGCTATAAGACTGTGACTTAAGGTCTCAAAACACCCTTGGGCTAATACTTACAGTCTGTCTTCTTCTATAGGTAAAGTTCTTCCATAGCAACAATCCCAGCTGTGTCCAGAAAGCCATCTTCCTTCAGCAAAGCCTTCAAGCTCCCCTTGTGTAAGCAGCAGCAGTACACAGTACAGATATTGTGGCCAGGCATTAACTAATGAAAGAAAAAAAACAGGAAAAAAGTTGAAAGAGAAAAGTCATCCAAAAGAGAAAAGGCAACAAGATAGGGAAAGAAGAGGCCGCACTCCGTGACCTTGCAGCCCCTCCATGGAAAACCCCACTGCCTTCCTTCTTACCCCATGCAGTCCAGCCACATTTCATGGGTCTCAGTAAGCTCAGATTTGGACTCATTGTTTCTTATCTCAGAGCTCCAAAGCACAAAAAGAAGTTTTCAACACTATTCTTATTTTCTGCCCCAGAAATTCCAAGAGCAAGGACAACCCAGAATGAGAATAAGTAACAGGCTTTGAAAAATGATTTAAAGATCCCTCTGAATAAGACTGAACCATGCGATCCAACCTTTTCCCTTAAAGCCTCTTTCCATATTTACTTTTATAATGGCAAAAAGCTGGCTGCCAAATTAGGAGAGCCTTTGTTTTGAAGTCTAGTCAACACTGCTTGTAGGAGAAAGTGCTGTGCATTTAACAGGCAATAGAGAAATGCCCATTCCCTTGAAGGCAAGTAACTAAGAAGGATGCTAGAGTTGTTAACATTTAGGTGAAGTAAATGGAAAATTGTTGTATAGTCAGCATTCAGGTCTTGAAACCACCTGGCCACCAAGACTGTTGTGAATTAGATGTGCTAAGTGTACATCTTGCTACAGTACGAGAGCACAGTAGGATTAAAAAATATTCATTATAATTATTTCTAAAAACTGATCTCTGGCAATTAGTAAGAACATAGTATAGGCTTGGTACACGTACCCTTTAGCAGCGCCTTTCCAGCTCAATCTTTAGGCTCTGAGGTGAGCTTTCACTATATTAGTTAAATGTCATTAAACCTTTTTTCCAGAATTAATTCAGCATATCTTAATTTACTTCTGAGTCTTAAGGCCACTCCAAATTAAGAGCAGCTGAATCCTGAGAAAGTGTCTGCACAGGAACTTGGTTAATCCACATTAAATGAATTCTGATTTTTTTTCCATGAATACATGCTGTTGACAGAATCAGCATTAACAGGACAAGTAGCAGTTGATTCAAAAACACACCAACAGAAGCACTCTTTCCAACACCTGTTAAACTGGGAACACACACGCTTTTGATTCTGGTGTTCCACAGAACAGCACCCTAACCCTGAAATTCAGAGTTGCATGTCTGATTGCAAACTGTATTGAAAAGATCACCAAAAATCCATAAATGTTCTAGGAACATAAGACTTCCTCAGGAAATCAGTCCTAGAAATAAGACTAGATAAAACATTCTGGATATGAGCTTTGAGATGATGAACAATTGTCATCTTTAAGTCTCATCCAAAAGTATATTCCATTATTACAATGACTTGCAGATTAAAAACTTGTCTCTTAATAATGTAGGGTTAGAGAATTTTTTTTTTGTAACACAACATGGCAAACAAAATTAAACCTGTTACACTGAGTTCTGTAGATGATTACACTGTAGCATCACAACAGGACAACAGTACTTCTTAACGCCAGTACAGAGAACCAAAGTGCAGGTAATGGATGCCTACAAAACCTTACAAACTGAACCTCATAGCAGTAGAGCTTGCATCAGCATGGACTCACTGACTTCTGCCAGGTGCTGTTCCAGCTCACTGACAGAACCTCCACAGATGCTCCTTCACAGAGGGACACCCAGCTCATCAGACAGGACAGCCATCCCTCCCTGCCCAGTGTGTCCTGCTGGCTGGAACACCCTGACACTAACACATCGCAGATGCATGCACATCTGGCTGGTAGACCAGGAATTCCCAGACATACTTAGAGAAAGACACTTGGCAGGCTACTGGCATATCCACAGCAGGGGAAAAGCCCGCCCTTTTTGGGAATGTCAGAGGAAAAATCCTGGCTGATGACTTCACACATGCTCACGGACTCAGAGCAGACAGTCTTGGATATGGGGGGGAGGGTCTTTGAAGCACCTCCTCTCGACGTCAATATGACATATCTAAATCAACCTAAAACTAAGTAGGGAATATTGTTACCTCTCCTTTGTACTACCTCCACTCTTAAGTTTCTGCATAGTATTTAGGAGATTTGGCAACATTTTACTCACTCTAAAGAGAAACCTGGATTACTTCTCACTGATCACTAATGTAGTACAAAAATCTTTCTAAGAACACTAAGATAATTGCTCTTTTCAAGCATTTTTCCACAAGGCCACTGGTACTGGTCTGTGGGTCACAGAGCTCCATTTGATTTTTTGTGCTGTCCACCATGCCACAAAACATAATCTTTGCTTGCCTGAGTCTAATCCTGCAGCCACTGCACTGTTTGACATACAGAAGCAGAGGACTGGAAGGGACTGTACAGCCTTCCACAGTCACTGGTAGTTATGCAACAAGTGTTTTTATCTTCAGAAGGGTGTTCAGAGTATCCACTCCATACTTCATGCTCAGGCCCCCAGTAGTGTTAAATCTCTGCAAAAAAACCTAATTTCCAATGCTTTCCAGAAATTAAAGCTAAGCACCAAAACCCGTAAGAAGAAAGTGCCACAGGAAGAGCACAAAAAGTATCCCATGGAGAGTCAAAGAGACTTCTGGTGTTCTCATCAATGGAATTAGACCCTAGTCCTGCACCTTAATACCCTGCACAGAGGCAAAACAGAAATTCAACCAGCCTGTGGAATGAGCAAAATCGAAGGGAAGCTAATTTAACACACATCAGTGAAAATTCAGATACTGAATCCTTGCAAGTGCAGACAGTCCACAGGATCCAGAACATGGAAATACTGCTTTATAGAGGTTGTAACATTCACATCACATTAGCAAACTGTAGTGAGCTAAGGGCACATATTTTATCATTTAACTCATCTCAGCTGACCAGCAGAAGAATGCACAGCCAGGAAGATTCAGCTGTGCAACCTGCTTCATCTCTCTGGAGTTAAGCCAGACTTTACTGGGAACAAAGCAAATGATCTGGCATGTTCTGTCTGGACAAAAGTTTCAAATGACATAAAAATACTGACTTGTAAGGACTGCCCAGATGTAGGCATACCAGCTAGTTCCCTGCACTAAAGTAGGGCAGAGAGCCTAACAGTGGACTAATCATCAAGAGCACAGCACCTGAGCCTGAAGTGTATTCAGTTCTTCCAGACATGCTGGGTGACAGCTGCAGTGATACTGTATGCCCTAATCAGTATCTATTACAGACCAGGGAACAGGTTTGTTACTAGTCACCTCTGATTTCCATCCACAGAGGCTGACATACTTGGTTCACTGCTGACACAAGTTAACTAGGCTCACCTGAATTACTAATCCATCAGAAAGCACTCTACAAACTAATATCAGAGGAAAAAGTCTGAGCATCCTTTCAAATGTTCTTCCAGCTCACAATAGGCAAGAACTGTAAGCCAGAGATGCAGAGAACTGATCGACCCAACATCTCCAGCTTGGTTAGAGCTGAAGTCCCCCTTTATCTCTACTTCAGACCAGTCTGATAAGTTCAACATAGCTGGGAAATACAACTGGCCATTTACTACTGCAGTGCCAAAACTCTGTTAGTTTCAAATGATGGCTTTTATGTCTCACCTGTGTAAAATTTTGAGCCAACAGCAGGTATCAGTGATCACTCCTGACACTCATCCAGAACTCCCTGAAGGAGAAATATTGCTTTCTGTCTAAAGTAAGAAAAGCTGCAGGAATTCATCCCCACAGGATTAGTTTTCCTGTGATATAAAGCCCCACAGTACAACACCCACCTGCACAATTAAAGCACAGATTCCACACACTTGTCCCACAGTCTGCCTTTGCAGAAGACTCCCTGCAGATGACATTTCGCCCTGCTGCAGAAATCCTGAACAGCCTCCCAACCTACACAGCTGAAATTTCATCTCATTTTCTGCAATTCAGAAAATTACTCAAGAGAAAGTTAGGCTACAGGGCAACCTCTGAAAAAGATGACAATGAAACATCCTTGGCCAGCCCTTTCTCTCTAGCAGGGTGTTAGCTGCTATTTCAAAGTAAAATGGGTGTTGAAAAGTCCATTAGCTGGTACACCAACAGCCTCCAGATCTAATCCTTCTTAAATAAATGTACTTTTACATCTGTAGATTTAGTGAGTAAAAAACTCAAGTGGCAAAAAATCAGTTCCCCACCCCCATGCCTGGTGTCTGTACTAAGTAAACATAAAATAACCTTCAAAAGCAGCTTTCTGCAAACAACGCAGCTGTTTGCTTTCTTTGGGGAGGCAAAAAAACCTTTCCCCTAGAGAAAAAAAAATTAAACCACTATTTCAAGAGGGAACAAAGTGAACTTACCAAACCTTACGAGACCGGAACATTTCAGGGCTCTGGCAAGACACTACAGACAACTTAAACTAAGTCCTTGTCAGCAGAGCTAAAAAGCTTTCACCAGCTGATGGAAGGCTCAGTGGCCTCCATGAATTAAGCTAGCAGCCCCTGTCCTGTCAGATTTTTCCTTATCACAGAAGCTACCACCATTGGCAACTCTCCACAGATCAAGTGGCCATGAAGAGTACCAATCTAACAGCTGCATCTGATGCCCTTATGAGCTACAAGAGCCTTTTCTTTCTCACAAGCAGACACTATCTAGCACTTGTTTCTGCCCCAGCCAAGAAAACTGTATATCTGCTTTACTCCAACACATCTCGTCTACACAAGTATTGAGTCAAATGAGACTCATTTAGGAAGAAAAGAAGCAACTAAAACATAAACGTTGGATTTCTGCAGAAATACTGTCCTCTTTATGAACACTGATAAATGTCTTGACATTTAATTTTTCAGGTAGTGTCAAGCTGCATTTTGTGAAGGAAACAATATCATGAGCCATGTGAATTCTGCAAATCCCAGATCTAGAGTCCCCCAGGGATGCATATGCCATTAGTGGAGAGCAGATTCCTATAAGGACTGTGCATATGAAGGCAAGACAGAAGTGCCTGACCCATGAGCTGACATTCTGATCTACGCAAGACAAACCACCAGAGGTCTAGTGGCCTGGATGGACATTAGCGTAACAGAGGTGCAATTAAGTCTTCGAGTACAGAACTAAATCCCCATTTCCCAAACCAAGGCCTAGTGCCTTGGCCACTTCTCTGCCAAACACCAGGAGTTCCCTTCTTCCAGCACAGTAGCTGTAACTAGAAGAAAAAAAATAAAAAGTATTGATCCCAATTGTGTTAAGATTAGGCTAGATAAAGAGCAGCTGTGGGCAAGTGTAAGCAATTTTTGTTCTGCTGCTAGAGACCTAATTAGACATAAAATCCCCAGCAGAAACAGGCAGTGCATATAGAACCAAAAGTAATGTCCATTCTGTGATCTAAACTCACACTAAGCTTGCAAAACCCAAAGGAACAAATCTGACATTCCCATCTCTAAAACTTCCAAGCAGTCAAAAAACTCATGACATCTACTGGAGCTCTAGGAAAAAGGGGAAACTGCCACCTGAACAATGTCAACTTTATACAAATAACAGTACTGATCTTTTAAAGTAATCTTTCAACCCAAGGAGCCTGAAATAGGTTACAAAAAGGTGCCATAAAAAGCATTAGCAGCACAGAGTTCAAGCAACTCACCTAAGGCCACAAGCAAGCAAAAGCAGAGATTAGAATGAAACCATCAGATCCCACACGTCCACCTCCTGGGTCAAGCACTGGTAGAGCCTGCAGCAGTCACAACAAGTGCAGGATCAGCAGTGGAGGTGTGAGCTTTGGACCTACGGGCTCCTGACTGGGACACAGGATCGTTATCACTGGAGGTACACAGACACTAAAAGCTGATCTTTCATAACGTCCTCACACAGGACGTTTCTCTTCCTTTTGCCAAATGAATATGGGACACAGTTTTCTATTCCATCTAAAGAATCCTTCAGTGAAAAGTGCTTTCCTCTTCAAAATCACCCAGGTCATGTCACAAAGTTTACACCAATTCCCTGTTCCTAATAAAGTGACTGGAGACCTTCTGGGTCAGCAGACAAGAATTTGATTAGGGTGACAACAATATTTTAGTGGCAGCTCTTGGCAGGATCCCCTACTGGTTTATTTCCCACACTAACTACCTGGCCTTCAGTTAGGTAGTAAACAAATTCTGGTCTTGTTCTCCAGTGCTTACTAATACTGAAGGCAACTAGCAAATGGCTTTCAACATGGCCATCCAGTTGAACTCGTTTTCCCTCCTTGAGGAGCATGCAGAATTTGGTAAAACCAACATTTAAAGGACAATGCCAAAATGTCAGGAAGCTGATGAAACAGTCTCATGGAATACCTCTAGCAACCTGCCACCTCTGGTCAAAGACACATGGCATCTCACTCATTCACAGCACCTTTAAGGCAGAATGCATACAGCTACAAAACACCACATAAATAATTTCACATTGTCATTTAAGGGAGCTCCAACCTCACAGAATATTGGACACAACCAATGGAAAAGGACTCCTTACAGCACAAGCCAAAAATAAAATACTTATTCACAACCTGCTCGAACTGCTGCAATGAAAACAACTAGTGACAGAACCCAACCCCAGTATTAGGTTCTACTTGCTGCACTAGGTACTACACAGAGAAGCAAGCCTGGATCTTGCTCTGACATGACTCGGGCTCAACATAAAGTCATGTGAGGAGCAGAAATCTGGCTTCCCAACTCTTTAGGCAGAATGGCAAGGGGCTTCTGAAGTTGTTTAGCCTTGGCACAAGAACTGAGCAAACGGGTATTTCATAAGCCAGTATATTACATGCTGAGCTCTTCTGAATGCTCCACTGTGAGCAGATGGTCATTTTGAAAGACCTGGCCCAAAATTAATACCATGACCACTGACAGTCCTGGTCCGAAACTGTTCAGAGTATCTAACTTGTCTCTCCTGTCAAAGCCAAACTCCTAGGATGTGCTTCTGAGACACTGGTGGGCCTATCCTTAACAATCAGAAAAAAACCCACATGGGACAGGACACACAGGAAAGCATTAGCTCACAAACTGCTCCATAATAAAGATTAGACTACATTTTTCAGAGTACAACATTTACACAGATGCACATTTTCAAAAATGGCTGCTGCTTTACAACCTTCCCTTGTGACACAACATGCCAAGTAATTTTGAGAAACCTGTCACAGGTAAGCAGTATCTGCCTAGCAGAATGACCACAACAACTGGTTCTCATTACTTCTAGCATGCTTATAGAGGGCTTGTTGAGGAACAGAAGCACAATGGAAGATGTCAAGTTCGCATGCACCACAGCTGGACTTATAAGGAATGCACATACAAGGGACAGTGGCACGCACTTAGGCAAGAGGATTGCTAAAGTGTAAAGTATAACACGCAAGATGAAATGCAGCCATCTATTTCACAAAAAAATAGCTTCCACTAGAAGGTTGTGAAATACATGAAGCATTTCAACTTCCAACCCTACACTGAGCGTCCCCTACTTTCCCCATGGAAGAAAACAGGCAATAATGTAGTCCATTCTTGGGCAAAAACAAACACAAAATGTGATTTGCTTTATCACGGCCAATGTCCAAAAATCCATAGTCCATATTAGCAGATGATTTTTTTTTTTTGGCTCTCAAAGAATGGCTCTTTTCTAGTGGAATGTAGAAATAATAGAACATCCTGCTAAAATAATAATTGCGACATTTGAGCTCAATTCATGCCATTAAGCTTTGATCTCTGAGCAAGTATAGTATCGTCTGCACACAGTTTGCAAAAAGCTGTGCTACAACAGCCCCGGTTACTTTTTCCAGCTTTTGACACATCCTGTTGAGAGACTATGTAACTGCAACTTGAAAAAAGGGGTAAACAATTTCAGCAAAAGGTACCTTTCTGCTTGGCAGCAACCACAAAGGGGAGAAGGAAGAGACAGCCTTCCCAAAAAAAAAGCAGCTTTTCCCAAAAGAAATCCACATGCTCAGACAATGTTAGGACAGAAACACTTTCAACCACCACCCCTTCCACAGGACATCCTGGTCAGTGAATCATCTACAAAAATCAGCCAGATACTGGTTTTAAAAAGTGCAGCACTGACATGTCCTCCATAATCTTACTACAGAGTAACTGAAGCATCTGGCATATATATATCTTCTACTGAGCAAAGTTATGAAGCCTTGTGCCTTTGTCATCACATTCATAAGGACTTTTGTGGAAAGGAGCGACCGCCTACATCTTTCTTTTGGAACTTGCTGTTTATTTTGGGACAAGATGAGGACACCAACAGTGTTCAGTACAAGATTAAACTGCAGTTTGAGTGTATGCCTGCTCTGTAATTTCAAAAGAGACTGTAGTGTTATTTTCCTCTCCATCTCTGCCATTTGGGAACCTCATGCTATAAACCAGTGCATGTTTCCAGTAACAAAGCAGAACACAACATGGCTTACAGCGTAGTGAACATCACAGTGGTGCCTTTGAGATACCGAGGCATAAAGAATATGCTGCCTGTTAAGCTTGGTATCTACACAACTGTACCGATATCTGTGGCACAGCTGTAAGTAACAGCAAATTAAACAAAAATATCACTGAGATACGAAGAAAAACATCAGCCAAGAAAAAGCCTCTAGCACAATGAAAGGAAATGACACTGATGAAAGAAAGCAATAAACTGGCAAAGTCAGGATTTAGCAGCCATTGTCAGCTTGAGCAGAGTTGGAGTCTGTAAGCCCTACAAGAAGACCTCAGCTCCCACATGGCTACCATCCAACTGGGCTAATATGGAAGATGGTAATCCACTAAAGCGATAAAGAGATCGAATCAGTGAGTGTCAGCTATTGAGAGAAATTAATTTCTGATCAATCTTGGCAACCCATACAGACTTCAATAACAACTTATCTCTGAAGTTATTCATAGAAGAATATGAAAATAGCTGGCACACATGATAAGGCAGCCTGCATACCTGCTGAGTCAGGTGAGGCACAGGGCAGTTAGCTTGGAGCACTGCCAGAAAGTGTGTGCCAATCTTCCCATTTTGCCTGATCCACATAGCAAACACTTGTTACTCACACTTTCTATTCTTCAGCTCCAGCTGCACCCCTGCCACTGAAGCTTCAACCCTTAGGGTGAGCATGGCAGTAAAAGCCATACAAAGCAGGCTAATGTATGTCTAATTCAACATCATACACAGACATATCCAAGGAAGAAGGATGACATAATTTGTTCAAGTCCTAAGCTACACCTCAAAATTCGGAAGTATTTTCAGGACAGAGCTCCTTTAGCTTGCTCCTAAAGCTTCAAGGGACTAAGCACAGAGCTGAAGAGCTGTGGTCAACTGAATTTCAATTAAATTACTCAAACAGCAGGCAAGTGCAAAAGTAGAATGAAGCGGGAAAAGCAATAAGCTTACAAAGGAGCAAGGTGAGCAAAAAGGCGTTTTGCAAGCTTTCTATGGATATAGGATGCAAAACAAAGTTTTTACATTAAGTTTAAAATATCCTTAATGGTGTTGAAAAAGTTCCACTGGAGCTAAAGCACACTGCCACAGACAACCCTATTTTGCAACTATATCTGGTTTTATGTATAAACATAATTGGGAGACTAGATGTAGAGATGAATATTAAGAGTACATCACAAGAACAGGGAATGCAGCTCTGGGAGACATGGCTGGCAATCAGGAGAACATAAAAAACTACCTGGAAAAAATAAATTCTGTAGAAATATGAAGACTGATGGTGGACAGGTGTTTGCATTAGTTTGCTAAAAGAAAGAAGCAAGTGCAGATCTCTCCAAACACAGTAGAAAAACTCTTATTGCTTACTTTAGCATGAATATTTAAATATAGGTTTGAGAGAGATGGGAAACAAAGCAGTAAGAACTGCTACTCTGATTTAACAGCGTAAAGAATAATTAAAATATCTAAAATACCTTCAAACAAATAAATTAAATAAAAAGCATTTTTCCCATTGGCAGAATAAAAATACAAATGTAGGATCCATTCACTCATTTTATTAGATAAGAACATTGCATTCAGAGGAAGAGTAGATTTTGAACTTTGGCTCCTGTACTAGAACCACAATTAGAAATATCCATGGATCTGCACTCAGAAAAGCTCAGTGCTGCTTTACTGCTTGGATGAGGAGAGTTCTTTGGTTTTTTAAGCCATTCAAGTTTGGTCCTAACTGTTTTTATTGGCAGTCATAGCTAAACTCTTGTTGCAGGAACATAATCAAAATAACAGGAAGAGAAAAAATGCCACCAATACATCCCCAGAATATCAATATATTCCTCATGAATATAGTTCTCAAAGAACAAATGATCATTTGCTGGTTTCATCTTAAGGCACAAAAAATCAACTATAAAAACAGGCATATCTTTAAAGACATTGGACATAAACCCAGGTTGCTGGCACTAGCAACACAGCCTGAAGTCTTTAAAAAGAGACACGGGTGTTACCTGATGAACGTGAGAAAAAACACACTTTGACTTCTACCATGAAGAGTATAAACTTTTGTCATGCCATTACTAGAACAATGGTGAAAGCAGATAAAAGGAAACATTCAAGTCTCCACAAGAGGGGAGAGATGCTGAGATCCAAGTTTTCCTGGTCCCCAACCTTGCTCTTGTCACCTACATCACCAAGACTGCTGCTCTAAGACTTTCCACATGGCTTGATTTTAACCTTTACTAATCTAACAGGTACTATGCTAATGAATATGAGCTGCATGCCTTGCTTCCTTGCTACCAGGAAGAGCCACACATTTGGAAGCAGGCTAGTAAAACTGCAAATTGTTTCAGAGAGTCAAGCAAGTAGAATGCCAGCAGGCTTTGGCCACCTGTCTTCCACACAACCCTGCCTGCTTTTTGCTAAAACAGAAACCAGATCCCCAGAATGATCTCTGAACTGTGTGGTAAAAGGCTCCGACTTTGTTCTTTCACAGAGAAAAACCTTGCTATCTAGCCCAAGCCAGAACAGTCTTCAGAGAGCTCTTTGCTCTCCCTTTTTCTGTCCAACTCCAATTGTTCTCTAACAAAGTCAGCATAAGCAAAACCAATCTTACTGCATTAAGCAGAGCTCTGCTAAGCAACACTCCCCCAGAAAAATATCAGAAGAAGAAAAAGGTCAGCTTCTATGTGGATACTTACGGCATTCAAACTGACATGCATTTTTATTACCTATGATCAAGCCTTTTTTGCTAATAACCCACAAATAAAGATCTGAATGCTCCCTTTTTTCCTACAATGTTAGCCTATTGTGTCAGGAAAGCTGCATCAACAGTTTTCCATCCTACCCTGTCTCTCTCAGTCCTTGAAGCAAGCAAAAATACTTTTTCTCCCCATCAAAAATGCTACAAAAAAAAGACAGAACTAGCTTTGCTGCCACATATTTCAAAGAAAGAGAACAGGATATTTCAGGTACTCCATTAAGTAGTTTTAGTCACCATATTTCTTCTGAATTAACAGTATTACTTTTGTGCAATCAACACAAGCAAGACATGCAGCTACTGAATGAGACACTTTAACTTTTAGGTTTTTCTCTGGTTGATCATCTTTTAAACACTAGAAGCAGAGTCTTACCATGGTATCTTTTATCTATACTCTTTGTATCAGTAACTGCACATGTGCATGCTCATCAGCTACACTAAAAAAGTTTCAAGCATTCAGAATTCAAATCCTTAGCTGGCATAAATAGGAAATAATCTTAGAGAGAGCGAATTTCTGCCATGCCAGACCTGAAGAAAGCAGGCAGAGTACCTAGCAGCCTCAGGTAATCAAGGAAAATATATCTTACATATAAAATGTGTTTTACTAAACATAGTAAACCCTGACTCTAGCTCCTCTCACAGGACACATCAAGAATAACCGGCACAAGAGAAACATGATGATGTTTTGTCAGCCATGGCCTCTGGACTTATTTCAGGATTTGGTGTGTTGCCCAGCCTAGAAGACCTACATAAACACTGAGGGTGCCTGCTTCAAGGTTACTCAAACAAAGTGGCAGTTTGGGTCCCTCTCTGCTCCCTTTTGTCATTATCTTTGTGCTGGCACCAGTGCTTACAAAGCCATGAGAAGACTCTGAACACAGGATGCTGGGGTGAAAAAAAAAAACAAACAAAAAAAACCAACCACCAAGCAAAAAAGAAGAGTTTGTTTTCAATTACTCACCCTGGGCTGGTGCACTCCAGTGCCTGCACAAAGGATGAAACAGGGAGAAAAAGAATAGGCAGAGCGGGGAAATGAAGTAGGTCCATTACTAGCTCACTAGCAACCTTCAATTACTCTAGATGAAATTTCTGGAGAAACCACACCCTAAGAAATACTGTGCCTACATGGTGCAATGCACTTAATAAACACTAGCAGAGCTGATTGTATTTGGCCACAGACAGATGAGTCCAGTACCTTCCTCCTTCTGCTCTGTCTTTGTGATTCTGACTCTGCCAGGTGAACTCATTGGTGTGAGAACAGCCTTGCAGAGATGTTGGCAAGGGAAGACTTCCTTTCTGAAATGTGTGCATTACACTTGATTAACAGGTGAGAATGCTTCAACACAGAATCTGCTTAGAAGAGGTGCTGTCACTTTGTTTAAGTCACGAAGGCATATTCCTGAACCACAGAAGACTAGTTTACCCTTGTACAGAGAGGGAGAAGTACAGCCTAAGGAGTGCTAGAGAAAAGGCCACTCCTGGAACAAAGGCCAAAGTAAGTTTACTGACCTTCTTTTAAGCTAACAGCATTTCATCTTCAATAGTTCAGCACCAGGAGCTACTCTTTATATACACAATGATGATATATACCAAATCTGGTGCCAGATCAAGTAAGTCTCTGATCACACCAATACAGCACTGAGTGATGTTTCAGTCTGAAAAAAATGCAGCATTACAAAAAAGGCTTGCTAGCAGCTGCCTACGGCACGCTGATTTATAAATGTGCCTCAGCCTCAGTGCATGAAGAGACTATTAAGAAACTTTCAACATACCTGCTTCCACTGCTACGCTGCTCTATTCAGAGGAAATTTGGAACTAATATCCAAAAGATGACCATGACTCCTGGAAACACTACAGTCTTACATATAGCTGCACCCAAGGTGTTTATGTCTCATAACTATCATATGTCATATCACATGTCCTTCAGCAGCAACTTATCAGGGGAAAGTTATTGTGAATAGTTTTGGGCTAGCTCCTGGATTCTTACACTCCAGTGCCAAATTACAGCAAATTTTGATGTCTTGAAGTCCAGAGGCCAGCTAGTAGCCCCCTCAGAACAACTACAACGAGCACAAAACCCATAATATTTTATTATTTAATGCTAAATATTCTCAACAAGTTCAATTTAAATTCTACTATGCAACACTTGTGTTCCATGCTACCAAATTTATAGCACCATCTTTTTTTTTTAAAGGGTTGACTTCTAATTTTTACCATAATCAGCCCTATTAAATTATGATTACGAGAAACAAGGTGCTTTATGTCATGAGTAAAGGCATCAAGCTCCTGCCCATACCAGATATACACTGTGTAACACAACTCACATAAATTAAAATTCAAATATGCACAATGACAACCCACCAACACCATTTTTATCTGTTACATCAGTAAAACACTGCAGAGTCCCAGGTACTACCCTTTTAGCTTAATATCCTACTGTGTCATCACAGAATCATGCACTGATTTGAGCGACAGGAAAGTGTCAGCATACCTTGCCATTCACACTTGTTAGGGAGTCAAGCTGTGCCACAAGCACAAAAAGCATTTGCATTGAGTGTTTACTACCATGACCCCTCTTCAAAACTGAGCAAGACTGTTCCATTACAATAGCCTTTCGACAGCAGGCTTGACCATCTGTTGTTAATGGAACATCCCCAAGATATGGCTGTTCTCTGCAACTCATTTTCAAAGGTGAAAATAAATTCTAATGCATTAATCCATAGCAGTAATTTTCAAAAAGGTTCAGCTTATTGTAGTTTTTAATTTAGAAGAGGTTTACAACCCTCTGGCTTCAGCGAGGTCTATTCCAACACACTTGAAATCAACTTTGATTCTTTAAGTATATTTTTTACAGACTTTAAAATCTCCCAGGCCAACAGCTGGAGGGGAAAAGAGGCACTTCTGGATAAAACTTGGATAAAACTCTTTAATAAGAACTTTTAGTTTAGAATCCGAGTATCTTTCCAGGCATGTTTTAGGCATCTGGGCTGCTGTGCAGCCCGTCTGTTGTAACAACAGCCTGATGATAGGTTGCAGTGTAGCGCTCCAGACTTCACAACAGTCTGGCACGCAGCAGCACGATCTGTTGCATAGAACTGAGCCTCCTGCCCATCACAAAGGCAGCCACATCGATTTTTTATTTTTACACTCCCCCCACATCCCAAGGCCCTCCCCTTATCCCACCCCCGCGACTTTACAGGATTCGCGTAGGAGTAAAGGGGATGAAAGCTCTCCCGTTATCTTCCAGCACCCACCGGGGTGGGAGGCAGCGGTAAGGTGAGCCACCCTCCGCGAGCGCTGCCAAGTCAGAGCCACCTCGCTCAGGATAAGCTAAAATTAAGTAACTATTTCTTTTTAAAATAAGCACACACAACCACGCCCCTCACACATACAAACACTATTAGCCCCTTT
>VWZS01004494.1:387437-457888 GCA_013397075.1 Rhabdornis inornatus | reverse complement strand
TCCCTTCTCACCCCCCGTACACAGGCACAGTGACCAAGCTCCTCAAACCAGCTTTTTTTTTTTCCCTCGGCAGCGACTGCTGTTGGGGGGGTGGGGGAGGGCGCGGCGATCTCCATGTGGGCGTGCACAATGCAGCCAAAAACAAAGTGCGAGGATGGGTATGTCCGCCCCGGCCCCGCACGACGGGACGGCGCTCCGTGGGATACCCGCACTCGCTGCTTTTTGTGAAACTCTGCGCCCCCAGGTGCGTCGAGAAGCATCCCAGCCCCTCGCGTTGCCTCCCGCTCCGATCCGGGGGCGGCTTTTCCCGGGGACTGCGGGAAGAAAGAGCAGAATGCCGGGCACGGAGTTACCTGCGAGGTGAGTGTGCTCCAGCCGCACACCTCTCCAGGCCTGCGCCGCTCCCTGCATCTCCTGAGCTGAGCCGGTGAAAACTGGGCACGGATCTGTCCTCAGCTGTACAGCTGCAGAGGTACTGCGTGTACCAAGAGTGTTGGCCTGAAAGGAATCAATCAATAATAAACAGCTTCAACAGCAGCAGACGTCCTGTTCTCCATGTCGCTTATAGCAATAAAATGGCAAGGAACAGTAAAAGGTAACACTTGGATAGTGACAAATAAGGATGGATTCAGTTGTGTCAGTTAATGGAGAAATTTACAACTATGCACAAGCTTTATAAAAACAAATCTCAATTTATTTTTAACAGTTCACAGTAGGCAAGATACAAAATCCATGGATGATACTGTGTTTTATCCACCAGAGAAATGGCCTGGTAGTAGCAATATTGTCTGATGGCTGAAGGTGTCCTCCAGCATGGGGTCCTCCCTTAGAAACCACCCATCACGCAAACCCTTCCAAATTTTTTTGCTTGTTGCATGTCAGGAGCCCTGTGAAATCATGCAGTGCAATTTGTGGAAGTATAGCAGTGCATTTTCAAGGCATAAAAAGCTCTGTGAATGAAAACAAGTAATGCACAAAAGACAGGCAACTCTAAATTACGGTTCCCTCTACAGACATAATGCACTGCCATTTCTCTTCTGCAGTGAAGTGGTTGATGTTACCGTTCATGCTGTTAATGCTTTGCCTTATTGTGAGCAATCTGGATGACACATGGTTACTGAGGGAACCGTATCTTTGAGTTTTCTGGCTTTTATTTCCATACTCAGACTACCACCATGGTATTTTTTTCAAGTGGCACAGAAATACAAACAGCTGAAAGCAAATTCCAAAGAGCTCAGGCAGATTGTAATCTGACATAATGCACTGGAGTATCATAGATAGCAGTGAATATTCAAATTAATAATGCAGACCCTTCTACACTGAATAAATGATGACACATTCATTTTCACAGTGACCCTAGCTCCTTCCCTTTGTAAGTGTGTGTCAACATCTCACAAATGGGCTAAGGGCTGGACAGAATAAAAAAGTTCCTGATTCTGACCATTGCCCAGTGTAACCGCTACATAATGTCACTGACTTCAACAGATTCATTCTGTTTGTACCTTCATCTGGTGGTGAAACTGAAATAAAAACAAGGTCTTTATTTAGTGAATAAATGCAGTTGTGTGTTTTTCCCCATATGCTAGAGCTTTGCATTTTACAGATTTCCAAACATTGCTGGATTGTAATTTTAAACTCTAAAACAAAGAACTTCTGCATGGATAGTCAGAACACAGGGAGAAAGAGCACATTTAGTTTACAATCAACAAAGCGTTATGCCTCATCCCACATAAAAAGGAGCTTGAAAGAGAGGTTATATTGGATGGAGTTTTTAAGGAATTAGTGATTTAACTTCAGTGGAAACAAATCTATATCAATACTGAAGAACTGACAATTGCTCTGCAACTGATGTCTATTTAAACCTAGGTTTCTCTAAGGAAAGTGTGAGTTTTTGCAGCACCATCAGAATGCTGGATATTTTAAATTCTGGGAATTGGTGCCAACTGTTAAAACATTTGAACAATATTTTCCAATAAGATGGCTAATATACAGCTGTTCATGAGAAGTGAATGGAGCATTTGATTTATTTTGTTCTATTAAAATACTGTAGGATGGTGGGAAATCCTTGTGCACCACTGGATATCATTTCTCCAGTTTTGCTTCTCCTTGTGACACAGCAGTGATGTGAGGTCACTGAGGGACAAGCATTGGCAAATGGTACAAGAAGGATGACAGGGAAGGGTGCACAGCTAAATCCAATGAGTAGGCTGTACAAAGTCAATAGCCACCCTGCAAATAGTTTCTAAAAATAACTATTCTTATGTTTGAGCAGTTTGAGATCTGAGGGCAGATAAGTACATGTGACTCCTATAGATTTCTTGAAGACATTTGTACCTCCCAATGCTTTCACGCACAGCAAATATTCCGGCTTGTGTCTCCTGTGGAGGGTATGATAGGTCTTTGCAGATAAAGCAGTCTCACATGGGACTTCCTGCTTAATTTAATTTATTGACGACTAACAAAATTTCAACTATTGATTCAGAGAGGAAAAAGGCAGACATAAACAAACTCTTAGGGAAAGACTTTCTCCTTCCTTTCCAAGCTCAAGCACCTATCCTACCCCTTTCTGGTCTCAGCGTCCCTTTCTTTCAATAGGTGTTATGATGAGCCCATTTGCCCCAATTCTTTCTGTGAGGCACTGGGCAATGTGGACAGTTGGGGTCAGTGTTTAATGGTTCCTTCTGATGTTGCTTGCTTCTTAATCATTTTCCTCTGCTGCTTCTTGCCTTACTATTCCACTGTTTCACAGTGAATCCTCCATGTGCCACAGTTCCCTACAGGGTGTCCCTTTGGCATGGAATGGCTCCTTCCAAGACCACGTCTCTTCCTTCAATGTGTCTCCTCCACTTCCTCTATCTCAGAGATATCCTCGCATTTTCTCCTGTGTCTCCTCTCCTAGGGGCTGCTCTTTTTTTAAACTATGTTTGAGCAGAAGTGCCATGTGCTGCTTTCACCTAGCTGAGGTTTTGGCATGCAGCAGGCTGTTTTCATCCCTTTCAGACTGGCTGACAGCAGCTGTAACTGGCACAGAGAAGTTCATGGCCTTTTCCCTTGCAGCTTCCAATACTAAAGGCCTGCCACTTATGCCCAATATGCAGTTCACATGACATGAACTTTCAGATAAGACCTGATCCTTTGTCTTCTTCCAAAAGCTAGTCCTCTCCTTCAACCCATTCCCTCGTTACATTGCCTTTGGACAAGCAGCCCACAGTAGGGCCCAAGGCTGGGTGGAAGGGAGGGCTGCAGACCTGCAAAGGGACTGTTAGTTGCACCAGTTACTGCGAGGTCAGAGGGCATGTAAATTGCTGTTCATGGAAAAGACATTATGTAGTGGAATGAAGGGGTGGAACTGAAAATAGGAAAACACGCTGTGTTCTCACAGGAGGAAGTGAGGAGGAAGTTGTTTCTTTGTGCTTGTAACTTCTACAAGGCAAAACACACCATTGTTAACTCTGAAAGATTGATGTTTCCTAATGTCAGGATACTGCAGAAGACTGTGGGCTTACACAAGCATACCAAGAAATGTCTTGGTATAAACCAAAGGTTTCTATGACAGGTTTCAGCAATAAAGAAGCCACAGTTTAATACACCTTTAGTTGTCAGCTCTTAAGATATTTCATTTGGAAATCCAAGTTCTTTTTAGCCCTAGATAATCTAGTTTGGACTAATTCAAGAAACAGGAAAGACAGCAGATCTGCAATACTTTAATTTTAAAAAATTGAGTTTCAAATAACTTTGCTCACCTCTTTTTTTTACCTGGCATTCTTGTTACAGAAACATAGCTTCAAGATTCCTCACTCTTGGGAAACACACTGAGGATTATTCTGTATTTCAAACATCTGTTCTGTCTTGGTTTACTTTCCCTTGATTTGAAATATGTGAGTCATAGAATGGTGACAGCTTTTGTAATGTCTTCTTGGAAAGAGCTTCCTAACTTCTAGAAAGAAGTGATTGCAATGTTATTACTTTATAGCAACCTAGGCTTTCCCTGAACATCCTAGCTTCAATTTATATTACCTATCATGGGAGTGTTAGTCACTCCAGCTTGGTTTGTGGCCCAGTGAGTATAAGTGGCTACAACATGCTGTTTACTGCAACTTTCCACACATGCTTTTCTTCCCATCCTATTTACAGAAGAAAGTAGGTAAGAGAGTTGCTGTTTAGTTACTGCACCTGCAAAGAAACAGAAAGTTTAAATACATCCTCTGCTATGCCCTGCAGTGGGGAAGCTTTGAAGTGCTTATCTGAGCCATTCAAAGAAGTGAATCTAGGAAGCTACTGCCTCCCAGTCAAAGAATATTGCAGGCCTGTCCCAGTGCCTGACAGGGATAAAAGAGCTTGTGCTTATCCTCTCCATCTTTCAAGATAAACATAGTCTTCAAACTGGCAGCAGTCATTAATAAAATGGTTCTAAGTCCTTTACATAAAATATAAATATATTGTAGCTCAGATATGAGCAAGCCTCAGTTTAAGCATTACTAGAAACACTTCTTGATGTTATCTTGTGTTTAAGAAGGGTGATTTAAAAGCCATTTCTCATGTGGATTAGTTGCCAGATGACTGATGTTGTTTTGAGAAGAGAGACCATCATCACAAGGATTACCTTGTAATTTGTCACAAACACTTAACATTAATATGAGTAAAATTACATCTGCAGTTAGCTACATAAAGTAGGGTGCTGTGAAGCTCACTGTTAACAAAATTACTGCTTTTTAGGTGTAAAATATACATGCAGCTAAATACTTAGGTGGCAAAAATTCTTTGACTTTGACAGAAATAAACTGATTTTCCTAACCTATAGTTTGAGGAGCAAGGAAAATATGTAGAGTTGCCAGTTAAAATACTGGAAGCTTATGTAAGGTAGCAATTTTAATTTGATATAAAGGTTTTGCTTTTCTCAGATTCTCCAGGTGTATACTTCCTAATGGCCTGCAACATGAAAATATTTTAATGTTTCACCCTTCCTCTGTGCAATTGTCTATCTTCTAAAAATTAGCCCAAACTAGGACTTCTGTGGAAATATTTCAGTGTGCATTACATATGCATTGCCAGACAGGGATATTGGGATAGGCTGGCCTATGTGAGCCAGGGTTTCTGTGCCAGCCATGGGATGGAATGGATAGCTATGCAGAATGTTAAAGTTCAATGTGAAATGCTTCAAAAATTCTGCACTTCATCTCCAATTATAAATTTATATGCTAATAACATCCCCAGTGCATGGAACAAGGAAGAAAAAATTCGTCACTAAACAGAAATGAAGCCTAGTAGACATAGAACCAGATCAAATGCAAAGAAAGTCAAATAAAAGGATGCAATATGTTTTCATCCAACCTCAGTTTAGGTACTGATGGATGAATCTTCATGGATCATCCAGGATATGAACTTCACTAAATTAAGCCCCTAAGATATAAGTTAAAATGGTCAATTACCAAAACTTGCCTTGAGGTAAGCCAAATGTTATGCCACATCAGCTGCATTACTTTAGTTTCTTAAACTTAAAAAAAAAAAAAAATTAAAAATTACCTGTTTAAGATTCATCATGAATTGTTACAAATTCAATGCAACTTTTTCCTGAATAAGGACTCCTACAATGAGTTTTTTTGCTACAAAAGTTTCAGCCTTTTATACAAACAGCATAGACTTGAGTAGTCCAATTAAGTCAGTGGAAATATGCACCTGGGATTTTGACTGCATGTGTTGGCTGTAGATTTAAATGGAGATAAAGTTAGTCCCTGATTAACAAAACTTCTTTCACCCACAGCTTTTGAGCTGCAGACAACAACATTCAGTGCAAATCTTAATGGCAAGGGGATAAGTTTTAGGAAGTGATGTTTTTCCTTTGCTAGATAATGACATTCCAGAAGGGAAGAAAATGCACCATCATGTGTCCAAAACCAGCCTGTGAAACAGAAGGAAAGGCAGGACGGAACTAGTCCATAAGTGTACTGCTTGCTTCAGCCGCAGCATCACCAGAGGCCATTCCCAGAGGCCATGAGGGAAAGTGCTGTCCCTCACCTCTGGTCTTAGAAGTTACACTCAGAGCAAGCCATCCTCAGGTCCTGGGAGGTTTTTACCTAGCCTCACTGCAGTACACAGGCCAATGAGCCTCGTGGCCTCCACACAAGCAAAGCTGTGTTTTTAGGCTCTCCAGCAGCTTCCCCAGCTCATACTCTATCCCTCTTGGGGCTGGAGGAGTGCCTTCTGACAGCATCTCACACAATTGCAGAACGGAAGGCCCCACTGGTTGTCATCTAGTCCAACCTGCCTTGCACCAGCAGGGTCCCCTCGAGCCTGTCATTCAGAAATGTCTCCAGATGGCTTCTGAATACCTCCACTAAAGGCCTCTGCACCATCTCTGTGCAACCTGTACCCATGTTTAAAAGAAGGGAGGATAAAGGCCCCTTGTCTAGCATAAAATAAAGTGCCCTCAAAGAATGAGTCATTCTTTCTTGCTGTTGTCAAAACCATATCCTCCTCTTCTCCCATCTCCTTGCCTCTACTGAGCTCATTAGTACTCCACATTACTGAGCTTTTCTGTGTCCATACTTATAAGCAAGGATTTGCTTTCCAGGAGGCAAGAAACACCTTTATGCTTCCTTTTTATGGAAAAAAAGACTGAGGTTTTGCTTCTTTTCTCTTTATACACCTGGAGAAAGATGGTCAGAAAGTGAGCTTTAGAGGTGTTCTTCAAACCTTGAGTTTCCTCAAACATAAAAAAACCCATCATACAAAATGAAGCATCTCTATTCAAACCAATTTTTTTCCAGAGCTGCTTAGAACTGCCGGTTGAATTCCACACTTAGAGACCTTCAGTCTGCTCTGTAGAGCCTAATTTGTTTTCCTCTAACTCGATTGCCCAGATTAGGGTTTGCATGGCACTATTGTTGTACATAAAAAATCAGGCAGCTTTTGAGTTCTGCCAGCTGTTACATTTAGGCCCGTTGAAATATCTGAACTTTCTGAATATTTCCAGCACTTTTATGAAGGCAGTCAGTTTGACCTGTACATTTTTTAGCTGCTTGCAGGCATCTGGGGCTGGGTCTTGGGTGTAGACAGCTTGCTCTGGAGACACATTCCTGTTCTTGGCTTCAGGATGAGCCAGTTCCTGCTTCTGCTTATTTTGTCATTGTATGAAGAACAGATATTTCTCTCTCTGTCTGTTAACTATTGCTCTAGCATCTGCAGCAAAAGGACAAAGTTGAATTTAATCTTCCCTGGTGCACCCTCAACCCTCCCATCCATTACTGTGGCATTTTGTGAGGTAGTTGGAGAGACTAATGCTCTTGCTGCCTTTTACCTGCCCCCAGTGTTGTTGCCAGAGTCTGTACAGCCACTAGTCAAGATATCAACAAACTTCCAGGGAATTCAATGGACTCACAATCTATCATGCCTTTCCACAGAGGCTCCAGTGCCTAAGCTATGCCCTTTTCATTCTTGGGCAGTTTCCTTCTTTATACCATGACATGCCCAAGTGTGAAATACTGCCGTGTGATTGTCCAGCATCCAAACTCGCTGACTTCAGGATCCAGATCCTGCTCCTCCTTCAGAAGATGTTCTTTCTGTTTCTTCCCACCTTAGAAGACCTCCTTCTTACTTTGGTGCTTCTGCTTCAGCATATTCCCACCTGGCCCTATTTAGAGAAAGACAAAACAATCAACTTCCATTTCTCTGTCCTCATGTCTTTACACAGTCATTCTCTCCTGCTGCACGTGTTCCTGGATATGCTAGACAGACCTTCCACACAAAGTAATAATTCTGGGGCTTCTTATTTCTTGTTTTAGCTGTTTCCTCTGTTTCTTACGCATCAGAGTATCATAATTGTACAGGATTTAGATATCTTTACTGACTACTATTTAAAAGGAAAAAAAACACTCTGGTCTTTTTTTCCCCCAAGTCAGGACCTACTAGATCAGGGCTCTCCCAGAAGCCATTAAAATATTTTCTTTTTCTTGAGAAAAGCAATGTCTTCAGCATTATCCCCATTAGAATTACAGAGCAATGAGATACCTGTCTGTTTTTCTTGATAGCTGTAAAAACTTGTTCACTTTCTTATTGCGCATTCAGGGAAGAATTGCTACTGCAATTGCTGCATTCTGTGATCTCTGTCCAGGCTGCTCCCTGAGCTGCTTATCAGTACTGACATTTATATTTTTCTAAAAGTGTTTATATCAGGGACAACCCAAGATTGTTAGAACTAAGATTGTCAGGACATCTCTTTAGTAGTGGGTGATCCACTGAACCAGTGTAGCCTGCCCAGAAGAAATCTTCTGTGGAAATGATTCCTAGCAATCAGCCCAAAACTATTAGTTTTCAAAAGAGATATATAAAGGAATGGAAGGCATGAGAAAACTGGGTATATCATGTTAAAAGGAGGGGATGCTGTCCATACACAAAGATGCAATACAAGTTTTATTCGTAAGGTATCATGTAAAGGTCTCTCAATATTACCCATAAGATAAACATGCATTCTAGGTCTTGGCATATTTTACTTTCTCTATTAAAAGCAATGAAATATTACCACGACAAATTTTTGGAATCCAAGTGCTAGTAACAGTGTTACCTCATAAGAAGCTATGATCAAGAAAATTATATATTAAACCTATACAATCCCATTTCTGTAAAAACATCTTTTTCCATTAGTGCCCTTAAAACTTTATGTCATATTTTATGCTAATCTTAGAGAGAGATAGAGTTAATATAGCTTTGCATAGCTTTCAATATAACTTCACTGTTCACACATGTATTTAAGATGTGGTTGCAATCACTTTTAGAAATTAATTAGTTTAACTTTATGCCTCTTCCATTCCTGCAAGATTCTATTCCCTCTAAATATATACTCTTCGGATTAAATGGGTGTTACTTCAGTAGTTTAATTTCAGATACAGATTTTTTTTTCATTAATATCTTTTATGTTGAATCAGGCCCAACTGGTTATTATTAATTTTCTTTTCCCCATTTCATTACCACTTTTTTGGTCATAAAAATACAAGAAACTGCGTGGATTCCTGTTAAAATACAGAAGGGTTCTCATTTGTAATAAATGTTTATCGTCCACAAACTTCTTCTACAGAAGTTTAGACTCTTCTTCAGATTCAACCTGCTACTCATTTGGCTAAATGTGTTTCTCTCAGGATGGAAAGATTCTATGCAGTTCAACCACATGTTCTTCAGTCCTGTTAGCACATAAGGTAAAGCAGTTCACTGACTCTGAAAAGTAAACTAAGGCTGGATTTTAAATGCTGCCAAGTGATTTTAGCCCTCAATTATGCACTTGTCTGAATTTTTGCCACTTCAAAAAATCCATTCAGAATTACAGGCTCAGAATTTCACTATTGATCTCCAAGACCGTTTTGGAAATGTTTGAGTTTGGACATTTGGGTTTCACTTCCCTGTGTTGTTTTCAGTTCCCATTAAAGATTTTATGAGCCTCTCATGGATGAGTACCTTTGAAGCTACCAACAATCACTAGAATTTCTTGAAGACACTAGAGTTACAGCTCTGGAGCCACAATGTCTCACCTGCTTTTGGCTTCTACACATTATACTCAATGATTAGGGTGCTGTTCAAAGGTAATATTAATGATCCGTTTATGTATGTTCTGGTATGCATTATAAATAACTCTGTGATAGCAGAGAGCTTATGCAATATTCTTCTCTGTGCAATTACAGTTTAGACATAAAAGCACGTAATATTGCATAATAATACTGTGCCCTGAATAGATTCCTGTATATAAGATCATATATGATGATCTTATATACAGTGGGATTTGTAAGACATTACAGCTGGGAAATCTCAGGCTGCATGGATAGAACAAAGGTTGTAGAAATAACTGGGGACAGGTTTTGCTGTCCCCCAAACTAGCCTCTAAAAATGGAAAATGAGTTTTCCAGCAAAGTAAAAATGAAAACAATTAAGAATGAAAATCTGCTGTCTACAGAATAAAAAAAAAATTCTTACCTTAAACTCAGGTATAAAAGGACTCCATCTTCTCCACCTTCTTTGTTCTTTCCTTCCACTGCCCTTGCTGCCATGGTTTCAGTGGAATTTAAAACAAACAAGAAAATCTAGGAAGAGCTAGAAAGAACATGAGACAGCAAACAGGAAATGCATCAAGAAGCACAAAATCTTCATTTTTGTATCAGCCACAGATCAGAGCTTTCAGAGAATAATTACTGATGTTTTTTATCAGTTCTGTCTAATTAGCTTGTTCTTCATTAGCTTGTTGCATGTGGACACGTATAAACGGCAATGATTGGTGGATTCAGTGTGACCCTGCCTACACAAGAAAGAACTCCTTCTAGAGGAAAAAAAATTTATTATATATATATATATACACATACATTATTTTTTTCAAGGGTTTCTTTCAGTCATTTTTCAAGGAGAACTGAGCAGCCCCAATGCAGGTATGTCCCTGAAGGCTACAACTGGATTATAGCCCTTCTTATAGACTGCCACTCCTGCAACCTACCACAGAATGACAGTGAGAAGCAGGGATCTATCTTGATTTATACCATTACCTTTATTTTGGTGTATCTTTAATTCACTCGGTGTGTCAACCCATGGCAATTTTTCACCCTGTACTCTGAGGAAATTTGGCTAACTATTCTATTAGGAAAAGTTTATGGTTTTTGATCCTACTTTGGAAAAACATGGTGGAAAAAAATTACTTCTTACGGGATCTTCCCACTCTATCTTTCCATGTTGCTATCTCTTCAAAGGAGCAGAGCATAACTATAAAGTACACCTGCACACTGCTATATCACAATCGCACTCAGGTGCACATGTTGCCACAAGGGAGCTGGAGGAGGTGTCAAACCAAATATGGCATCATGGTTGGATGTCCTGTTCTTGCAGGAAAATGAACAATAAAAAGAATCCAACTATGCTGTAACTGCTTGGACAGGGATCAGCAGCCAGGAGTTTTGTGTCACCTCCCCCTTTTTCACAGTATCTACAACCTTCAGAATGTCAGAGTATATTTACTGGTTACTGTCACTGGTATCAAAGCTTTATGCAAGCCACCATGTTTCAGGTTAAAATTTTCCAGCAGTACAGGAGTTACTGGCTCCCTCACCAACTAGAACTGATACTCGAGACTTGTATGACCCAGTGCTGTACGTAGATACTCTCCCTGTTTTGACAGTTAACCTGACATGCACAAAAAGCCAGTTCAATGTATGGAATTGATCTGTTTGGTATTAGCAAGTAACAGAAGTTAAACATACCTCTTTGTCACTTCAGTTCCACATTTCTTGGCCACTTACAATTCTAAAGAGTATCCTCACTGACCAATTTTCTGGCATGTGTCTTAAGATTTGAGAACATGTAGCCTTGGATGCCTAAATTGTTCACTAAGGAAAACTGGTGAAGAAAAAGTAAGGCTGCTTTTATGAAAAACAGCAACTGACCCTAAGATTAGTTCACTTGGTTAGAGCAGGGTGCAGTGGTAATAACAAAAAGATTTGTAGTTCCCATCCCCATATGGGCCATTTACTTAGAAGAGTTGGACTTGATGATCCTTGTGGGTCCCTTCCCTTCCAACTCAGAATCTTCTGTGAAGCAAACTCTAGTTTTTAACCTGTGTCTTCAAATATCAATATTAATGTACATTGCACTAAACTACATATTCCCTTACACACTCTGAATTATCACAACTGCATGCAAATCCCGCATACACTTATTTTACCTGTACTTTTCTGGGAAGCTCAAAACCCTGGTTCTTCCAGCTTTTTGTTCCTGGGACTAATTTGCAGACATCCAATTTTTGTATTTGCATCTTTTCCCTTATAGTCCCTAGCATGTCCTAGGTGGCTGGAAGCTGCCAGCAGCTAAGCTCTGACTTGCTGTTTGTATTCTGTGGAGTTTTGGCAGCAGTGGTACAGAGCAGATGGCAGGCTTTTCTCCTTTCTTAAGATGCACTGACCGACTTGGAGCTGTGAATGGCCATGAAGCAGAGGCTGAATGCAACCAGTATAGGAGAGGGGGGCTGCAAAGCAGCACACAAATGACCCCATTTCTGACACTTCACAAATCACTGTCACTCACCTCTGAGGCAAGTTCCTCCCTGCTGTTCTGGATAAGAGAAGTGATTCTGTGATATTGGTGGTATCTGTGAGAGACTAGATACAGAAAAAGTCAAGTTTTGCTCATCTCTGTATAAACACAAAATAAAGGAGAGGACAAAAAATCAGCCTTTATCTTTCCTACGAAACGAAGTTCAAGTTCAGTCGCTAAACCACTGGTAAACTTCGTTTCAGCTTTTCATGTATTCGTGCATCAAAATGACAGTATTTTCTTCTACTTGGAAGTAACAGTTTCATCAGCTCCAACACTACTACTGATCTATACAGGTCTATATTGGTGAACCTGGGCCTCACATACATGTATTAAACAAAACCTTTTCAAACTTTTCTGTCAAACCAATCTAAGCAAAAAGCTTCCTTCTGCCACATAAAAATGGCTATGGCTGCAGGACAATATTAGCTATGATTAAAAATTAATCTCCCGTAGCAAAGTTTGTGCTTCTAAAATTTTCACAAGCTAAATTAATTACTTGCATGTTTAATGAGCTTTAAATGGATGACTCCTCATCTCTTGGTGTTATTGCAACTATTCAGATTACCTGGAGCACCCTGTTTTATCTCTTTTCTCTTTGACAAAACTGGTTTCTAATCCATCAAATCAATATTTATCTTGAGGAAAAATGTAGCACCAAAGGAAATATCAACAAACTTCCATGTAAACAGAGAGAGAATAACTGATGTGATTTGTTTAGGCCAGTTCAGCCCTCACCCTCCCTTACACTTTCTCCTACACTTTTTCTGCCTACAAAATGAACTTAATTTCTGCTACTGCCCAGCCTGTACAAACACCCCTCACCAGTTAATAGCAGCACACAAAGGTGGAGTCTGTGAAAGAATAAATCAGGGTGCTCTTAGCTACATCCCATCATTCCAGACCAGTGCAAAAGCCTGGCTTATGTACATGGAGAGTTTGCTTTTTGAAGTCAGCAAATCACTGAATTGCTGGGACAGGCTGCAAATATGTCTTAATTACTGCAAGACATTCCTCCATTTCCATAGACCATTATACTGCTGGTTTAAACAACAATTGACTTAGAGCTTGTCAACACAAGGAAGCTACTTATTAGTAGGGCAGAAAGTTAATTTACAGCTGAGTGCTATTCTTCTGTGTATACATTCAGTGTGCATGGAATAAACTACTGTCCATTCAAGTTTTAAGTGAATATTCACTCAGGATTCAACCCCTGAAGACTATTCAGTTCAATGTGGATTAGACTTGTGAGACCTAGCGAAGGCTAATCAGCTGAACACTCTGAAACACCCAGTTTTTTAAAAGTGATGAAAAAAGCTAGAAGAAAACTGTAGGATTCCTTCAAAGTTATTTTTATCACCCGTAGTAATCTATTCTTGATATGCTTTGCTTGCCAAACAGCTGGCAGATTAACTGCTTGAATGTTAACTCCTAAGCAGCCTAGGCAAAGGCTCTTGCTATATCACAGACACACAGGCACACACGAGGTGCATTTTGCTGTTAGTCAGGCAGCTGTTAACAGAACCATTACATTTTCAAAAGGAAAATGAAGCCTTCCTGTGCTTCATTTCCTTTTCCATGCTGTACTGCAAATCCATTGGCCTTCTACTACCCCTTTCCTAAAATGAGGATTTCTTTGTCAACTAAACTCTTCTGACTGGTCTAGCTCTTCTGTATTCAACTTAACTGTTCTACCCATCAGCTCTTCTCTTTTATATCCGACTTGATGTCCCATCCTTTCTGACTTAACACTGACTAAGGCAGGCAGTTAAACCTTCTGAAACATTACAGAATAAGACCTGTGCTCAGTGGGAAGTGGGTAATTTCAAGACACGGCAGCATGGTCTGAAAATACCTGTCTTCCAGTCGTATCAGTTACCGGTTTGGAATCATGAGGACAATGGTCTGACAGCTTCAAAGTATGTAGACTCAGATTTCATAAACACTTTGCACATGGGGCTGCCTTTCTCAGTGATCTGTAGGTAATAAAAGATAAAGCTTGAGCTCTCTTGCCAACACTAGACTGTGACTAGTAAAAATTCTTAGAGTCCCACAAAGAGCCTCTGTGGTTCTGGGATTTGAATGTACATTTAGATGCAAAAAGACAGAAAAAACTGTCTGATATAAATTACAATGAACATCATCTGATTTCTTCTGCCGGGAAAGCCATGGTACAGGTGAGCTCTAGGCATAGTGCAGATGCCCTAATGGTGTGTAAAAGAAGATAGGTTTAGGTCTATCCTAAGACCCTCAGTTCCCTACACCCTTACTCCTGACAAAAAATAAAACCAAAAAAAACCCCAACCAACACTTTGCCCAGGCTAAAAAAGGGAAAATAAAATAGTGTAAAGAGAAAGTTCCAAATAGCTTACAGGAAGAAATGAAAGGATATTTGTCCCTTCTGCACATGCACTTTTAGGCCTTGGGCAAGGCCACTGTTTTTGAAAGCAGAGGCGATGCAGGTGGAGTTTGGAACTGTAGGTCTTTCTTTCCTTCTTGCAGAGATTTTATGTACTGATGCACTACAGAACTCAGAGGCAACAAAGACTCCACTGTAGCAGACAAAGTTGAAAATGCTGCTGTTCTTGGGTGGGATTTTTTGATTATTTTTAATAGCCTTTTTTGTTATTATTCTCACAGTGACTGAGCAGAAGCCTGTTGAATGCTTTCTAGAATGGGTGAAGACATGCAAAGCAAAGCAAATTAATTTTTTCTGTTTGGAATGTATGGAACAAAAAAAGCTATCCTGTTAAATGCAAAACATTACTGTCACCAAAGGTTTGGGCATCACTTAATTTAAGATGGCCCTATGACCTAGAACTGGACAGAACTTCTCTTACACAGTATGTGGCTACTATTGAGACAGAAACACGGCCCTCTGTTAGTGAAGAATCATCCTGACAGACAACCTTTCCAATCAATATTACTCATATCCCTAGCTAGAAGTCAATATCCTTCTCTGTATGTGGCAATCAGAGAAAAAAGCTTCACAGAATAATATGGAAGAGACCCTCAAGGATCATTGCAACTCCTGGCCCTGCACAGCACCATCCCCAAATGCACCATGTACCTGAGAGCATTGTCCTAACACTGCTTGAGCTCTGTCAGGCTGGTGCTGTGACCACTTCCCTGGGGAGCCTGTTCCAGTGCCCAATCACTCTGTGGGGGAAGAACCTTCTCCTGATACCAACCTAAACATCCTCTGACACAACTTCAGGCCATTCCCTGAGGTCCTGTCACTGAGCACCAGAGAGACATGATCTGTGTCTGTCCCTTCTCTTCCCCTCACAAGGAAGTTTTACCAGTTTCTTCCTTCAGGCATGCTCAGGTGAGGCAAGCTGTACTGGTACCAAAACATCTCCACAAAACCCTTCCACTGTCTTCTTTTCAGGAAGAGGATTTTGCCCTACATTCTGCGAAGTTCTAGGTAACTCCAAGGCGGACAGCTTGGAGTTACCTAGAACTTTGGTAAAGGCTGCTTGTGCACTTTACCATAACTCTTCTTAGCATGTTACAGGCCAATTCAGAGAACTGCTTTGGTAGCAATGAAGAATGCCAAAAATCACTTGTGAATAGAGAACCTCTACACTGTTTATTAAATAGGATCACAGTATGCAGTGATCCTATTTAATAAACAGTATGCAGTTCAGCAGCCAAACCCAGAGTTCTTGTAGCCATTTGCATTAACATATTTGGTATTAATATCAGGCCTATAAAAATGTATATTCTTCACCTTTATTTTAGTGCCACTGACATCAGCACATAGGATAATTCTAGCCAACACCCATGTCCTGCATCTGAATTATATCAAGCACCACATTTAAGATTCATATGTCATATAATGCGGTAATGTAAAGGCAGGAATAATGTGTATCCCCCCTGCCACGACAACTGAATAGAAAAAGGAAGAGAGTACATTAAACCTACATGGTGTTTCTGTGGCATGGCCACTCTACCTTCATTTCATCTATCAGTATTTCCTTTAGGAATAGCTGAGCTAATACAATTCCTGGTAAAGTGTGATGAGCTGTGATGATTCCCACTGGTGTCAAGGTGACTGAAATCAGGGGAACAAAGAGAAGGCTTGAAAACTGCTTGATAAGTTCTGTATTACATTGCAGGCTCTGGGATAAATTAAAAGAGCAGAGGTTCAGCCATACAATTCAGAATTTTATTCAGGTCAACACTAAAATGTCCAATTTATATTTTTTAATGGCAATCAGAAGAAAGAAAATTACCCACACATTTCTAACTCCTAGATAGATGCATTTATTGTCTGTTTACTACCTAGAGTTCTCAGCCTGCTGGAGTTGTAAAGCTAGGTCTCAGACCCAGACAGCGACTTTCAGTTACCATTAACAGGTAACCATATAAAAAAATAGAACAGCATTTCTTACACAGAAAGAATTGTTATTTACATAGTGCCCAGAGCATGCTACAGGCTCCGAAGGGAAAAGTTAAATAACGAACATATGATGTAAAGTAATAATCCTGCTCTTACTGTAATAAAAATGAATACACTTGCTTCCCTAGGCACAGGGCTGGTCTCCACATTCATTTTGCTACTGAAGTAGCGATGTGTTTTTTAAATTGCTATGCTGCAGAGGTTTGTTTTGTTATGTTTTCTTTCAGTATTAAAGCTCTCAATTCCTCAGCCACAGAACAGGAAGAGATTATTGAGTTCAGCACAGTTCTTGAAGTCAAAAACAGTTACTTCTTCAATAGGAGGGCTTTTGTTCAGAGCACAAGGCTGTTCAGACAGTGTAAACTGTAGGGAAGCTGTAGGGAACAGCTAGTGTCAGAGAAATTAGCTTGCTCTTTGTGCTCATCAGTGTATGTTACCATTTTGGCATGAAGAAAGGAAAGCTGCACAGTACTAATAGAAGAATTATTTAAAATATAAGACACATCCATAGCCAAGCTTCTGCAGTTCACTGTTATTTCAGACCTGTACAGGGCCAATGATTGTGCTGGCATACCCCAAACAGTAGCTGGGCGTGGCCAAAAGACATTCTTTGAATGCTCTGCTCTCTCAATCAAATGCAAGTGCACGTGTGCTTGCTCACAGTCTGTTGCATTGTGTGCACACTGAAGGATAGTCTGAGCATTTAAAGCAAATTTAAAGGGAGCTCAGTTGAGAAAAGTACCCAGATTTCTTGCATGTATAGAGAAATGTTCACCACTTAGTTTAATCATATGTTGGACATCCATTTGAAAACAGAGAACTCCATTTTTCTGAGAGAGGAAAGCTTCTGTCACAACAATTAACTTCCACTTATCTTCCTTTTCACTTCACATTCTTCATGATATTTTGCTTTATTATTCCACCTCCATCCTGATGCAAAAGCAGTCATTATCCTTTCATTTATTGCATGTGATAGTTGCCACAACACATTGTATTGTTTGTACTATAGTAATGCATAAGACTTCCAGTTAGTAGTCGTGTAAGCACCAAATACGAAGACAGTTATTGCAGCATGTAAGAATTTTTTGCATACCTGAAGCACTGTATTTGCAGACTGTGAACTTTTATAAAAAATTAAGTCCCTTTAGCTCAATTTCCAGCCTCATGTATTTCATTAAATAAGTTCAAAAATCTATTTATAAAATCCCAGTTATATGACTGAAGTTTTAACTTCAGCCTGGAGAGGCTAATGCGAATATTCCTGCTAATGGGGATATTCCTGCTAATGGGGAAAAAAATCTGACCAAAAAGATCCCACATTTGAGATAAGAATGTGTCATTCTAATTCCTAATGCTAAATTCTTAATTCTCAAAGGGAAGCTGAAAATGAAGACTTAAAGATCTAACTGCTGTGTTTACTGCACAGGATTTCTCCATGAGGTATAATTGGAGTTCTTGCCTTTGTAGGCAAGATAATGAATATTCCATTAAACAGGGCTCCAATTACACTTGCAAGGAAACTGAATTGGAAATCTGTGCTATTTTTAAAGACAATGCAGTTTACAATAAAATTCCAGCTCAACTGGCTTAGTTTCCAAGCTGATGAGACATGTCCAGTCATGTCAGAAACGTCATAGGGGCATGAGCTTCCTACCATCTGGTATAAGATATCCTTCTCAAGAACAGCTCTCTTACGTTTTAAGCTGTCCAAATTAGAAATGTAAAACCATTTTAAAATACAGTAGGAGAGGAATGATGTTTGAAAGTGCTGTGTGTCTTCCTGATTTTCAGCACTGTGAGACAGATTAGGAGATGCACTTGCCTGAAGCACAACATTTCCCACTGCTGCAGTCTGGGATTTCTAGCTACAAGTCTGAGTCACCACTGAAGAGACACATGGAGGGGTATGGAGACAGAGTAAGATCTGGAGGAATCTGGAGGGACAAAGAGTAAGGGCAGATGAAAAGGAAGCACAAAAAATACAAACACTCAGAAACACAGACCCAGAAGACAGGCAGGGTCTTTGGAAAAAGACTGCAATACTAGCTCTGGTATGCTCCTCTTCAAGAGATTGTTTTATCTGCACCAATTTTAGCTTGTAATTCTCTCCTCCCAAGCATGCTGACACTTCTTTTAAAGTATGAAAACTGTTTCTTCACTGGCATGCACGCAAGTCCACAGCTACTACAAAATTCAGGAGACAATAAAATTTTGTGAATAATTGTAAATCGGATAATCTCATTATCCCACTAGGGACACAAAAATTACAGCTTTGGTAAACTCTGTATTCATGAGGAAGTCAGAAGATTCACTTTTATGCTTAATGAGCCTCCAGACAGTTCAATACTTCTGAACTGTTCAATTGTGCAGTTTCCCTTAAATATCCCTGAAGTGAAAGAAAACAAATGCAGGTGGAAAATCTACATCAACAGCTGTGGGCAATGCAAGGGGAGGGGAAAACAACATCAAAGACCGTAAAGTTGATAGAATGGTTACATTCCTACCACCTCCCTTCATTTCCTATAGCAAATCAAAATATTTCGCCTCATTGTATTTTTATCTTCTTGCAGCATAGGGAGGACCAGTAAACATTTTCATCCAGCAACCTGGTAACAACAGAGTATTGAGAGAGAGAAAGGGAGAGAGAAGACAATCAGTGCTTTAGAAGTGAAGAAAGTGTTCACTTTCTATGTGAGATGGGTGGGATTCCAGTGAAAAACACACCAAAAAACTCCACAAGAGCAAGGAAAAACATCATAAGCATTTACAGCAAATCACCAAGCTGCTTCTAAGAGTGAGAATACATTCTACCTCTTTACTGCTTCATTTTACATTGCTGTCCAAATATGATGGTTTCTGCAAGTGTATGCCACAGCTTAAATAGCTAAATAGGAGCAATCTGTACCTCATGAAAGAATAAAAATATTAATTCATTTCTTTTGTAAGTGTTTAATGACAAACTGTACTTATATTTTCTTTATGGAGTGGTTTACAAAAACCATGAACATGTGTGGCATTACAAATGCTTGCATTAAATTTCCTTCAATTTGGTCACTTCTAGACCAAAGGAGGATTGTTGTGCTGTGCTTTGAGAGCTTATCCTTCTGTTAAGACAGTTAAAAAGAAAAAAGTAATTACAGCATCAGAAATATCTACAAACACTCCTGAAACCAAGTCAGAAGTCTGCATGGATAATCTGTATCTGCAGTTCACAGGCCACTTAGGATCACCTTTACCATTCTTTATAGCATTGTCCTTGAAACGTAGGGAGGAACAGCTGTGTTCTAACTACACACAATACAAAAGAACAAACTCCTCACCTGATTTTCCTGGCTAATGACTACAGAGTAAATTTAAGAAATTAATACAAAAGCCAAATTGAGACTGGGTAAATTTTACCTAGAGGAAGTATGTATTTAAACCTCCTCAAGCATAAAATTCAACCCAGCTGCAGGATTCACGTCTGGTCTCAGTAAACACATTACAATGTACTTAATTTAGCTCTTTTAAAAATTGCTGTGCATGCCTCATCACTGTGGTTTTAACACTGTTGAGATATCCAGCTTTTACAGAGCAAGCAAACGTTTCAGTTCACTCCTAGAAAAGACCTCAGAAAAGTATTCTTTTTACTGTTTTCTTCATCTTATACTGCAAGCTCAGAAAAGAATGGTTTGGTGTCAGTCTGGATGTTTTGTAAGTCTCTTCTGAACACTTTTGGTTGATCCAAGATCAAAATTCTCAGTAGAAGTAATCCCTTCATGCTAAAATCCATACAGTACTGCTGCAAGCTTTGCTCCCAACAGAAGACTCATTCAGGCAGCGTTACCACTGGGACTACTGAAAATTACTTTGCAAGGTAATTGTGGTGCAGAACGGGCTTGCGTTACGATTTTGCTAGCAGGCTTTAAAGGAAATGCAGAAGTATGGTTTACGGGGTCGGAGGCGCTCTGCAGGAGCGGAGAGCGAGCGGCGCACGCCCTGCGGCAGTGACCGGCAGTAACCCCGCTCCCAGCCACCCTCGGCGAGCAGCGAAAACACTCGCTCCCCTTGCCAGCGCTCGGGATGAGCAAGCTCCGGGGTATCCGCACTGCGAGTCCTGCGAGCACACAGCCTCTCGCCTGCAAAATAGGTGGTGGTCGTGGGAACAGAGTGGGAGCCGAACTGACGAACATAACACGCACTGGCTCCTGCTGCACGGGAGAGTCCGCGCCCCTACTAAAGTGACACTGCCAGCTGCGTGGCTTCCCGGGGGAAGGGCTGAGGACCTGGGGGCGCTGGGGCAGCAGATGGGCTCGGGCTGTGTGGCCGGAGGAGCAGGCTGCGGCAGCGCGGCAGTGCCTGCGCTCGGCACTGACCGGCAGTAACCCCGCCGCCAGCGCCGCCGCCAAGTAGGTGAAAAGTAACTCGGAGTCATGGCCCGCGGGAAGCGCTTCCCCCGCCCCGCCTGGCCCGCGGGGACGGGGGGGCTGGCCGGGGTGGGGGCAGGAAATGCGGGGGGGCAGAACACAGGCAGAGACGGGGGATGGGCCGACTACGGAACAGGGGGTGCTGATATCGCAGCACAAAGGAGCCAGCGCCCCCAACTTCTGCCGGAGCCTCTCCCCTCCCGAAACGCCTCGTCCATAGGAAAAAAAGTGGCTGATACGTGCGTTGGCTGGGGAGAAAGAGATGGGCGGGCCGGAGCCCCGTGTCTGCCCTTTCCTGCCGCCAGCCGTCCCAGCTGCTGGAATGGGGGCGAGAGGTGCAAAGGGAGCCCCCCCAGACAAAGGGAGGCACTGCTCTGCTTCCACCAGCCTCCCACCAGCGCCCCCCTCTCGGGAGACCTGCCGCCAGTCCGGGCTGCGCAAGTGCCGGGCGCTGCCTCTCAGTCCCTGACTCAAGTCGTGCTGCGGTCACATGTGCTGCTGCCGCTCAAACCCAAACCCAGCCCCAGCCTCCGGGCGGCCGCGCACTGCGCCGAGCCCGGCACCAGCCGTGGCCACCTTTCCTTTATGAGCCACTCTGTGTAGACCTTTATTACTAGCAGTAAGGCTGTATTTAGTAACTTTAGTAAATTATTGGTATTTGAACAGATTTTCATCTCTGAGGTGACAGATGGCGTCTCTTTAGACTTACTTTTTAGTTGTTCATGATCTCCCTTAAGGAGCTGTGGGTAATTCATGCTGCTTCTAACCCAGACAGGCTCTGACCTCCATGTTAATTTCCAGCATGTGAAAAAGAGTAATCAACTCTCATACACATAAATTAGTGTGCATATGTGTGATTATGTGTATAATCAGCATCTTAGGTGATAGACTTCATAGTCCTAAGCATTTTCCCGGTGGACCGTGGTTAGGGACCGTGGTTAGGGACGGAAAACCATTCTGGGGCGAGGGGTGCTCCGGGCCAGCTGCTGTGCTGTCAGCAGGGCCAGCCAGCAGAGGTGTGACTGGGACGACGCAGCATCCTGCCCGGGGCAGGACCGGAGCGCTCCGGCTGAGCAGCTGCCTGTTCTGTAAACAGCTACACAAGGAACTTAAAATCCCACAGGGACGCTAATAAATCTCCAGCTTTTTTTTTCTCTATTCCTTCACGCAGCGCTGTAGGGGGCATTTGTTTTGTAAAACATTAGGAGGAGAGTGGCTACTGTCAATAGTGGCACGGCACAGGTGCTGTAATAGAGACAGGCTTGCAGCATCGCACAGTCTGTCTTCATCTCCTCTCCCTCCTCTGGAATTCAATTCCTGGTAAGCGTGAATAACATACTGCAGTTATTTCAAGCTTCAAATGGTCCTACAGTTTACAGAGCACAAAGACCACTGGTGTTTGATATTTTTTAAGCTTTGGGTATGCCAAGAGATAGGAGATAGTCATTATTATACCCAAACAGAAGTACAGTGCCAGGAATTCTGCAGGTGCGTAACAGCTGTACGTAAAGCTATATGAGTGAAAATCATGGTGAGTTCATCCTACATCGCCACTTCTGCCCTTTGTAAACACAACATATAAGAGATTTTTGGGCAGATTTCACCTTGAAACATGCAATTGACTCCATATTAGGCCTTTGCCTGATTTAACTGTCTCAAAGTGAGTAGGTGTGGTGACAGTAACCACATGTAGAAAACATCATGCCATTACTCAATACAGTAGGTTCTAAACCCATGTATCAATTACATCTATGTGAATCTCTTCCATATTCTGCTTTCAGTGTAGAGAGATCGTCTACTTTTTTCAAAGGCTGACAGGACTGTGTTTCTTCTATAATGAAAATTCACTGCACACTTGGCTTTTCTTGATCCTGGGTCTACTAGTCTTCTTTGCAGATGCCTCAGAAACAATTGTTCCAGGTACTATGCCAGTCCTAAGGAAGATAAATGTGTTTAACCTCATAGAACAAAGTGCTCTCCTGCAACCTGAATATGCTGAAACAAAACACAGCTGCCCCAGAGGACAGCACAGGGGGGCTGCAAGTATATTTAAGTAGAGGAGGAAAAATAAAGCTGGTATGAACCTTCAAATTGTTCAGGAAAGAATGTATTATTTCAAAACCCATCATGTTTGTCCAGGCCTTTGGACATTCCTCAAAGCATACCATTTCTGTCTTACAGCACCCTCAGAAGTGCTAGATACCTTGCAGAACAATTTGAAAGTAAGTTCTGGCTTGAAGTGTTTACAATCTCTTTTCCTTAAACTTGAGCAGGTGATGTTAAATTCAGTCCAAAGTGGTAAATGGCAGACAGATTAGCATTTCATTTCAGAATGCTCGTTCAGCATTGGGTTTACAGAAAAGTTCTCAAAGTGTTCACCTTGCTTTGCTCCCTGAATGCATGGTTAAATTTTTACCGAAGCCAGTGAGAGAGGAATTGATCTTGCCCAATTTACTCCTGAAAATCTCAGTTGTTAGGAATTGACATTTACCAGTAAAATTGCAAGTTAACTTTACTGTTAGGACCTGTTGTCCCTGTTACACAGCAAAAGTTTGGCCTGACCTCTCCCATTAAAATTAGACCCTCCATTAAGTATGTTTAGTTGAAGCACAGCTTTGTTTTCATGACCTTAAGATGGATCATGCCTCATTGCAGCTAGTTAAGTGTCGTGCTGCTGATTTTGCCACCTGTCAAACTTACTTTTTCGTGCTGTGGCTTTTCCCACTGTTTCAACTTTTGGAAAGCCACTGGAACGTAAGGGTGATCTACTTACATGCCTGTCCTTTATGCTGACAACTGAATCAGGTAGTCACAGAAGAATATTTGGAAAAGCATGAGAAAAGAAGGTAAGCATGCAAGAGAGTCACAGAATGGAAATGAAATGCAGGCCTCAGTTCACATCTGGCAACTTAAAAGTGCTAGATTTTAGGCCTAGATCCTCATGCTCTGCTGAGCTCTGTTCACTGCACTATGAGAAGAGAGGATGCAGCTCTTTTCATATCCCCCCAACCATGCAGCTGCCTAGTGTTCAGTGGGGATTGAGCTGCATGGGAAATCCAGCGATTTCATTTCTCTGGAGCTTTTTAGTGCTGAGCTGTTAAAAAAATCTGCCCTACATAATGTAAATCTATTCTGCAACACAGCACATTATTCTTGATGAAGTCATATGGATGCTTGGCTGAAAACTTGCCTCTAATTTGCTCTGAGTATACCGCCTGCTTTCAAACATAGGGTGAATGACTTATTGTAACCCCAGATTGGTTTCAACACCAAGTGATTAAGCCGTGACATCGAGACAAAGTAAATTAAGGAAGTGGTTTCATAGAACAGGCTGACACATGACAGGCACTGAACTAGTTCTGTAGCAAAAGAGGAGTGAGTCATGCATCTGCTACATGTGCTTTGGTCAAATTCTTGCGGATCTGTATCTCTTGTACATATGAAAACATGGGGAAAGGGCTAAGCTTTCACATCATGCTTGTGTATAACAACACTACTGTAGCAGTATCTACTTTCAAACATTTCTCCCCAATGAACCAGCAGATGAAATTGAACATCCCTCTTACCTTAAGGGAGCTATAACTTTCCCCTCTACTGCTACTTTCTCACTCCAGCTCCCTTTTGTTTGGAGAGCTGTATCTCCAAAATCATGACAAGTTTGCAGTGGCTCAGTAGGCCAACACTTTTTTTTAATGGTCATCTGTCATATCCCAGAATTTACATGGATTCCTTATCTTTTACAGTTTCAAAAAATGAGAACCAGATTCCAAAATCACACCCTGGTCAGCTCAGGGGAACAGTTCACCATCATTAGTTGGCAGATTTAACCCATATTCCTAGGAACTGCTGATGAAAGAATAAAGATAGGTGGAGGTAGTTCTGTTCTGGAGAGATGCAAAACTGTCATCTCGTTGTGTGTTATGAATAGATGAAGTCTGACTGACACAAATAGGTAGAGTCTGGTGAGCACATGCACTTTATATTCTTCAGTCTACCCCCCAGCCTGTGCTTGCTGAGACAATCATCTCATCTCAAGTGAGTTCACTGTAGAAGGGGATTATGACACCCACTGACTAAATATCACTTGGAGGCATTTGCTTTCTGGGTTTTGTTTTTTTTTTTAATGTAGAGTGTTCCTAGTACTGCAGCTACATGTGCATACAGCATGGCGCTTTAGATAGGGAAGAGACTGGAATGCAAGTGACCAAACTAAAGGAGATGACAGTGTTAAGTAAAGTGTCTCTGTTGCCCTGATTTTGCTTCTTCCAGATGCACACTCACTTTAGCATTACTTAGGAAACAAGTCAAGGAAGCATGTCTATACCTTTTCCCTGAAGTATTTGTTCCATAATTGCAGCTGCTCTGTTAGATTATCTTTAGTTTATACCAGAAGGTCCTGTCAGACAGTCACAAAATGTGTTCTATAAAGGATCACTGTGCACTGAGAAGTCTGCTGTTCCCTAACCTTCACATACCTGCTGCATTAGAAGCAGCTGTATTTCTCATTGACCTAGCATTCAGGTATCCACTCTGTTGAAACCATTCCTCTCATTTTACATGTAAGATCTTTCCAAGCTCTTCCCCGAAGATCTCATTTGTACTGAGAGCACTTGCTTTTACTGAATGGACTTTGCCTTTCCTCAGCCTTCCTTAGCAAAACCGCCAGGTACTAGCTGCTTTTAAATAGATTAACATTGAGCTTCTATTGGTTCTAGCTATAGTCAGTGTTGGCAGGCTGTTGTTGCACAAGGCACGCTCTCATGCACACTTAGGGTTTTTCTTTTTCTTAACTCAGCTGTCTTCTGTTCTTATGTATCCTCTTTGTTCTGCTGTTAAAGAACTTCCTCCATTTCAGCCTAGAAGTGGCTGCATTCTCCTGGGTGATTAAGCAGCATGCTGCGTTTGTGTAATACCTCTGAAGTAACCCCAATGGAGAACTTTTTCATTATTGTGAGTGCTGGAAGAGATACACAGCAGAACCAGACCTTCCCACTCTGAGTCACAGAAAAAAAAAAAAGGGGGAAATGCAAAGTCCTGTTTTCAGCATTAAACAGCCAATAAAAAGCATTGATTTGTAAGGTAATACATGCTAGAGGGAGCAAGGGACAGCTGGGTTCTGAAACACACTGGCATGATTTTGGAACTAATGATCTAGTTGTTAGATGCAAATGCAAGGAATTTTCCAGGGATGGAAGAGACAAATTTTAAAAACTATTTTAGCGTTATGGAAAATCTCCCAAAGAGATTATCAGCCTCTTCAGACACCTAAGCACTCTGTGCTTCCTCTCAGAGGCACATATGTTTCTCCAGCCTGGATATGGAGATACTCTGGCAAATGTGTTCCTGTAGTTCTCCCTAGTGTACTAGCAGTATCATGTCACAATGCTCATCTTAAGAGTGCTTTCAGCAAATTTTGACAAGAGTTTTGCAGTGAGTTAACCAACAGGACTTTACTGATACAACAGCTTGTAGGTTTTCATTCGTCTGTAAAGGCTGTGAGTTTCTTAAAGGCTCTCCTCGACAATGAAATCCAAAACTACTTTAGGAGCCCAAGGCTTTTGAAGTGCCTCCTTTGCAATAGCATCAAACCAGGTAGGAACAGAAGGGCTTTTAAATATGAATGTTCACGTAATGTAACCTCAGGCAGAATTCTAGCCCTAAATTTACTGACTGCGTTTTCTAATAGCAATCCTGATGAAGGCAGAGACCTACCAAATCAAAGTAACAGCTGTTTCCTTTGGTGTTTTTTTCTCCCTGTGTGATTTTGCAAACAAACTAGAAGGACAGCCTTTTGAAAACTAAACAGGATTTGTGGAGACAACTGTTTAGAGAAAGTTCAGTTGCTTTGCTGGGCAGATTGATTCCACAGACTGAAGGCACGCTGCAGCCAGCTGCCTGATCCTTGTTTAGGAACTAGAAGCTGTTTTCTTCAAGAAGTTCAAGAGTGCAAGAGTCACAGGCATTGCCTTAATTATTTTGAGATAGAGGCTAAACTTTAGTTCAAAGACTCTGAACTCACAGTGCAAAGAGGAGTCGAATTAAAACAACCGTGGCACAACTGTCTCCAGAAGAGGATGAGACTGGTTTTACCTGCTAGACTTATATGTGCCATCCCACAGCCATTTGACCTATATTCTTGCCCTCACCTCAGCCAAACATTCTCCTTCAAGTTCCAAACCCCCTTGCTTTAAATGGTGCAAAGACAATATCCAGTAGTCCAAGCATCTGAGTGCTCCCCTGAGGGCCTTTACACACTGATGAATGGTGGAACGGGAAGAGCCATAAAGCTTTGCCTGTCAACCAAGCGTGGGTTGATGGCATGCTGTTGCCAACTTGGCTATGAAGAACTCCCCTGTACCCTTCAGCCTGCGAGCTGCATGGGTACATCTGGCCTTTGCTGCTGGGTTTTATAATTAAATAAGCATTTGAATCACTGGTAGAGAATCAGGAGGTTGGAACAGGGAGAATGGTGCAAACAATTCTTGTACGGTCCCACTGCGGAGATGAGTAGTTAGTCTCTTTATTCCAAACAAAGCAAATTTATTCAAAACCCAAGTAACTGCTAGCAAAGATAGGGGAAGGCTTGGCCCTTGCTGCAGGCTCCCTTGATACTTTTCTTTTTCATGTATATGCATTATGGGATTACAACATGTACTAAAACCTTCCTTTCTCTAACATAAGCCTTCATAGCTGCCAGCATAGAAGCATGCCACAACAGGGCCAGAGCCTCTAGCTATACATCAAGGTGGGCAGAAAAAGAGCCACTTAACCATAAACTCCAGAGCTGCCTTGAGCAACAAGTTCCCATGGATTTGTGCTTTTTCTCTCTTCTGCCCCACCATGTACTTGGCTTATTTCACGAGTCTCAAGCACATAAATAGGTTTGCCCAACACACAGATATAATTCTTTGAATGTCCATGAATACTAAATAAAAAGAATATATTATAATAATTTCCTTCTCCTGAATAAATGAGTCAGTCCCCTAAAGCAAATTCCTATCACTCTTCATGTCTGGTTGCATTTATCTAAATATATCTGCGGCACTTACCGTGTGCACATCACTATTCAGGGAGTTTTGTTAAAAAAAGTTCCATCTATTAGAGTCAGCCTCATTGACCTGATGTATGTCTATCATGGCTCGTTAATCATACATTAAAGACCTGTGGGTGCGGTCAAGTTTAGTCCTGGGCAGGTTCTACTTCAGCGGGTTTGAATGTCACCTCCTGTTGGGATCATTTATTTCCAGAGGAAAGTAACACCTTAGGCTTTTCAGGAAGTTTCATTATCTTTCACATTTTGCCCTTCACTTCATCTACGTTTCAGTCCTCCCTCCTCTTCCTGTTACAAATGTGTTTTCCCTGAAGTCGCGGTTCACAGCATCAGCCAGAAGGAGCACTAGAGAACAACTCATTTTTGGCAGTCCAATGGTGTTGCTTCTGTGAAAAATAATAGGCTTGCGGGCTCAGCTTCTGCACGTTTTCTGTCCTTAACTTTCAGAATTGTCATCTTTCAAAGTTTTATTCAGAGTCTCCAGGGGGGTGGTGGTGAGGGGAGGGTGAGGGTGAGGGAGCAGGTGGCATGAAAGCCACTGATTAGTTTTACAAATAATTTATATTTGCATATTTGTTGGAGCCACATGTTCTGTTGGAGAGCTTCTGCAATTAAGCAACAAGAACATGTGTCTTAGATCTTAAACGACTTGAGAACCTGATTTTTGACTAGCACAAATTTGTGCTCATTATAACAGATATTATAACAGATTCCTGATTTTATACACATTAAATAAGTTCATCCATGTCTATCAGGAGTAAGCAGGCCCACTAATATTCTTTGAGAACAGTTTAGACTACTTATATCATCCAGCTTTTAATTTTCCATTGTGAGAAATAAACAAATAATAGATTTTGCTAGTACTTACACTATGAAAATCTGAAAACTAGAAGCTGTGAGACTGTTTCTGGGAAATGTTGCAAAAAAGGCTGTGAATGTCTCAAAAATCAGTTTTTCTTAGACCATGAAGGCACATTTCTGAACTTCACCTTTATCCAGGCTATTAATTCACCTCTGGTGTTTCAGGAGAAAAGATTTAGGAATGTGGGGGCTCTCTAAGGTAAGTCAAAATACAGAGCACAGAACTGCACGTCTTGAGAACCCAAGGGCTCCATGGATATCATTTCAGCACCTTTTCTTTCCTTACATGTGCTTGCTATGCAACCCATCTCCTCTAACAGGACTGGCCCTGTTTTATTATTCTATATAGCAGCTAGCACCGTGAGGGTTTTATATAATGGGCTTCTCTATACAGGCCATCTTTAATGAGCCTATATACAGAGGATATATATAATCGTACAGACATTTATTTACAAGTTCTGTAGGAATAGTTTTATTATTGTTTTTGATCAGTGTCAGACAGAAAATACTAGACAGACTAACTTCATCTAGGTGTTCCAAAGAAACAGATGCTATTAAGAATTAAAAGCCTCTCTGTATTAGCAGTAACCCTAAGTAATAAAAGAAACAGTGGTACTCAGTCTTTTTCTAGTTGTTTATAACATTTTATAAAAACATTTATAAACTGCATGTTTAGGATGAAGACATATTTTCATTTTTGGGGCTAGTTCTCATTCAGTGTTTTAGCCACAAAACTGATTAATGAGAATCAAAGTACTAAATCCCTGCACAATGCTTCAAAAATGCATGCACAAACATAGTACCTGGAAAACAGAATTTACTAGCGACTAAATAGAGAACTGAGGAAACTCTGAGAGATAGAGCCAGTACCAAAGAGGGGTATACATGTACCTTATTACTCTCTACAGCTCTCTTAAAGGTGGTTGTAGTCAGGTGGACATTTGTCTCTTTCTCCAGGCAGCAACTGACACAACAAAAGGACACAGTCTTAAGCTGTGCCAAGGGAAATATAGGTTGGATATTAGGAAAAAGTTTTTTACTGTAAGAGTGATAAAGAACTGGATTTGTCAGGGTGGATTCACCATCCCTGGATGTGTTTAAGAAGAGATTGGATGTAGCACTCATTGCATTGGTTTAGTTGAGGTGTTAGGGCATGGGTGAGATTCCATGATCTTGAAGGTCTCTTCCAATCTAGTGATTCTGTGATTGTGTGATTTGTACCTTGTGTGTTCCAAGGAGTCTTCCTTCATTATGCTTTATAGGGGGAAAAAGCTCTATTGGAAATCAGGAAGAGTCATGTGAGAGGTTATTGTGATGATATTGAGAATATGTAAAATTACCTCCTTTGTTGCCACAGCAAGCAATTCGAAGTTGCATTTGTCAGCCAGCAAGAGATTAAAGATCTTCTTCCTGTATCTAAGAATTTTTTTCTGGAGTTCCAGGAGTGCACAGGAGTGCTAAATCTCAACATAGTTTTCCCTGCCACATAGTTGAGGTTACCAACAGGTAACTCCAGGCACAATGTGTGAAATTCTGTTAAGGAGCCATGCCTAACCCATATTACACTCAAAATCTTACATGGAAAAAAGTAAATACGCCTTATACATAAAGATAAGAATTTATCAATAGTATAAATAAAATCTTAATAGGCTCATTAAAAAATTATTATCAATCCATGTCTAATTATTGCCATGAAAAAGAGAAATAAGAATGCAATAAGGAGAAAAGTCTCCATAATAACACAGTTTAAGATGTTGAACATACATTTCTTACTTTCTATCCTTTTCCCTGGTGTTACACTTGCTCTCTATTGCTCCTCTGGGTCCTAATGTAGATGGTTTCCATTTAGTTGGAGGAGAAGAGGGAGTAAATCATCATCATTCAAATTCCTTTGCCATGTTGATTTTGATTTCTCTTTCCTAATCTCTTTTCTTTTATCTTTTTTTTTTCTTTTCCCACATACATGTTTTATATTATGCTTTCACACCTTATTCTTTGCTCACTGGTCAACAATTCCACATTAAATTGGAGTTTGCTATGCTTTACTTGTTTTATATGCATTAAATGCTTGTAATTTTTTCACCTTTTTAGTCATGCAAAGAGCTTTGCCCACCTCCAGGTCTCTGTTTCTTTAATTGATCATTGGTGGACTGGGACCTTCAGAACCAGCCTGTGCCTCAGCTCTTATCATTCCATGCCCGTATCCCTCTACTGCCTCCTGTGTACCCCCTAGTCAAGGCCTCTTCTCATATACCAGGCCAGCCTGTTAGTGCTCTATATGACATCACTGGGGGTAAAAGTTATATCTTGCTTTGCCCCAAACAACTATTTCATAGTGCCACTGATAGTGAAAACCAGAAAAGAAAACTTCAGCATAATAATGATGAACTATGACAACAAAACTACTAGAAATCCATACTGACACCATAAACACCAGGAAATGATACAGTCATTTTGGTGCAGGATTCCACGCTCAAAGTGAAAGGGATGGGCAATACAGAATGATAGCATTTCCTGTGTTGGAGGGGACCATGATCCAAGGATCATGCAGTCCAACTCCCAGCCCTGCACAGGACACCCCAAGAATCACACCATGTGCCCGAGGACAGTGTTGTCCAAATGCTTCATGAACTCTGTCAGGCTTGGTGCTGTGACCACTGACCTGGGGAGTTTGTTCCATTGCCCAGCCACCCACTGGGTGAAGAACCTTTTCCTAATGTACAACCTAAACCTCCCCTGACACAGCTTCATGACATAGTCAACCCTAAACTTTAACTGTATGAACACCCAGCATATGAGAACTTCATCATAATGCTCTGCACAATTTCTGAAGCAACAATATGGGTTGATGAGATTTCTCTAGGAGAAAGAGAAAATAAAAAATATCACAACTGTCACAAAATTCAGCATCTTCCATAAAGGTGATTTATTTTAAATATTCCTACATTAATCATTACGCATAGTATAATAAAGAAGTTCTAAACTGGAGGTGGTTCTTTTCATTCATAAAATGGAATCATATGAGGAAAGCATGTTACAAATAGAGACAAAGCCTAGTTAAGAATTCTTTTTCATTTTAAGCCTTGTCTTTTACCTGTTAGTCATTATTATTCCCATAGTGCTTTTATTCCTTAATTTACGATCTAAGGATATTTTGGTCTGTCTCTAAAAAGCAAACATTTAGTCTGAACATATGCCAAAATTTTAGCACCTGTATTCTGTTTGATGTAGATCAATGCAAATACTGCCTTATCTCTTGCATTTAATACTGCCTATCAACTATTCCACTTCTCCAGTTTTAGAAGTACTGCATATTCAAACTGCTTTTATAACTCTAAACTGAAAATTAGTATTGAATAAAATTGTGAAACATAGGAAACTCTCAGTTTTATAAACCTAGTATTATGTGGAGAGAATAAAGAATTTATCCACAAAACCCTGGACATTTTTAATAACAAAGTACAGAAGCTAATATAGTGGGAGAGAAATTTTTTGTTTTGATTCTATTTTTTTCACTGTAGAGTTTACCATTATATTATTTGACCAGCTCTATTAAAAGACAATTATATAACAGAAAAAAGCAATTATTTTAAATCACCCTATTTATTCATTTGACTGAGAATAGTAAGATCAGATGAATATTCACATTATGTCTACATGTCAAAAATAAATCATTCTGCAAGTTGTCCGTGAGATAATGGTGGTTACTGAATAAAAAAACTAAATAATCTTCCCTCTGGAGACATACTATCATTGGGTCTTCTTACTCTTTTACAATTAAATCCAAGTTTTTACCCTGTCTCAAACTATTCACAGGGATGAGTCTGTCTTGAGGGTGTCATTTTGGTAAAGCCTGTCATTTGAATCATTTGTATACATGCCATTTTAAAAGACGAGTTGATTTTACTATGACTACTTGATTAGAAAGAAAGAACATGGATCCCCTCTACCCACAAAGTCTTTAAGCAAGCGGTGGCCTAGCTAAGTCCTTGAACAGACTGTGCCTTTTAAGTGCAGTTCTTGCACAACAGATAGTAATATATTGCACAGGTAGAGACTACTGGGTATCCAGGACCACACACAATGCATGAAATGAGCCAAGAAGTGTTTCAGTGAGTTTTGAATTGCCTTGAGATCCATAGGCTAATCCATCCTAACTCCAACTATAATGGCCTAATCAGCTGCTGGTGATCAGTATTGTCATCTCTCTGTGAACAGCCCTGGAAAACTGCCTTCTTGATCCTCCATGCTGATCCTGTATTCCTTCTGTTTCTCCACAACATGAAAGCTGTTATGTGTCTCATGTAGCCAGGAGGCTGGGTACCCCCTGCTTATAGCTCATATTAATGTGAATAACTACGGTATTTTTGTATTTACAAATCATCCCCTATAAAAGTCGGTTCGTCTAGAAACTGTTGCTTTATTTCCTCTTTCCAGAAAGATATCTGGGAACACTCTCTGCTGGTACTGATTGAGGCTGAATTGTTCAGCTCCCTAGCCAGTTCCTTTCCCTGGTTCCTTGATGTCTCTATTAAATAAATGCTAATTTATGTAATCCTTGTGGGTTTAGATTTGTTTTGTTTTGGTCTTATGCAGGGTTTTTCCCTCTGATTGGTTTGTTTTCTTGCTGGGCTTTTACTTCTGGGGATTTTTTCCCCAAGACGGAAAACTAATTCCCTCCAATATAACACAAAGTGTAATTTTGAAGGTAGCTTGTTCTGTTCAAAAACCGTTCTGGATAAGACGGCATCAGATCTGCCAATGGTACTCTTTTAGTCATATCCAAGAAGGTTTTGCATGTTTAAAACAGCTGTACATGCACTTTTGCTGCCTAAGGCATGCAACATACCATTTCAGTGGCATGTAAGAAAATACAATGCTGCCAGGCTTGAAAAACACTGACCACCATAGAAAGCAGTATCTGCCTTATGCCCACAGTGCGCTGCAGTGTGGATATAACCCCATGGTCTAGAATCCTCAGCAACTGTGAACATAACTCCACATCACTTGAAATGAAGGCTGGGAGCTGGATGCAACTAGCAAGAAGATACAGCCAATAACTCTTCCCATTATCAACTGACTCGACACTTCATCAAGCTTATCTTAGTATTGAACTTCACCAGTAACCTCAAATGCTTTTGTAATAAAGTCAGCCGAACACTGAGTTATGTGTTGTGCTGTAGAAACCACTCAAAGAGGAAATGGAAGTCTCAGAGCTTAAACTATATCCTGGATAAAACAATATCAGGTATTACCCCAATTCTATGCAGAAAAAAATGGGAACTTGGTCTTATTTTACTCTGGGGCATTTTTACTGGGGCAGAGTGGAGGCATTAAGACTCATAGCACATTTCTTAATAGCAGTTTTCTTTTGATATTGTATTTCTGCACTTACTGAGGTGGTACATACCAAGATAAAACTGCAGCTGCTACTATCAAGGTTTTGATGTCTGTAGTCTTCTGGTTCTGCTAGCTTTATCTTTAGTGTGGAATGACCTAGTGTATTGGTCTGGTCAGAATATGGTTTATTCCAGTGACAAGTAAATAAAATGTAACTCTTAGTTTGCCACTGTACCAGTCAGTTCAGATCAGAACTTTGAAGACCTCCAAGTCTGTGTGTTAACAGAAGCACATAAGGATGGTTGCAGCAGTAAAATCAGAGCTCCATCTCACTCCGTGTCTGGAGGGCAGTAGCAGACTTAAGGTTAAATGTAAAATGAGTGCAAGCATACAGTGGTACTTCCCTGGGATAAGCTCTTAGATTCCAGTGACCTAAAACTCAGAGATGTCAGGGTCTCCATAAGATTAGGGTAAAAAATAAAGAGAAAAGAAGGTTTTAAGGTAATACTCTAAAACCAGAAGATCCTCACTGGCTTGATGGCCAAATTTGAAATCTGCCTAGGCCTGTACTACTGACAGCACACACTGCAGTAATAATCCCTACCAACATATGGCTCCTGCAAGAGGAAGTGGGTTTTTTGTGGGGATTTATGGACTACACCTGTAACCTCAAGGAGGATAAGCTGGCCCTGCAGTGGAGTTATAGAAAATGTTTAAAAAAGCATACTTACATGATGATGAAAGAGTATGTCAGGTCTGGTTTGAAATAAAGACCTGAACTGTATTAAAAAGTCCTTATCAGCTCTCTGATAACTTATTTGTAGAGTGCAAGGAAGGTGTATTTCTGGCTGCCTTCCAGGACTTGAGTTCATGTGTTGGCCTGCAGTAAGGTGTGTGAAGTAGGTCTGAAAAGAGCCAGTTTAGAGAGACAGACCCTGCTCTAAGGTTCAGGGTTATTCCCTGGGAAATGGAGAACACATTATTCAATCTACATCAGATCAATTTCCATCAAAGCATCAAAGAAAAAAAATTTGCAATCTCTCTGTGATCTATTTTTACTTTTCTAAAGGATGATTAATGAAGTAGTGATTAACAATACCAGCAAAGATATACCCAGCAGGAGTGTAGCTAATGATATGCACTTTACTGGTGCTTTTGTTTTCTGTAATTTTCTATTCTATTTGGTTCATAGGTCTCTAAAGCTCTCACTATCAAAAGAGCGGTAAATATCTTCAGAAAAAAAGTATGAGTGAAAACTGACTGCCACTCCCAAGAATCCTTTTCTCCCTTTGGTGGCTGCATGTAATCTAGATCTCCTACAGTGTTTTTCCGCATATCTCAAAGTTCTTTATAAAAGAAACTAAACATTGCCTTCATTTCATAAAAAGATGCTTGAACATGGAAGGAAGTGTTCCAGATCATACTGAAAGTATTGAAAGGTAGAGATGGAAACTAGACATCTCAGTTCTAAGACAGGGAAAATAAGTAGTGAACTATTTATTTAGTGATCACACCAAAAACTGAGGAAATAATCATACTGCTTCAATCCAAGCCAAAAGGCATGTTGGTAAGTTAGCAAATTCATGTACTTTGAAATGCAAAGTACCAGTTGCAGTATTTTCTGTTGTTTTTTTAGGCAAAGCATTTCCTCAGACTCAACCCAGATTTGGAACTCTCTTCCATTTTCTACTTGCCAATACTAGATGAGAGCTCCAGTTCAGAGTGTTACCTGGCCACAAATATCCCCAACATTACAAGTATAACACCGCAGAGACGAATGTTAAAGGAGAGACCTAAATTTCTGTCTCTTTCAAAGGACAATCAGTAAAAATTACTAGATATTGTAATACTTTGATACAAAGAGAAAGTGGACTAGATCTTCCATATAAGCAAGTTTTCTGGCAAGAGCAGAAGAGCAAGGAATGTGCCAGAAGAGCACAGTGCATTCAAAGATGTTGTCTACAGACACCATAATGAAAACTGTACCACTACAAAAGAGGTGAGATATCAACAACAATGCAACTGCATAATATACTAACTTCCAGGTACAGCTACAAATATATTACACAATATGTATTAATTCAGTATCTTGTCTCAGGCTAGCCAAAGACATGGGTTTAGAAAAAAAATACAAAAACAGGGCATTCACAGAAATTCTTTTGCAGATATAATACTGTCTTTCAGTGGTTTGAGGTTTAAGAACAATCTGTATCCTCACCTTTGTGTTTAATAGTCCATGATGGATTTCCATTAATTCATCTAATGAAATTTAAATAAATTGCTGCCAGCACTTAGGGGTGATGCAGCGTGACCATTATGTGAATATGTACACACTGCACTGCCAAATTTTCATTCTGTTGTCCCAAATACATGTTCTTTCACATGGTGCACTAGAAGCTGATCCACACACAGAGACAAAGTATTTCTTTCATTTCTGTGCAGAGATGAGTGCTGGGTGGTAAATCAACAAAGCTGGCACACCTTTTGTTTTATACACTTTGAACAGTGAAACACTGACATTTCCCACATGCAGAGCAACCTGAAACCATAGTCACCCACCTTTCATTCTCTCATCTCTGCTGAAAGGTACACTGCACACTTATTTTACTGCATGTGCTCTGTAAGGGAGAGGCTTAGGTCAGTAAGAGGCAATCATATAGTGGGTATTGCATTATTTAGTGACTAAGGCTAACACAAAGTTCCCTTCTTCGGCTATGTTGTTTCATTTCTAGGGTCTTCTTGTTCTTTCTTCTCAGGTCATGGGTATTGATTCCTGAAGGTTTGGTTATTCCCTCATTTTTCATAAGCTTTTTTATTTACCCTGTACTGTATTTCAGTTAATTTTTTAGCTTTTCATGGCACCTTAGCTCAACAAAATAGAGAAGGGCTTACACTGCTATAATCCCATGTAAAGCTAGACCTGGTGCTACACACACCTTTTAAAGCTAGGCCTTGTCTGGTCGTTCTCATTTTCAAAACAATTCACAATACAATGCTACCTTGTGACCTATGTTTTGAGTAACACATGAAAGGACTGAAGGAGTATTGTCTTGTGGGTTGTTGGAAGCTACTGATATGTGTCTACAGCTCTTTGCTGTGAACACTTCCTCTCCCCCAGCCTAGCTCCAACATAAGACAGCTGTCATCTTCTCAGCTGAATTGGGAGGAAATTTTCACTACACTTTGATATGAATGCTGCCTTAATAATCTCTAGTGTTGAATCCATTTCCTTACAATGAAGCTTCTAACAAAAGACCAAAACACCTAAAGAAACAAATACTTTTAAGATCAGTAATTCAGTTTCAAACTTTCAACAATCTGTCTTTTGGCAAGGGAAACACTATCTACAAGGGCAGGGACATTCACCTGTCCTTGGGCTATGCCAATGTTGGAAGAAAAGATTAGTTTATCTCCTATATCCCTAGTTTAATCCGGGATATGTCTGATACCACTCACACTGAATTTACAAAATGCAGAAGCAAAGGGTGAGCAAGCCCAGATGCCATGCTTTTGGTCTCTTTCTTGTACATCAGGTATAAGATGACAGACCAAATTTTCAATGTCTTTTAAATGTCTTTGAATGCTTGGGTTTGGGGTTTTTTAAAACTACTATTATAATTTTTAAGTGTAAGACATTTTAACCAGCAAATATTTTTTTTTTAATTGCTCATGTTTCTAAAGTAGCAAATTTGGATGGTACTTTATTGGCATGGAGGACCTAGTGTCCCAAAAACTGTATTTAAAGACAGAAGTGAAGATTGCGTAAACGTATCTGATTTGAGTGTTTAAGTATCAAGACATAAACTCACTGAAAATATAAAGTCCTTTTTTAAGACTCTGTACGTAGGAGAGGTTTCCAGAGCTGATGATTACAGGTAGCTGTCTCTAGCCTCCTTTGGAAATGTGCATACTCACATGTGGAAATCAGACTTCTTTTGTTAATTTTTTAGCTTCAGATCCTGGGCGCTAGAGTTTTACTCACTGTTCTATACATATCATGAACACAGAGTGGTAAAGCTAAGAAAGGGGAAAAAAATCAAATTGTTAAGCTATCACTGCAGGGCTTTTTTTAAACTAATTAAAAAATTAAAATAATTTCTAATTGGTCATGGAGCCCGTTTCCTTTTCTTCAGATTCAATAATGTTGTCAACTCTAAATTTTCCAGGAAAACACAAAAAGTTACGTGCCTACTATTTTCAGGAAGAACTTAAGGTGAGAGAACTGAGATTTTGAGCAACGTATTTATTATAATGAAGGGGCCTGTGATCCTGAATGGATATAACAACACCAGAAATAAGGTGTCTCTTTTGTTAGTTAATTATTTTGCTGTAAACAGTATGACTCAGGGCATGAGCCACAACAGAAGCAGATAGAGCTACGTCCCTGTTGGCTACTGGGCCAATCTTTCAGTGCCTAGGAAAGGATGAAGCTTTCAGCCTGTGACAGTTGCTGGCTTTACCAATGTTGTATTTGGAGAACGACAGCACTGTCTGTAACTATTTCAGCTCTTGCAAAATTCTCATCTCACAAATAAAATGACCAGCAGTGAAAAATTTTTCTTGCCTGCCTGCTGATCAATAAGCAGGTCTGGATCAGCCTCTCTTAGAACATTAGCATCCACTTGCCATTGAATGATTCACATTCAAAAACCAGTGTCCATGTTGACTTGCGAGACATATAAGTTGTGAAAGCTTTCTTTAACATACAAGTGGGACTTTCCTGATTTGTGCATGAGAGTTGGGGTTTGTGTGGTCAGAACTGTGTACCTGTGATGGTTCCTGCTTATAATGGTTAAATAGGGCTACCATCTGTTTGGGATTTGCTGTGGCCGTATTCTGATTGTTGCTTATACTACAAGCCATAATAAACTGCAATCTTGAAGCAGTTTGGACATACAAACCAACAGGGAAATCCAGTCTCTTCTGAAGCAAAGGAGAAAGTTGGAGGCCATTGGCACCTTTAGTACTCATGCACAGCTTAACTTGTGTCTTACAAACTGGTAGATCTCAGCCAGGTATCTTGTGAAGAAATTCATACCTGCAGATGTGACTCTTGAAGAAAATTCCCCGCATCACTCCTCTCTTACCTTGCACCAACAAAAGATGTCTTCACAGAAGATTTCTTCTGAGAATCATCCCATTTCTTCTTAACACCACTGGTAATGTACAGGTTAACTTTACTGCTGCTTGTGGTCACTTTCCTTATAGCCTAAGGTAGAGCCTGTCTGCTCCATCTATATTTGGGATTTGCTGCTGGAGTAGTCTTTTCATAATGAGCCAAGTCAGTTCATAAAGGTGGTGTCACTGCTTATGTCAGCACAAGAGAAAATTGCAGAAGTGTGCAGTCAACAGTAGGAAGGTGAAGCAATGTCATATATAGCATATCATATCCTAGCTCTCCTAGAATTTTCCTAGTCTCTCCTAGTACAGGTTATCTTAAATCTGTGTTTTCAGCAGGTTTTGCTGTTAGAATGAGAAAGTGACTTTTGTTCTGTAGCTAGTAACCAATTTTGAATCTTTCTCAAGACTTCCTCTGCCTGTTGACTTTAGGCTTACTTAATAGCTTTTAACAAGGCCCTTAAAAATTTAGACATGTTTAGAAAAGTCTACTTCTTTATCATGAATGGTTTGTTTCATACCCTAGCCTATGTAGCTTGGCCTCACACCACAGAAGTCAGGGTATTCTGCTTTTTATACTGGTTTGGAACCTAGCAGCAAAGAATCTGCTCCACTAGTTTACCTAAGAATTTAATTTCAGAAGTAGGATTTAAAATGGCAGGACTATTTCAACCCCTATTATACTGTTCACATCACAATGTTATATAATTCTACTTCTAATTGTTTTCTTCAGAGTATCTCCTTCACACAGTTTTTCTCAGAAAAACAATATAACATGGGCAACTCTGCAGCCAAGAAGATCTTCTGAACCATAAAAAGCATAGTTTTGCTTACTGGTATAGCTATTTTATTCCTATATAGCTATATTATTCCTTAGTTCTGTAAGAAATCCTAGGTAAATTTTATCCAGTCCTGGCAAACATTCACCAATTTCTACAGTTTTCGTATCACATCTTTTTAATGCTTCTTCCTGTGACAATGCCCCATCATCAGACAAATATCAGCATATCCTTTCCTTTGTTGTGAGAACTACAGCAAAATACTCATTTTACTGCTGCCTTTTGATGTTCTCCCTTGATAGAAAATGTGTACTTGTTCTGGATTATATTTATTTTTCCTTAGAGGATAAAATAAGGAAATAACAAACACAATGTCCAGAGAAGGAGTCCTGCTCCCTATTCCCATACTATGAAAAAAATGCCAGGGAGATGGGGAACTACAGCCCTGGTTATGGATACACAACAAATGTCAACAGTTCAGATTATCAATTAGTGTCATTTATAATCAGGCAGTCCCCATTGATTACCACTCAGAATCAGAGCTTCATGCTCTGATAAGTACCTCTGTGCAAGGTACTGCCAAACAATTCAGAAGAGAAGAAGATGCTTACATGGAGTTATTAATGTCTAGAGAGCTTACGTAATTTCTGGCATTTCCTGTTTCCAAGTGGACTATAAACAATGTTAAACATTTACATCTTGAAAGTTTTAATTGCTCTCCATAGGAATTCCAATAAGATATGTGCTGTACCCCTTATTATCCATGTTTATGAGAAGCAGGAGACAGGAATGGTGAGTTGTACAAATACTGATGAGGAGTTCCTGGCAACTACCTGTAAAAGAGGCCAGTAGCTCTTCTCTCAACATAGGTTTTCTCTGAGCTACATCATCTATATCACCTGAACTAAGAAACTAATGTAGGATATAATAATTTTGAGGGGGTAAATATTCATTCACGTGTGGGCTAAAAAGATATCATTCACTCAAAATTTATCTGGAATCTCATTAAGACCAAATACTGTCAAGATGCCCTTCCCTGCCCTCGTATTCTTGCTCAATATCTCTGACAGCACACCTGCTGTGCAAGCACAATGACAATTTCATGAGGAGGCTGCCTGCAGACTCAGTCTGGTGCAACTGTTCTGCTTGAAGTTATTTTATATACCCACAGATACCAACAGTTCATGAGAATTTTCCTTCTTGGAAGCGGAAGCAGAGTTCTGACCAAAGAGTCTGCAGGCAGATGTGCAAAGTGGGGACAGGAGAGGTGTTTTTTTAAGAGCACTCAAATCCAGAGCACACTGCTGAGTTTACAAGGACAGATCAAAGTGAAGATATGGAGCCTGGAAAGAGAGTGAAATCCTGGGTTGAAGCTAGAAGCATGCCCAAATGCCAAGTATCTCGCTTTGGAGTAGAAAACCCTTTTGTCCATATATATGTCTATGTGTCCTGGTGGTGTCCTATGGGAAACAAAGTTTTAACAGTCTTCTGCTGCAGAAGTGTGTTTTCTTTAAAACTTATGAACCCATAGTCCAGTTACAGTCAAATTCAACAGCGAATGGAATCATGAAGATAGAGATTTGCTTCACATTTTAGGAAAACAAGAAAATGGCTGGCAGAGTGACTCTCAGTTATCAGCAGTTTCTCCAATGAAAAGGCTGCACAAAACACCAGCAAAACATGCACATGACACAGAGATTCTGCTGCTTGCCTATGCACTGGAGAGCTGTAGTCAGAGCCATACTTCACTAACCAGAAACACTCACTCTGTAGTCTGTTTACTGGTGTATAGTTAAGAATGAGTTGACAAAATAGCTTTGATTTAACAAAAAAATCAAGCAACTGTAAGATTTAAATCTCAAGAAATTAGGATTTATGAGTTATGTACTTCTGGAATGAATTCTTTTAATTCAAGAAATAGGATCTAAAGGGGTCAGCATCACATTTTACATCTATTTGGAAAACCATCTCACTTCAACATAAACAAGCACAAGCAGATAACCCATCCTTGGTCAACTTTTAGTCACAAGATTTAAAGTAATTAGTTACTGGAATGCCCTGGATTTCAGCAGTTTTGGATCTTTTGTTTCCTAAGTACACCTAGGAGCATTTTTTACACTGTTCAAGACTTAGATGAACATAACAAAGCATTCAACATGTGCCTCTTGCATGGAGTCTTGGAAGGGAAAGGTCTAAGAGATAAAATGCTATCTCATGACTCCTGAGTGTCTGATGAATTTTTCAAAAAGTAGTTAAGGAGGCAATAATGTTCAACCTTGCTAGTTCCATGTCCATTTGCTTCCCCATCTAACAGAATTTCTCACGGTGCCATTGATCTTTAGGTTCCTGCCAGAACTGTGCAGGATGTCAATTATTTCCACAAGTTTTCAAAAAGATCATGATTCGGAATGTGTTTTTTTCCATCCAGGTAATCAACATGCACTCTTGCTATGGATTCTCTGGTTTGTTAGTACTTACCTTACAAATGCAAAGCCCAACAATATCTTTCACTTTTCACATTATTATTACTTGAATTTCATTTTCATTTTAGTAAGTGTACTCAGGAGATGTCTGTTCTGGTTTTGATTTGCTTTTCCCTGTTTGAACCCTGGATGAAGAGAAAGAAAGAGCATCTCTTAAATCTCATATGTTTAGTGAGTTAGATTTTTAAAATAAATCTCTTCTTAGTGCAGTACTGTAAATATATAAATGTAGGTTGAAAAAATCCAGAAAATATTTAAAAAATCCTCTGTGTCTCAAAAGAAACCCAATTCCTATAGATTACCATGTCAGAGTTGTTCATCCTTTGCACAGGCTTTCCACTGATATCATATTCCCTCTGTTCATGCAGATCATCAGAGGTAGCCAGTAAATAGGAACACTGCTTGCCTGCATCTCTACAATGGTACAAAGATATGATACAATGCAGAGAAGTGAAAGTACCAGCAGCTCAATCCTTTTGGAAGATATGCTCCCTGTGAGTCAAATATTTCCCCCTAACTAGCCCAGAGTGCAGTTTTCTGATTATCTGGGACTATTGAAGCGAAAAAGTAGTTGGGATTTGTGATTTAACAAACTTTTTTTTCTATTTCTGCCTATTTCATCTATTTCTCTGATGTTTGTGCCATCCCATGGCTCCACAGCATATGAGGTTAAAAAAAAAGTGCAGGGTGATGCAACTCTTAATTAAACTTTGCATAATTTAAGTCCATTTTCCTAACAAAATCCAGCTAATACTAAACCACTGCCTACCCATCTGCTTATTTCTACTAGGACGGATCTCTAAAGATGAGCTGATTCATTTGTGGTCTAAGTCACTACACATAGAGGCTGCAGAGTAGTCTAGATGGCAAGAAGAATAGTATCATCTGTCTGTATGTACACACTGCTTTCTCAAAAAAGCAGATGGACTTAGTATTTAGGCATCCACAGTGAGAAAGGGGAGAAAGGTGCAGATTTTTTTGTTGTGCAGATGCTGACTCTGCTAAGTTGAAAATGCCTAGAGACGGGCCAGACTGCTACACTGGAGGTCTGCAGCACTGAAGGTTATAGAACATTTACACAACGTAGAGGTATTGAAGATTAAGGATAAGGGCTTGAGTGGCATTTCCAGACCCTCAGAATTACTACCTCTGGAAACTAGAACATCAACAAACAATTCTACCTGCCTCTTGTTAAACCTGAAGAAAGTGAATAGGGAGATTGCAGACCAGAAATAATATTGAGCAAATTCCTGGCTCCCTTGAGTGTAGATTCAGTACCTTTTCTGTAAGGGATTTGTGCTATCTGCCCATATTTATACTGCTTTTGCATCTTGAAACTTAAGTGCCAAGCAGATGGATCTTTGCTGTCTCCTACTTTTGCCAGTTTTTGGGTGAGCTTTCCCCAAGCCAGCAATATGCCAGGCAGGATACAATCACAGGAAGCTGGAGGAAAGGGAAGCTTTGTCAGAAAGCTAACTTCTGTATTTTTGTATTCAGACTGAGCAGGGATTGAGGGCTTTATTCTGTGCAAAGGTGGTGACACTGACAAACTGAAAACACCTCATGATAACTGGAGCCAAATTGCTGCCATGGAGGATCCCCGTTCGCAACCTCTTTTGGTTTTTAAATTTCCATTGGAGATATAAGAGTTATAAAAATATAACTTGTCCTATGCACATCTAGGTAGTATAAAAAAATCCTTAAACAGGAGAAACTCTGCAGTCCTAAACAGCTTCATAGATGTACTCAATAAACCATGTTCTCTATTCTCTGAAAAAGTAAAAACCATTGAGCTATAAATGCCATCTGGCATCTAAGAGCTGCCAAACTTCATTTGTCATCAGTGATGTCTTGAACTACAGAAAAAACTACTGAGGAAACTTGTAGGAGACCATTAAACTTACCAGGAGGCTTTATGCTTACTGTAATGCAGCAGTTCATACACGTAATTCATATTGTAGCCAGTATTATGGAGTCACTGGATTCTTCCGTGAGTTCCTTCCTGGATTTATATGCTGTGTTCATGGAATAGCTTGATGCTTGAGAGAATTTTTATTCCCAGCCAATGCTGGTGTTAACTTGTTGACATGAGTTTGATTTGGTACTTGCATTACTTTAAACTTAAATAAGTTTTACCAGAAGGAGAATAGCTTTGAGAAAGGGTTTTCTTGACTTTTTGGCTAGTCATTTTCATTAAATTGATCCTAGGTTTCCCTTTTTAGCAGAAACAGTGTTAGTTGAGGCACTTGTAGGGGATTAGTGATCTCATGTAAAAGCCTCACCAACACTCTTGATTAGACTTGTGATCTTGCCCTTTTAAAAATGTCAGTTGTGTCCTTATTGCCTATAATTAAAGGGGAATATAACCCCAAACAAATGATTTAGTGCCTAAAAATAACAACTAGCTGTGCCATGAGATGAAACGTGCTTCAGCTCCTTGTGGTTACACCATCAGCAAATGGTGAACGAAAAAGATATATTCTCCCTGGGCAAATGCAAAGCATCAAAGGCAGTAAGAGCCTGTCATCTCCTAAACCCAGGTGGTATCAGAATTGGTACTGTCAGGAGCCCCTAAATATTTCCACAATAAATGGTTTTCCACAGTAGACATAATACCATCAAAAACACAGAATACTTCACATTAAAAAAATACCAACCAACCAACCCATGACACTATTATTTCAAGACAAAGCATTCTGATTCTATGCTTGACATCACACTCTTTTACTTATGTTAGTGATTATATACCACTACATAGTGGAAGTATAAAAGGATGACTATCTGTTGAAATGTGATGACCTCTTGCAGTGACATCTCTTAATCACAGAATGGCAGAATAATCTGGGTTGGAAGGGACCTCTGGACCTCTTGAGTCAAATGTCCTGTTCAGAGCATGATCAACCAAAAAAACACCAGAATAAATGAGTAGGAAAAGTGGCCCAAATCACTCTAGAGTTAAACTTTGTCTTAAATCAACAGCAGTGCAAAAGTGATGCTGGAGTAATAGGTACCTAGGCAGAGGGTTTTCTGTATCTGTAACAAGAGTATGCAGCAGGAGTTGTACCAGTCTTTTCACGGTGGGTTACACATGGAAAGCATTAGGAAGTGGAAATGGCAGAATAAGGAAGCAGTCTCCTTTGCTTGATGGAAAGCAACAGAGCTTGCTGGGTTGCATGGTGTGACCTATGGAAGGACATGTGCTGGCCTGGTAAAAGAGGAAGTGGTAAAATCTGCTGAGTTTTGGTTACTGAAGTGCTAAATTAGAGAAAGTGGCAAAGGTTTGTGCCTTTCCTGCCTCAGACTAAGTCAGTAAGAAGCACACACTGAAGATGATCAAACTGCCAGGAGTTAGCTAAAACCTCATCTGGGAGATATTTTTCATCCAACTGACAATTTAAACTCAAGACAACAGCTAAATTCTAATTTTCTCCTGCCCTCTTCTCAAAGAAAGGTTTAAAAAAAAAGCAATACGATAGGGCAGCATAGAAAATAAAAGCAAGGGCTGAGGAAGATATATTTAAAGCTATAAACATGTATAATAACTATAGATAACAACACGTGTGTGAGTCATGTTGATACTTTTGTGGATGTCACAGTTTCATCATTATCTGGTCTGCTACCATTTGTCATGCTCCACCCCCACAAAAATTAGTAATGAAAACACAGAGGACGAAAGAAGCTATTTGAGTACACACTAACTGAATATCTGAGCCAAAAGTCAAATATTTGTCATCAACACTGGTAAACTGTTACTTCCCATTGGGTTCGATTTAGTATTGTTTATTCCCAGGAACACCCATAGTGTATTGTTTGTATTAGGATAGGGTCAAGAAGAGGAGAGAAACCATGTCAGAATATCAATTTCTATGATTATTCTAGCTATAAATAGCAAGAAAATTTCGGAGTAGAGAGCAACAAAAATTTTGTGTACAATCTTGCTTATTTGATTTGGTTCGAATCAGAAACCTTAAATTTCTTCTAAACAACTCTTCCAATAATTTGAGTCTGTGAATCGAAATGCTATGTGACCTAAATGAAAAAATGTTTTGAATAAGACCTTTGCCTTCTTCTATAAAACCATAGAAATGGTGCCTGTGACTTTATGGAAGTTTGCCCTATGTTGACAGCCCATGTTTTATAACAACAGGAGGATGGCTGTTTCACATGACAGGATGAACAGCCAGATAATCCTGTAAGGCAGAGCACCTTCCATCTCACTTGGAAGGCATTCCCTAAATGCAGATAACAGCTATTTATCCTACAATGTGCTTCTGTTCACTTGGCAGCCAAAGCTCTGTGAGAATTGAGTAATCCATGCTTTCTGCAGGCCTTTGTGAACTTTGGTAACCCTTCTGCCTGCAACTGTTCACTTGTAATGGACTATACAGGCAGGTTCAAAAATTCTCTTGTGGGCTGGCACTGCCTAGAGCCACAATTTTGCAAACAGTTGTTTATCTGGGTGTCTTCCTTTGCACTAGAATAACCCCATGGCTGGGACAAAAACATTCATTGATAAATGCCCTCTCATAGTAAACACCCTCTCAGAGAAGCCACATACACAACAATAGCATATGTTCTGCATTTAATTGTGATTTTGCAAACATTGCATTGGTTGTAAACACATCTGCTAAGCAATAACTGTAGATGCATGCACAGGCAATGTAGGAGTTTTTGTTAAAGAAAGAACATCTACTGAAAATTGTACCTAGTGCTTGCTTGCAGCTAATTACTGTAACTTCCAAGGGATGTTAGGACAAGTCAAATCAACAATTTCCATTTGAGTTTTTATTTTTTTAAATTACTTAAATAAAATTTACATTAAATAGTATCTATATATCTTTTTTTTGTCAAATATGTAAGCTGGACACAATAAGAGGCAACAGGTACTAACAGTGTAACTCAGCTCCAATGCCTCTAGAAGTTAGGCAACATAACATTAATAAAATTAAAATAATAAATGGTTCAGCAAGATCTGTGGTTGAGGTCAGAGCAGTCAACACACCAAGGAGCTGAAAGGCTTGTACTAGTGTGCTCTTGTTAACAGAAATTAATAAAGTAAGTATATATATCTGTTTACTTAACTGTGTTTTTGAACACAGAAATACCATCAAAATGTTGAAAACAGCATGAAAGTAATCCAAATGGTCATGGGACGATTTGGATTAGAAGGGACCACAGGAGATTTCTAGTCCAACCTCCTTCTCATACAGGGTCTTCACAGGATCAGACCAGGGTGCAGAGCGTGTTGTCCAGTTCTGAAATTCTCAAGGATGGGGATGACAGCTTCTCTGAGCAGCTTGCTCCACTGGCTGGCTCTGCTCATGGTGGTACAGTTTCTCATTACACCAATCTGGACCTCTCCTGTGTTGGATTATGCTTGTTTCCCACCTTCCTGCCACGCATTTCTGTCACCTCATTCACATTTCAAACATCAATTGCTAGGACTCTAGCATGATAAGGGATTAAACCCTTATTAATTTGCAGACTCTCTATTTTTCCATTGAAAGTACAGAGCTTTCCATTGAAAGCTCTACAGTAAATTTAAAATTTATGAGCAGGTAGTGATCTTCTGTAGTCCCCTGACAAGTTGTTGAGGACCACCACCTGGAAAACACTGTTAAAATACATTCCCAGTTAAAGGCTTGTCAAATTTCAGCACAGAAGACTGGGGAGCAAAATGGTAGAGCACCAGTCTAATTGGAAAGATGATCCTTAGGAGTAGATGGCTATCAGGGAAGAAATCTTAACACAGCCAATGAAGTAAATTTGTTAAGGGGGAGAGAAAAAGGTACAATAGAGAGAACATAATCTCTGTTCAATAATGAGAAAGAGCTGGCACCCAAACTGCTGTAAATCAGTTGAGCTGCAGTTCTTTCAGTGGAGATATATGCCTCTTACACCCCCTCAGGATTAGGCTTGAAGTATCCTATCCCCTAAGGAGTTATTCCTTGTATCATTCTATGTATCATCTTCCATGTGCCACACATTATACACCAGCCAGGAGTTGCTCATTATGCCTATACAGTGCTGCACTGCACAATAACTCATTGCTCACTGACATGTCAGAATTTTTTTTTGATGATGTGCTTCTGCTACTCCAAAATAAGGTGAACTCTGAATATTAAGTTTTATTTATATTAGGCATTAATTTAGATAATGTGGCAAATCCAACATCCTCACAGCAGAGCTCAAACTCCTTTTGACGCATTCCTTCTGTTTATAATCTCTAATAATCTTTAATTTTCCCTTCTTTGGCACAAGTTAAAGGTGAAGAAGTCATTACAAGGACAAACAGTTCTGCCAAGAAATCTGTAGCATGTTAGAAGGCGCCCAGGCAGTCTACTTGTGACACTTCAGTGAGATCGAATGAGCACTACATTAAACAGCTCTTCTTTTTCTGCAGAATGGAAAGTGGAAGGATCACATTCAGGTTTAAAATAAGAGCTCTCCTAGGGATGCGGCAGTGCACAATTGCATTCTAAGTCTAGCTGAATTTGCAATCTGATGCAATTCTAGCATCAGTCACAAAGTCAGAAGTCATTGCATTATATCATTCTAGATCCTTAATTACAACCCGTGTCTAGGCAGGTATTTAAGTACATGTTAAACTCTCACTTCAACAGGATCACTCACACGCTTCCAAGTTAAAACACAGGCTTGATTGAGTGTCTAGCTTAATCGTGGCAAAGCTTGATTAATTCCTAAATAAAACCAAGTAAAGATTCTCACAGATAAAAGGAATTCAGACTGGCCCCTCAAACTAGGTGCAATACCCCGTGCCAGGGCAGCTAAGGCACAAGGGCTAAACAGAAGCATGACACAAGATGAATCACATAGTATTGATCTTTAACAAGGCTGTTATGTAGGTTATTCACTGATGTAACTCTGACATAGCTCCCACCTGGCAAAGCTGACCAAACAATGCTGATAGGCAAGTGCTCAGATTTACTGGCAGAACAATAGGGTGGCAAAGTGGGGAGTGCAGAGGTTCACTGCCCCAGCTCTTATCTCTGCCACTTCATGCTAATGAGGTACAATTGAAAGCCAGTCTTCAACACAATGATACCTATTCTCACATTCTCGGCATAGCAAATTAAATAAGGTGGACTACCTTTAATGTTGTGCTGCTGCCCCTACTGTAGCTTTTCCTCTTTCATTAGTTCGATATCCAATCCATCTGCTGGACACCAAATGAGACCCAGGATTCTTAGTAATGTCTCAGCTAATACATACACAGTCAAGGTATGCAATTTAATTCTGTATGATTTGGTTATATAATGGATTATATCCATTTCAGGTTTCCAGTTCCTCCTCTTGGGATACTTTAGCCTACACATTTAAAAAATGGACCTGTTTATAACTATGAAATCTAGAAAGAAATTCCATTGCATCAAGTTGTTTCTGCTCAAGCTTCCCAAAATAGTTCTCTTTCAAGGAGAATTCAGGTTCAGAAAAACTTCAGCTCTGTAAAAAAATGAAGCAGTCATTTTTTATTAGCTTTACTTCTAATGCACTTTAGATTTCAGCTATAACATTCGTAATATTATAATTTTTAGAAGCATTACAGTTATGGCTTCATCTGAAGTATTCTGGGTCCATTGTGCTTAGATTTCAGATGTGAAACACTGGGGGTCTTTTTGAGGAAACCAGTACTGAAAGAAAGAAAATAAAAATGTTTAGAGAAAATATTTGGAGAAAAATATTAAAATGTCACTGTAAGTGACGAACCTTTGTCATCTCTTATAAACTCTGACTCTCCAGACACTACAAAACAGTTATAGGACTTCAAGATGTAAGTGAAATTAATCTGGTGATAAATGCAAGAAATGTATCTGTTTATATAAAGACTAAAAAGGCAAAAGCCAAGTTGATGCTAAGCCTAACGAAGTCATAAGAGATATAGATAATATACTTTAGCCACCCTGGTCTTTTCTCAGTTGTCATAAACAGTAGTCACTACTGATTGTAAGGAATACAAAGGAACAGAAGACCCCCACATTTTTAGTATAGCTGGTGCTTGGTGCTGACACCCATGAAACATTGATGACAACAAGGGCTTAGCAAAATCTCGCAAGAGACCATACTTCAACAAACCAGCACAGAGTTGCACATATTTCAAATTAAAAATTATAACCAGCAGAAGTTAGGCTCCAAAGTAGGAGGTTAAACTCCTGTTAATTCTTCTGTGTGTGGACCTCCATATGCATTTTCATTACTGACCATCAAAAATTGGAATTTGCCAGGAGAGGTATAGAAGATTCCATGACACCGTTTCAACCTTTCTTTCTCTAAATCCTCTTGCTATTATGTGGCAAATATAAATCTAAATTGTAGGAAATGGTTGCTTTTACAAAAGCATAAACACACGTGCTTAAACACAAATAAGAAAAAGAGATGTCCTTATTGTCAACAAAGCGCAATTGTTGGCAATATTGCCAACAAATTGCCAACAGTTTTCTCCACTTCCTCCCCTCCACCCCACCCCTGACGCAGGAATTTTCACAGAATGAATGGACTCCACTTTGAAGATTCAGGTCAGGCAAAAGTAGTTTACAGGTATAGAAGGCAGCACAGAGCAACAGAGTTCAGCCTTCTATCTATATGAACTCTGACTTACAAGTAAGTACTAAGGCTTGTATAGATTTAGCACACCTCTAAATTGCACCATGAAGAGGTCTGATATGGCAAAGGAACTTCGTTCCTGCAGATGTAGCTGTGTGGGCCTGATAACTAAAAACTGCAGCCAGGGAACCTTGACATACCTTTTCTCCTCTGGTCTGCATTTGGCCTGTGAGATTATTGTGCCCTTGACCAACTTTCAGGCCTAGCAAGGCTCCCACACAACTTATTTTCTGAAAAATAACAATGTTTTAGGCCTCAAAAGATGCTTATTTTGCTCCTCCTGTTGCCAGCTTTTTTTACCAAGACTTACAAAATTCAAGTGTTTCATCTTGTTTTCCTAGCATGTGGTATCCAAAGAAGCAGAGAATTTAAAGCTTCAGACGTTACTGGTGGAGTAAAATAGAGCAGTGTCAATTTACTTTACTAAATTCTACTTTAATTCTCTTCACTGGTTTTGTCTTTATGCTAGCTGTAAACCATCTGATCTGCTTCAGGGATCATTCACCCGCACTGCCTATGAAGAAATTAGGTGAATGGAACTTGCGGGCTGACCCAGTACAGCTCTCTTCCCATTTGGCAATCATTTCTGGCATCACAAATCTCTCTCTCTAAACTTGATAAATTAGGAAGTTGGAAAAAAAAGCAAATGATCCTCCAGCATGGTAGTCTACCTACTTATGTAATTACATGACATTGTCATGGCTGCAGATTAGACATCTGCAAAAAATACTTTCTCTGAAAGTAGATGAAAACATATTTAAAACTTTCTGCAGGGAGGCATTTTCTGCACAGTTGTTAATTCAAGGCTTGTGGCATTATTAAAATACTTTTTTAAACTGAGTTTTAGGAGTATTAAGAAAATTTGTTATAGTTCCTGTGATCTAAAGCCACAACCTGGTTTTATATTTTCCTGCACAATTAAGCAAAAGCTAAAAGTCCCCAGGCTTAACTCAGAGCTGGTATTCTTCCTCCAGCCAGAAAGGGTGGTTTGTTTCAAAATAGAACCAAGAAAAAAAGGCCATCAGCATTTCAAATCATCTCGTTGGCACTATTCTACAGATTTCCTTCTCTCTGCCTGAGTCACATGAACTATATGCATGTTCCTCCCACACCTAACTCTCACCATACAACTTTGTGTGTTGGGTTCTTGAGCAGAGCTTACTAGGCACTAGTCCCACTATAGGGCTTGGCTCTAGACGAACACAAGAGAGCTCACTGAAGAGCTAGGAGCTGGAGTAGTACATGGGAGACTTTCTTTGCTTGGCTACAAATCATAGCAGCAAGTTGCAAACATGGCCTGCCAAGGGGTGAGGGAAAGAGGAATATGGACAAGGTTAATACCAAGTACCATCAAACAAATCCTGCGGAAGAGCTAGGCAGCTGCTGGGAGTCAAGCTAAGGACTTAGTTGAATGAACATCCACAAAATCTGAGTTTGAAAGCAATCTAAAGTTCAGACCACAAGTACAATTGCACTGGACCTGAAACATGTCAATATCATTGGGAGAAGAGTGGTATTTCAGGACTTGCTGTTGTACATGGATAACTTGACCTTCTAAGGCTATCCAAGTATTCCAGCTTGAAATGGAAACATGTCTTTTCATGAGTCTCAGAACTACATGCCCCAGGCTCAAGCAGCCCACCTGCACACCTTCAGACACCCAGTTTTAATTTTCAATAACCAAGCAATGCTTCTTGCCTAAGACCACAGCAACAACCCACAGAGCAACAGCTGGAAATCTGTACTAACACAATGCTGGTTACCTGCAGGGTGACAAGAGGAAAAGTTTAAACATTTCCGCCTTCGGGAATTAAAATGTCTGTCTCATTGTGTATGAAGACCATGAGCACATGGGGAAGCTGCAGCTCCCAGCAAAGGAGCTGCCCAGCAAGCTTCCAGATAACAGCTGGAGCTGCAAAGAGAGGAGCTGCAACTTAGCAGAAGAACAGACTGTCTTCAGCCACTTTTGGAGGCTATGACATCTTACTGTATCTACAAATACAGGAGGAAAACCTTCAACTGCTGTAAATCTGTACAAAGGATTGGTGCAAGTTTCTATAAAAGGGACAGTAATCTCAGTTTTGACAGACACACAGAAAGGTCTTACAGCAGTAAAGATCACCTTGTCCTCTGTTCGCATGAGTCTAACAATGGTGGTACTTGGACCCACATGTGCCCCCTGTGCTGCTAGGGCAAACACTGGTAACAGTAGTAACGAAGAGTTCTCAGAAAGCTAGCTTTACCACTCCATTTGCACTATAAGACCAACCCCATGTCTTACAAAGCGAGGAGTACTGGCAAAGCTATTAGTACTTCAGTCACAAGATGCTATCTTGGTACAATTATTTAGCTTTTACTTGCTATTAGATTTCTTCTGCTTTATATGTGAACATAGCTGTAGTTTAGATGGCTTCAATCAAGATTTATGCTCTCTGGAAACCTGAAATAATTTAGAAAATGAAGAAAGATAAACCAGACTCTCTTTTACATGTTATAATTTAGCATATGTTCACAATCTCTTGAAATATATGTATGTATATGTGATGTTCGTACCTTCTTTTTCTATAACTATTACCCAGTCCAGATCTCTGATCTATGTAAAATGTTTATGCCAGCACCAGAAAGGATTAGTCAGGAAATAGGAAACAGAGAGAGGAGAGAAAATACCAGAATTGGTGGATCCCCTGGGAAGGGGAAAGAATCATACAACACAGAAGTAAAAAATGTTTTGGGTTTTTTGCTGGCACCAATCTAGTAGGATTTGTGATATCCTAAGCCGAAGTCTCAGCGCACAAGATTCTACGACATTAAAAGCACACAAAATGCAGAAATGCAGTACCATGTACAGCAACTTCTGATATTTTAGGACTTTTTTCTTCCCAAATGGCAAAAGTAAATTATCTTCTGTTAAAAAAAATCTGAAAATTTCCTGCTGGAATTACACACATCTGACGAGGTCGAAGTGATCTGTTTTACCTCTGTTGTCTAACATTATGTGTCGCAGCATGGCATGACATAACACATTAAACAGTATTTAGAGTCATAAAACCACAGAATCATAAAATGGTTTGTGTTGAAAGGGACCTTAAAGATCACTCTCTTTCAACCCCCCTACCACGGGTAGGGACACCTTACATTAGACCAGGTTGCTCTGAGCCCCATCCAACCTTGCCCTGAACACTTCCAGGGGTGAGCCAACCACAGCTTCTCCAGGCACATGTCCCAGTGCTTCACCACACTCACAGTAGAGAATTACATCCTCGTATCCAATTCAAACTTGCCATCTTGCGGTTTAAATCCATTCCCCCTTGTCTTATCATAACATGCCTTTGTAAAAAATCCCTTTCAAGCTGTCTTGTAGACCACTTTAGGTATGAAAGGCTGCTCTAAAGTCTCCCTGGAGCTTTCTCAAGGTTGAACAGCCCCAACTCCCTCAGCCTGCCTTTATAGGAGAGGTGCTTTAGCCCTCTAACCATCTTAGTGGCCTCTCTGTCATGCTGTTGGCCCCTGAGCTGGATGCAGTAGTCAAGCAGAGTATAAGGGGAGAATCACTCCCTTAACTTTTATGGCCATGCTGTTCTTGATGCAGCCCAGGATTCCATTGGTTTTCTGGACTGCAAACACCATTGCCAGCTCATGTGGACCTTCTTGTACAACAATACTCGCAAATCCTTCCCTTCAGATCTGCTCTCAATCCATTCTCTGCCAGTCCGTATTTGGGCTTGGGATTGCCCTGACTCAGGTGCAGGACCTTGCACTTGGCCTTGCTGAACTTCATGAGGTATAAACAGGACTACCTCTCAAGCTTGTCCAGGTCCCTCAGGATGATATCCCTTCCTTTCAGCTTGACTGCCCTACACAGCTTGCTGTCACTAGTGAACCTGCTGAGGCTGCCCTCAATACCATTGTCCATGTCAGCAACAAAGATATTCTACAGTATCAGCCCCAATGTTGACTCCTAAGGAACAGCACTCATCACTGGTGTCCACTTGTTCATTGAGCTGTTGACCACAGCTCTTTGAGTGTGACTATTCAGCAAATTCCTTATTCATTGAGTGGTCCATCTGCCAAATCTGTGTCTCTTCAGTTTAAAGAGTAGGCATGTCATGTAGGACAGTGTAAAATACTCTGCACAGTTTCAGGTAGAATAATGTCAGTCATCTACCACCTCTGTAACACCATCATAGAAGAGCACCAAATTTGTCAGGCACAATTTGCCCTTAGTGAAGCCATGTTGGTTGTCACAAATCAACTCTCTGTTTTCCATGTGCCTCAGCGTAGTTTACAGCAGGATCTGCTCCATAATCTTGCCAGGCACAGAGGTGAGACTGACCACCCTGTAGTGCCCTGGGTGTTCCTTTTTCCCCCTTTTTAAAAATGGGGTCATGTTTCCCCTTTTCCAGTAAGTGAAACCTTTACCAGGCTGCCACAACTCAAGTAAGATCTTCATCCACCCATTCCCTTGGTACTCACAGCTGCGACTCATCAGGTCCCCTCAGCTTGTGCACCTTTCCTGACATGGACTCAGATCTGACTTTCTTCCTATGACAGGTGGTTCCTCATTCTCACAGTCCCTGCCTTTGTCTTCTGTGACTTGGGTGGTCTGGCTGGAGCACTTGCTAGCGAAGACCAAGGCAAAAAAAGTTGTTGAGTATTTCAGCCTTTTTCAGATCCCAGGTAACCAGGTCTCCTGTTTCCTTCCAGAGAAGGCCCACATTTTTCATAGTTTTCCTTTTATCACCCACATACCCGTAGAAGATTTTGTTCTTGAATTGAAGGCTTCGTTGAATTGAAACAAAATTGCCAAGAAAAATTCCACTAAGAAATTTTTATTCTGCTTTGCCTTCTACTTTTGCTAGCAATTCGCAAACGTGTAAAGAGATAAGAAGTAGGTTTGATATGATCTGAAACTGGAATGGAAGCCTTTTATGCCCTGTTCACCCAGGTGTGAAGGACAATACAAGGTACAAGTAGAAGGACTAGTGAGCCAGGCCTTCAATGAGCTAATGTACTTGGAAGGGAGCAGTATGCAGTACAGAGCTGCTGCTAGAGCTGCTACCAGTCTGCTGGGAGCTAAAATGGTACAGTGCTAGGAAATGCAAATTAGAAACATACTCAGGTATTAGGTTTTGTCCCTCTGTTTGTAAGTCTGATTTAGTAAAAGTTCAATGGTTTTATTATATCTGATTAGGTTGATCTTATGTTGTTAAGATAGCTGTAGAAAGTTATGTTGCTCTGATTCTTTCTGGCTCATTTTTTAGCTAGTATTAATACTTTCTAGCTTTTAATATCCAAGGGCAAATTTGGGCCTAATTCTCTTAGAAGTATTGTCAATATTGTGGACTGGACCCACGAAAAGAAGTGAGTTCATTTTGTCATAGATGAAGCTTGCAGTATTACAGAAGACGAACTGGTAAAGCAGCAGGCTTGACCTGGGATACCTTCTGTGCATCTTTCATTATAATCCTGTTTTCCAAAATAAATGCAGTCCAGCCTGCAGAATTAATGATCAGCTTTAATTGCATAGCATTACAGCTTTTGCCTTATTATACACAGACATCCTCATATATTTAAGCCTTGAATAAGTTCAAGGTTTTCTCATCTGTTGCTAATTCAAAGGCTTTGATACTATAGTCACTTTCATTCTCTTTCTCTTTCATCACCTGTCACTTCCACTTCCACTCTGTCAGTCTTTGCCCTATCTCCTAACTGCAGGGAAAAAAAGTCAACAATCTTCTCCATACTAGGGAAGAACATGTTTTGAATGACCTACATATTTCCAACTTATCTCGCAATATCTGTTTCTAAGGCGACTGTAATGAATATACATACAAATCAAGCAACCTCATTTTTTTTCAACCTCATCTTTTTCACTTTACTTTTCTGTTTTCTGGATGTGATGAATTTTAATGTATACGCATCCAAGAGCCCCACAATTATGTCAGATCACAGCACAGGATCGATAGAGACGAACACTACCTCAGCTGTTTTACTTACTGCAGTCCTTGTGTATCAGAAGCTGAGCCTCAGAAAATGGGAAGCAGTGCTCTTTGGTATTCATGCTTTGACTGATCATGTCTATCATTTCCTTGTCTGTTTCTGAGATGCTGGTGTAAGTCCCTTCTGACTAGAATTTGGGTGTTCCCACACATTGAAAGGTTTCAGTCCCAAACTTTGACACTAGTTTCCCCTGTTTTTATGGGAAATCACTAAATCTGTCTATAACATTGTAACGGGAAGTAGCAATTCTTGCCTGTTTATTGAAGGGTCTTTGAGATGGCAATCAGTTTTTATTACTAGTCTCTACAATGCCAAACACAACAGAACACTTATCTAGATCTGCAAGAATTACTGTATTATGAACACAGTGAATAATTGGGAATGGCCAGTAATACTGTTTTGTGTCATCGCTCATCTCAAGTAGTTTCTTTTTTGTTGTCACAATGAAGGATCAGGTTGGGGTTAGATGTCCAAAGCTGTAAGCACAGAGAGAAAATAACTCTACCTGAATTCCAAGTGACACTTTTATTTTCTGAAAACATTAATGAGAAACAAAAGACCTGGGATATACTACAGAATGGGCTTATGGTTCTTCCTATGCTCTGCTGTGTAGGTATGCAGAAGATATATCTACACAACGGAAATTAAACCAGATAAGAGTGGGGCTGTTGATTTATCAGATTAGTAGTTCTACTGAGGCCAGCTGTGTAAAAAATCTAAGATACCACTCAGCTATACTTACTGGATAAGCATGTGAGACTTAAACAGTCATGTCGCGTGGACACTGGCTATGTAGTACAAACCCTTGAGAGAGAGAGGAAATTCCACATTTAATGCCTCAGAGAAACCATCACGTCATTAGCCAGCAGCTATTCACATCTTTTAGCAGCTGCCTTTCATTCAGAAGCAATTAAACCACTCAATAAATTCTCACCAACAGTAGCTGCTAGAAATAGAGTCCTTTTAAAATTAATTAAAAGGAAAAAAAAGCCACTAAAAAGCAGTCCAAAAGACAAAAGTAGATCTTTAATATATTGCAGTTACAGTAACAGATTATGAAAACGTTGGTCACATTCATAAGCTGACAGCAGCCTCCTCCCATCAATGCGCATCTTGTGCAGCTAAATCTACCATCCAGATCTCTGAAAGTCCAGCTGACTTGAAGAGCAGATGGCTCATCTTGAGGAAGTGTAAGGCAGACTGCATAAGGAAGCACTTTGAATAATTCAACATTCACCATCTTCCTTCTAGGCCTGTATTATACAAGCACCATGCAGTCTGCCTCTTCTTAGTGAAGCAGTGGCATAAAACTGAGCTCAGTTTATCTATCAACTATCAAGAAACAAATGATTTTCCAAAGTTACACAATAAAGCTGATACTAAACTAACTGACTCCTTCCTCTTCCCAACTATAGTGGGGTTCTCCTATGAGATGCTCTCCCCTTTTGTTGAAAGGCTTGACAGTTGTACAGGTTTTCTTGTTTCCTTACTCAAATGGCTGCTCCCTGATCATTAGCAAGAAGCCACACCTATCCTGTCAGACCCAGACTGAGCTAGACTGACCTGGCACTTTTGACTGCCAAGTCTAAATACCATCAACTGTTACGCCTCAGTACAGAATAGATGCCCCTTAAAACAGTCACAGCTGGTTTTATACACAACAGACTGTCTGTTCATGCTACACAGATGGCTAAGAACAAAACAACTCAGGGCTTTGCTCTTTTCTCTGGCTTCAGGTCAAAATAAAATGAGGGGTTTGATCTTCATATTATCAGAGATATGACCTGTGTCCTTCCTGTGTAACAGAGGAAGGCTTCTGCAGCATGTAGGACATTGTCACAGTTGGAATAAACAGGTAGAGAAGCTGGAGAATGCTCCAGGGGTCTGTCCCATCTACCTTGGACATTCTTCCAGAGGAGAGCAAGGTGTCCACACAGCATGCTGCTCCTCTAAGCACATGCACAGATACAGAAAAAATCTGCTTCTGGGGACCCTCGTGTCCTCAGATATAAGGAGAAGGAAATCTTTTTATGATCACATATTGAGAACTTAGGAAATGTTCAGATCCAATGCTTAACAGTATCTAAGAAGAGAAGGATTTTAAAACAGAAGCAAGCTGCATAAATATTGAAAAAAAATGGCTTGAAGAAGAGTACAGACTAGGCCTGGAAATCTAGGATTTAAGGTTCTACAGTACTTTTCCTCTAACCCATAACCTCATCTAGAATGCACTTAGCTGTCTGTGTTGCAATCTTCTATATTCTGAGGCTTCTATTTAGAAAAAACAGTTTGAAAAACATTGAAATCTGGTTTCTAGTACATGGATAATCTAGCTGAACTAAAGATAGTTTATGTGCCTAAAGCAAATCACATATGCCCATACATATAAATGTCTTATTGAATAGGGATTAAAGTAATCCAGCCGTTTTCTACAGCTGAAAGATTTGCCACGGATGTGCATGCACTGTGTTCCTGAAACACCAAGAAACACATTTTACTTCCAGCTTTACAAAAAGACAGAAGCTACAATTATGTAGAAAATGGATATATCACAGAACGGATCAGACTGGAGGGAACCATAAAAATCGTCTAGTTCCAACCACCCTCTCATGGGCAGGGACACCTTCCACTAGACCAGGCTGCTCCTTGAACACTGCCAGGATCGGGCATCCACAGCTTCTCTGGGCAACTTGTTCCAGTGCTTCACCACCCTCACAGCAAAGAATTTCTTCCCGATATCTAATTTAAACCAGCTCTTTGACTTTAAGTACCTTCCTCCTTGCCCTGTTACTACATGTCCTTTTTTAGTACTTTTACATCTTTCTTGTAGGCTCCCTCTCTTTCCAGCAGATTTCTTTCCTCCTCTGCTGTAGCAGCCCTTCCCCTACTGAAAGGCTTCAGTGAGGTCACCCCAAAGCCTTCTCTTTTCCAGGCTGAATAATCCCGATTACATCAGTCTTTCCCTATAGGAGAGGAGTTCCATCCCTCCAACCATCTCTATGTCCTTCCTCTGGACTCACTCCAGCAGCTCCATGCCCTCCCTGTGCTGGGACCCCAGAGCTGGATGCAGGGTTCCAGCTGGGGTCTCACCAGAGCAGAGCAGAGGGGCAGAATCCCCTCCCTCCCCTGCTGCCCACGCTGCTTTGGATGCAGCCCAGGACACGTTTGGCTTTCCGGACTGGGAGTGCCCATGGCTGGGTCATGTCCAGCCTCTCACCCACCAGCACCCCCAAATCCTTCTCAGGAGGGCTGCTCTCAATCATTCACCAGCCTGTGTTGATACCTGGAGTAAATTCATGATAGCAGTTTGATGGCTAGAAAAAAAACCCAAACAGTAACATATATGCTAAATCTTTAGAATTCTCATTTGAAACAACGTAATTTTTGCTGTGAGATAATTACAGACAAAAGTGTATTCTTTGCTGAATTTTTTCCTCTTAATGTATGAGGCCTACTGAGACCCTGTAAAGACTGAAAATTCAAGTAGGACCTGAAAAATGATCCTTTTTAAAAAACCTGGTGTGTCACTTATGTCTGGGTCTTAAAGATTTCCCTAGAGCTGTAGATGAACCGGGCTAAAACTATATGAATGGTAATTTGAATGGAACAGGAAGGGTAGACTGAACCACATTCCTAGCTCCTGTTGCAAATGGCAAGCAGCTCTCAGAATATTGTTCATTTTTATATGAACCATATTCTGATAAAAATTGCTTCAGTTAGTTCTACTGTCATTTCACTTAAATGGGTAAAGCAACAGCACTTATCAGAAATTAATGACCTCATATTTAAAAAAATGCGTCCACATACTAGATTCTAGTATATGCTAGACATCTACTCTCTGACTTTGCCTTCCTAAACCTCAGAATGAGGCAGATTTATGATCTGCAGATTGAGTTTGCCAGTACTTAAAAAAGAATATGCTCTCTTCTTCCACTCAAGTGAATTTGGGGTTTTGTTTGTTGTTAGCACCCTCTGTGTTCTGCACATCTTCACAAGTGTCCTCAGTTTACTCTAAATGAATTTTAATTTTCCACAGATCATTGTCATCTTCTGTCCACAGCTTTCAAGTCAAGTCTTAATTCAAAGCCAAAGCAACACTGCAGGTGATTGATGAGTAGAAAGTGTTCTGGAAAGCATACATAGAGAGAATACCATTCTGACTGCAAACTTTTTTCTAGAGCTACAAGAGCCCACCCAGAAAAGCCATAAATAACATGTACCATTGGCTTTTATTCAGTCAAGACCAGAAGTTCCTTGAGAAGTGGGTGACAAAATCTTCAGTCTAGTAGTCTAGAAGATATCTGCTTATTTTTGATACTGTAGTTGAACACAGGCATCAATCTCACTTGGGATGTGAGCATCGGTTCTGGAAATTGCGAATTTTTTTGGAATGTGGGTATTTGAGGTTTTAAAATTGCCTGTATGACCTTCATGCTTTGACTGATCATGTCTATCATTTCCTTGTCTGTTTCTGAGATGCTGGTGTAAGTTCCTTCATTCCCAAGCCACACTCACAGTGTCAGAGCAGAATGTCACACAACTCAGACACAGCAGGACACACTAGGAAGTAATCTCCCTCTCTAATGGATAGCAGAGATCCCATCACTCATTCTGCACTTATCACAGATGCCATTCTTACTGATATTGCTTTATTCTTTCATGAAAAAAAAAGAGTGGAATGTAAACCAGGCAAAGACAGCAAAATCAAAATTATAAATCAAAAACCAGTGGTACTGAAGCCTAAAACAGCTTACTCTTCTGCCATGGAGCTTGTCTAAATTTGCCCCATATAATCAAGGTCAGCGTCCAGATAAACAGGAGAGTGACTCGGAAAGGAATCAGCACCGGCACAATNTCCTCCCCTCCCATTTCAAAGGCTTTGCTAACACCAAGTAAAAAACATCCACACTCCCTTCTCCACTAAGTGGGTCACCCTGTTGCAGAAGATTATCAGGTTGGTCAAGCAGGACGTGACCTNCAGCTTACTCTTCTGCCATGGAGCTTGTCTAAATTTGCCCCATATAATCAAGGTCAGCGTCCAGATAAACAGGAGAGTGACTCGGAAAGGAATCAGCACCGGCACAATGAGAAGGAAAAGAAAAATTGTACCTGTGAATTGTAGCCCAACTTTCAAGTAACACAATACAATTGTTTCCTGTACACAGATGAAGTATGAAACACTCTTCTGTGAAATTCTCTGATTTAATGAAATTGTCAGTGTCACTGTACCAGTATGTTGGAAACAAGGAGAAGATTAAATGAAATCTTCAGCTGCAAGTATCTTTGCTTTCGGCCTTCACCTGCTTCTGTTCAGGCAAGAACTTCTAGAACTATGATGTTGTGCTGCACCAGCCAACATTATGCATATGAATCTTGTCAGATAAATCTTGTCCACTCCAAGAAGACTCCTGAACAGATAAACTGCTGGCTTTCAATGGCATTTTTCACTGTAGTCTAAGAAGAATTTATTTTATGGAGAATTCTCATAATCAGAAATTGCTGTTTCTTAAAAAATAAAACTGAAAGTAGGTCTAGGATGCTTTGTTTTACAAATGAGGTCTGAACAAATTTTCTTTTGCTGTCTCCTTGAGTTAATGTATATTGTTTTGAACAAAAAGTTATTTGGGAAATGAGTAGAGACTCAACATGGTACTATTAGGAAACATTATGGTCCTATGAGAAACAGACAAGAATGGGACAAGACTGTCAATTGACTCTCCAACTTGAGACTAAACTTGTTCTGTTGTATCTCAGACTAGTGACCTAAACAAAAGCAGTGAGTTGCAATGACCCAATGCCTTTCTATTCTTCAAAGAAGAGACAGTTCCCATTGCTCATTCTCTGCTAGACCAACCTGTATGTTTGCTATAGCAAGAGATGACAGTTATTGCATCTGTTATTATCTTACTGTCTTAATTTGGTAGTCTAGTCCTGAACATAGAGTTAATTTCTACTCAGTGTGTTTCTCAAAAGGCTAATTCTTCCAAAATTTCAGAGTACTTAATGTACTACATTATTTGCTCCAGTTGAATATTTAATGAAATCCTAAGATTTTGAATACAAAGAAAAGAAGTTCCCATTCATTTCTAATAAGATGGGACAAGAGAAAAACATTAACACATATTATGTACCAAGCAACATTTGACTGATTACTGACAAATCAGCTTAGCAGAAACCCATAAACAAGAACATGGGAGGGAGGATGCACAATTCAGGTGAGCTCTCACCCTGCCCTGACTGGGATTAGCAACAAATACTGGACAAAGTGTAAGGCATTCAGTTGCAGACACATATTTACATAATAAACTGGCAACTGCCACTAAAAAGATATGTTGCTTAGTTAATCTGCACAGGAATCATACAAGAATGACCTTCTGCTTGACTGTTTTCCAGTCTATAGCTGGAAAGCCAAACCTTTTTTCCCAAATACTGCTACCATTAAGCAGTGCAGAAAAAGCGGGATTCAGAGCAGCCAACAACTCAGTGAATGGATTCCACTTCTAAATACTGCAAAAGAGAAGCTATTTCCTGCAAGAGCATGTTGACTCAGTAGGCAGGTGGTCAAAATCAGCACTGGCAGAAGCTTACATGTTTTCATCAGAGTTAGTTTTGAAGTAGAGTTTTATGCCTACAGCCAGGACTGGGCCTAAATTAATGTGTAACTGTCATTTTCAGGTTTTTGAAGACGTTAAAGTGTAGTGCTATTACATATTTGGGCATCACAAGGCAAAATGAGATTCATTCTTTTTCAGGTTTAAGGTTTTTAACATCCTTTTCTTTATCCATTCTTTTCTTCACGGATATTCCTACTGAATTCATAATGACATAATCAGTACTGTCAAAGATTATGGTAGAAACAGGTAGAAACAAATATTAACAGACTGGAAATAGAAACATGGACATAGCCGTCCCAGGGATGGACATGTCCTCTTGTGCCATTTAGAAGAAATGTTGCTGTCCTACTATATTCAGCCAGTAACTATGCCCATCAAGTAATTGGTCAAACAAGCATATGTTGCTTTGGGAAAACAACTGAAGATGGATGATTTTAAAATTGAAAAGCCTAGATGGATGCTCTAATCCACTGTAAAACACTAAGGCACTAGTAGTTGCATTCTGTTCCTAGATACCCATTATCTAATGCAAAACCAATTATCTAATGCAAAACTTATATAACCCATGTATCTGGTTTCTTCACTTTCATGAAGGCACTGGGCAGAACACAGGAGGCCTTCAGCTATGTTATGCACATTAATCTTTGAAGAGATTTATGAACAAGAAGAGCAAAGAAGTCAGTCATAACTCAAGGGAAAATCACTCTTCTTCTTTTTGCAGTTCTCCTCTTTCTGCTGTCTGAATTTACAGACCTAATCAGCAGCTCTGAAGCAATTCACATTTTCTCTACTGTGCTTATCTGATATTGGCCAGTCAAACATAGCTTGTTGCTCATATTCCATCCCTTGACTTAAGTATAATAAGTGGCATAAGCAATTAATTCACTACCTCCCTGTTGCACATGAAAAGCCAGAATTATACACCCAAAGGCAAGCCTGACTTTAGTTTTATACTGCAATCCCAAGACAAGGAAAATGTCTCACTTATCTCCCTGTGAATAGTTTTCAGCTCTTTTTTGCAGTGCAGTTCTTTCTCTACATATTTTCTTGTTAATTTCCTCCTTCAGCTCTCCGCTGCCAATTTCACGTCAGACTTTTGAGTCCAAGGTTATGAATGCCAAGGTCCAAGGTTCCTCTCTTGTTTTTGAAACTGTGCAGTGAACAGGACTATTCAGTTACTATTAAGTGAATGTTCAGTCTTGGTCTAAATGCCAGCAAAGTGAAGAAAGGGAGAGAACAATAAGCCAAAACACCCACCCAGAGACCATAAAGTTAAAAGTACGCTGTCACATTCAGGTCTTTGTTGCATTCTCCTCTCCATCAAGACCTTTGACTCAGACATCTATAACAGGGTTAGAATGAGTCTACCATTATTTTCATGACACTGATGAATGAACTCATTCTAGACGGGGAAAGTAAATATTATGATGCCTGGCACTGGATCCCTATAGCTTTGATGTTATTTGAAGTTTCCTGCTGCTTCAAAGCAGAAAGAGCAGTGACTTGCGCTATTGAGATTACAAAGGCCTGCCAACAAGGGCGTAGCTCACATACTGGTCTGTTAAAGCCCTGAGTGGCACTGTCATCTGGCACCCAACATTCTGCTTCATTCTTTCTCATATTTATATAAACAAAAATAAATAAAAAACTGCTGACACTTTTGGGATCTTGTTCATCCAGGACCTGCAGAGCGCTTTGCAAAAGATCAAGGCACTTGCATACAATATCCCCACTAAATCCTCATCAGTCTCACTGTTGTGGGCAACAGATCATTTTACATTGTTATTATATGCTGACAGCTCTAAAAACACCATCTTCCAAGAAATTACAGAGTTGGTCACAGAACAGCCATCATGACAATTAAGAGACACTGCTATTTTGTTCTCACTCAACAGAGCTCTCTGTTGCCTATTGTGAAATGGCTTCTCCTCAGTATTTTGTTGGCTTCTTAGTTTCTTAGTTTTCTCATCAGAAAACAATGAAAACTGTTTATCAAACCACTGTTAAAGCAGCCCTTGATTTGATCTGAAATGCATTTATCCGGCTAAAGACATTGTTTGGTACTGAGCAAATCTTTCTGGAATGACTCAGATTTAATTTCAGGTGAATATTATGCAAGTAGTATTTCAGTGACAGGCAGGAGAGCTGTTAAGATCTTTGTCTTCACCGTAGAGATGAATTTGGATACATGTAGCTATGAAAACAGAGGAAAAAAAGCTGGACTATTTGATGACAACGATGATGATGATAACAACAGCAATATTAATGTTCATAATAATGCTGAAAACCAGTGTTTCTTCATCTGAACTAATCAGACAAAAATACTGAGCAAAGCTCTCAATGAAGATTGTTTAGAGAAAGAGAAAATGTCCACCATTAACTGAAATAATACACATGTAATTGGAAGGAAAACAGTTAAATGTGAAAATCTTTCCTAACTTTACATAGTCACCTTTTGAATGAGTCAAACTGATTGATGACTCTTTGAAATCCGTGTAATAATAACAAACTTGACCTACAGAGTTCAATCTTAGTTTTCAACTTTAATCAATGGAGACAAGAGATTAATGTATGCAAAAATATCTCAATGTCAGAACTGCTGATATATACATGTTACTGCTATAACTGCCTCTGCAGACCCTGTCTGACATCCTCAGTGCCAAGCATTATGTAAAAACATTTTCTATGATGTAGAGTTAACAGTCAAAATTGAGGAATAAATAATGGAGAGAGAAAAAACACATTTCTCAAATCCCAATCTTCTTCACAGCCACTATGCAGTATTGTTTTTGTGGATTGTTTGTAGTTAGAATCTGATTTATTGGGAGATAAAAAAACCTGGTAACAGATCATCTTCAGTCTGAACAGCATTACATGAAAAGCCAGAATGTTGGCTGAAAAAAGAATCATATACCCAGTCCTCAGATTCCACTGATGGTATAATCTCTGACACAGCTTGCCAGAAATAATTGCATCTAATAAACTGAGAGGAAACACAACTGAATTTATGACAATTGGGTCATCTTAGGTGATTTCAGTTGTATCATTCTATGGAAATGATCCCTGCATTCTGATCCACAAAATAAATCCCCCAAACAAGAAACTGAATACAGTGTTGTGCTGGGTAAATTCCTTAGTGCTGAGAAAGACCTATCACATGCTTCACAGGTTGTAGGTAAGCCTCTGAGAAGCTGGAAGACTCTTCAGCTTGCAGCCAGTATTTCATCAAGAAGATGGGGAACCCTTTCCCTCTTTAGGAAACCTTCCAAACCTACTTCAGAGCCAGGAGCTATCAGCAAGTGCTCTATGGCATAGGAGCTGTATCAGCTAAACACACTAGGAAAGGCCTGCACTATTGGTGGACAAGTGAAAAAAGGCAGGAGAGGAATTTCCCCAAGCCTCCATCTCAGTGACCTCAGTGACCTGTGGCCATAGTCTAACAGGAGTGCCACAAGCATGCATTTCTGCTCTGCATAGAAGCAGTGACACTCAGAGAAAAGCACACCCTGCCAACACCACCTTCTGCAGAAGGAAATAATGAAAAGACAAGGTGTCTTGGGATTCCCTTTTTTCACAGTCTGTCCTCAATACCTCTGACCATTTCTGGAAGTGGTAAATGTTACATGTATTGTGAAACAGGAGAATTTGGCCTAAAAAAATGGGCAAGTTCTCTTCACAAATATCTCCTGACATCCATGGAGACAGCTTGTTTCCAGAGTGGCTCTGTCCCCACTTCAAAAGCAAAAACAAGGAGAGTTTGTTGTGAATTAACTACGTACTTCTTCATCATGCTGTGTTATCTGTTGACAATAAGGCAGCCAATTTTTTTGGGTATCTCTTATCATAAAATAATTCAAGAATATGTCTGTATAAATGGAAGAATTTAGCAAACTTATCCTTGAAATATTTATTTGCCTTTGAAATATGACCTTTCTTTTACATTTCACCAGCCCTTACTGCTTGAATATTATTCAGGCTTTTTGAATGTGTACACATTTGCTTTCAAATGGAACAACTTCCACTCCAAATTATGCTTCAAGATAGAAAGGCAGAGCTTACTAAAGGAAATCGGTTGCAAATTTTAAAAGCAAAGAGGTTGCTCTTTCTCTATTATATTCTAAGGAACTTCTTTTACAGCACTTTTCATATAAATGCAATATTTCAATTTTCAAATATTGAAAAATTAATTTGCTTCAAACATTATGACAGTTTTAAAAAGTTGGTTCTACTTATCTGCCTTGTAGATTTAAGTTTTTAGATGTTTTCTTTTTCTCCAATTAAAGTCAGTACTTTTACTTTCAAAACAAAGGTGTTTGCCCCAGAAAGTCCTTTCTCAGCACTTACAGGGACCACATACTAGTTTGAAGGAGTGCATGTGGGGTGTGTGGGTGTGTATGTTCAGTCCCAAGAGCAGTAGTCTCCTGTCTTTCCTCAAAACATAGATAGTCAGAACTTCATCATTTTCTCTTCTCTGGTGGGATGAAAAAAAAACTGACTCTGTCTAGCAACAAAAATAACTTAGGCCATGGAAAAAACACAGAATAGTTAAAGATCTGTAGGAGAAAAATCCCAATGGCCACATCAAGTTCTCTTAGTAGAATTTGGGGGAGTATTTAAAGATGTTAGTACATTCTTTCTTGTTCCTAAATTTCTCCCTAAACACTGTGTCAGACTAGGGTCTGACCGAATACGTCTCTTCTTCTGTACTTATAGAATAGGGCAGGGAGAAGAGAAATGCTGTGGTCCATCTTTGAAAAAGGGCAGATCTGTTACTGGTTTAAAATATTGGTTTAAAATTCTCAACCCACTTGCATACTTCGGTGTATTCATACAGGGATATGGAGTGCTGCTTTCTATGGCTTTAATGCCTTGCACGCATGTCCTCTTTCTTTAGCACTCTGTAATCTGTTTACATGCTTTAACCTGTAGCTCAGCAATACCACCACTGCAGATAAGAAGAGTGCTTGGACAGGAGAAGATCCTCTTCATTACTAATCTCATGTGAGCTTGCCCATCAAGCACTGCTCACTTAACTGAACACATGCAAAGGCTTTCTATGTGCTGACTTGCAAAACCATTGCAAAATCCAGGAAAGAGAGGAAAGGCAATGCCATTTTGCTGACTGGACAGAGGACAGAGCCATCAGTCCTGTCTGTGAGAGCTACACCAATATGTGTTGCTACTAAATATTTGCAGTGCAGTAAAACCGTATGTACTGAACTGCTCTGCAAGTCCTGTCATTATTTTCAGATAAAATAATGGCAACCAGCAGGAAGCAGTAGTTCTGACAAAGGGTTCAGTGCAACAGGGAACTTCCAAAGACAAATTCCCTCCTCAGAGAAGAGAGGCTTGAGTCATCTTTTTCACTGATACTCAAAATGTCCCAAAAAGTATCAACACTACTCATGTATTCTGAGATTATCTATTCAATAGGATGTTCCAACTAAAAAACAGTCACTGGGCTCAGAAGCCTGAAGTGAGGCCTCAGGCCTTTTTGCTGTTCCTTGAAGCACCAGTACACTGAGCAGACAGCTAACATTACACATGTTCAGCCAAGCATTCAAGCACATGGTTGAAATTAACTACCTGTGTAAATTGCTTTGCTAGATCACAGCCTTCCATCCATTAAGGTCTGAGACTGAGTTGTCCTGCTAAGACAGGTCTACAGCAATGTACAGTGGGAAGACCTTCTCCTTACAGTTATTTCATTACTAACTAAAAGTAAAGATAAAGTCACAACTTGTGGAGAACAAAAATCCCAAAACTTGGGGGCAATGATTTTGGACAACAACTGCCTCTGAGAAGTCATCCAAAATTCTGAAACACAGTCTTCAAAACCCATCAACCAGTTGATGAATCAAAAAAGTTGTGTGTCACTCTATTCTAAGCTGAAAAGCCTCCTGTCCTGCAAGAACAGACATAATACTGGGATATTAAAACTTTGCAATGAAAAACTATTTTTAATACAGCAGTTAGCAATATTTCTGCTGACATCCAAATGCTGAATACTAAAAATACTTTCTGTCTATTTCAGAGCAGAATTTTGTATGCATAAAGAAAGCTGCTGTCTTCTTCAAACACAGAACAGGTCGGACTTCTAAGGCTAGACAGTGAAAAAAAAGCAGCGTTTCAGGGCTGTGAGCTTACTCTTTTATACCAAATTAGATACACTGTTACTGCAGTTGCGTAGCAAATCAGGTCTCTGAATACACAAAATGGCAAGACGGCCAGGCCACCGCAAATTCTAAATGAAGGTAAATAATATTCTTACAGCCTGTGTATAGACATTGATCACAATGTTGTAAGGTACCGTTCCATCTTAATGAGAATAACGTATCATGAAATTTGAATACTGAAATGAGACTCAAAGTATTTTCTCATATTAAGCAACAATGTTTATAAAAGGCACTTTTCCCCCTAGCCAGCAGAAATGGAACAATTGACTCCTCCAGTATTTCAGTCAAATTCTCTCCAGCAGCTTCCACATACGTCAGAGCCAAAACCAAACCTTTCTCCCGTTTCAAATGTAGAGGGAGATGCTGTTCCTGATTCCTAATGACAGGAACAATCACAGTATGACTTCAAGTACAAAGATTCTTGCCTGTGTCAATGGACAGAAAAGCTAACTTGGTACACAACAGTAAGGCTCCCCCCCTCCTTCCTTCTTTCCTTCCTTCCTTCCTTCCTTCCTTCCTTCCTTCCTTCCTTCCTTCCTTCC
>VWZS01004494.1:335301-369094 GCA_013397075.1 Rhabdornis inornatus | reverse complement strand
AAAATAAGTGTTGTGTTCCTCATCTACAGTGGTCTCTGCACTTCCCCCTCTTAAATTTTTCCTGGGCAGGGGTCCATCAGGCATTCCTTCATGTTTCTCCACCTACTTTTTGCTTCTTCCTTTGTAGCTTCATATTGGTCTTTGACATAATCTCTCCTCTTGTCATGAATGCCCTCATTCCTTATGACTTTGTTTCTCAAGTAGATTTCTCATTAACTTTATTTTTCAGCTCTCTAGCCTATTTGATGTTCATCTGCTAATCCCCATTTCTGTTTCTGACAGAAATTATTACTTCTGTTTTGATTCTGCCAACCATCTTATCTGATTTCTGAATCTCCAAGTCCCTTTCTCATGACTGCCACCTTCTCCTCTCATTCCTGATAATGCATCTACCTGTGACTGGTTGTTGAACTGGACAGATTTCTTTGTAGTGTTATTCATAGCTTTTATTTCATACTCAATTATCCATTTTTTCTCCCTAGATATGTTTCCCAGTTCCTTTGCTTTGCAGGCTGTCTAAAGGTCTCTATCTTTGGCCTTTTCTTATGCCTCTTCCCCAGCAGAATCGAAATGTTTCCAGGGAAAAACTGATTAGAATTGACATGTTTACCTTTATTCAGCAGTATTGATTGCTGCTTACAGAGATGTATTCTCACATTTGTTTTCTCCTTTTTTTGCCTTTTTAACTACCCAAAGCCCCATTCATTCAGTTTTTCTGCCTTTTTAACTACCTAAATCCCAGTTCATTCAGTTTTTATGTTTTAATTTCAAATTTCAGGTTTTTACCTCCTGCTGCCATCTTACTCCCTTCCTAATTTTATTCCAAGATGCTATTCTCTGTCCTTAAAAATAACAGCACTCTAGTCTATTTCCCTTCTTTTTCAAATTCCTGAACAGACAAATGTATGTCTGTTGTCACACATTCTTTCCTCTTTCTTCATACTAAATTAATTCCAGTCCAGATTCTATGTTGTGCTGAAATTGTTTTCAGTTAATATCTCTATAGGCTTCTTGTGCCCAAGTTGCAAGGATTCCATGTCTTTCTTACCCTCGTTGGTCTCTGTTGCTTTCAGTAGCATATGTAATCCTCTACCACATGATATCTTGTTCTCCCTGGGATGTCTGTAGTGCCACAAAATTTTCTGAGTTGGAAGGAACCCACAAGAATCGTTGAACCCAGCTCTTAAATGAATGGTACAGGGATAGTAGTAGTGTTTTGTAATTATTTGCTACCTTCTACTCTCTGATTATGATTGGTTTGCCACTACTTCTGTCTGTGGTTATACTTCCAGCCTATTCTCCCCTTTTGTTAACTTCCTGTTTTACCAAGTTTATCAGCTTTATCTTTCAAGAGTTAAATTAAACAAGAGAGTTAAATCTGTTAAATTAAACTTAATGTAACCATACCAGACTTTCTTCCAGATGAGCTAATTCTTTCTGTTGCTCCACTGCTGTTTTGCCTGCTGAGGCCATTAGAACTGAAGTACTTCCCCCCCACCTTTACTTATTTTCATTTTAGTTTAGAACTTTATTTGCACCAAGTTCTTTCACTTCCCCTGGTGTAGCATCTTCTGTGATCTCCACTATTTCTTTATCATCACAACTAGAATTCTTGTTTACTTCTTGTTCCTTTTCAGTGTTACCTGTTGTTTCTCCTTGGTTTTATGAAGTTTCATCTTTTTTTCTTTAGGGGCTTGTGCAATTCTCTACTTATTTAGGATAACTAAGCTGTCATTTTTTTGTGCTTGCTGTCTCTTTACTATCACCATCTTGAACCTTGAGCTTGTAGAGAAAAGCTTGTGAAATGTCGGCAGCATCTTAACAGTTGTCTTAAAGCAGTCTTGTTTACTTATTGTTAGTTATCATGAACAGATCTTCCAAATGTTTCTTTGAACTGTAGTTTAGCCAAAATGTGCTATCCCATATGAAATGAAAATCTGTAAAGGAAGGGACAAGTACTGCTGTGGAATTTCTATCTCCTGTCTGGTATTGCTGTTACTTGTCAGTACCTTCGTGTTGTTTCAGCCTACTGTCCTCTTTTGGCCATATCTTTATCATGAGATGGGTGTTGTCACAAGAAGGGTGCTTTTGTCTGGATGCATCTCTTTTGCCGTGGATCTACTGTGCAACAAAGCTTAAGTTTCTTCTTATTTTTAATGGAGGTAACTCGAGTTTGTGGGTTTTTTTTCTATGTTTGTGCTGTTTTGGAAATGATCTCTTACCTAAGTGTAGGGATCTTTTGAGTAAATGGTGCTGAAGGTCTGAACTGTTAAAATAATTTCATTTCTTTAAAATCTTTTGTTTTATTGAGGAAGAAAATGGAGTTGAGTGCTGGTATTCTCGTCCATTGCTTTTCATTCTTCTCCTTTTCCCAGTGGTAACTTTCTTCTATGTCACAGCATCAATCTGTTTTAAAACTGGATTTTCAGGAAGTAACTGAGTTGGAGTTCATCACTCTTATGTTGCCACAACTGTTAGGCTGTGCTGTAAATCTGTTTATTTGAACTAATCCATGCAGGTTTTTTTGTTTGTTTTTAAGCAAGAAAACTTATTTTACAGTGTAACTCAAATTGTTCCACTGATCTAGTTTATAGCACAGTTCTGTAAAGTTTGCATTGTTATATCCGAGGGGACAGAAATTCATAGATAGTGAAAGGGAATTAGGTGTGGGGAGAGACAGATCTTAAATTGCTTTCTCATGGAATAATTGTAACACCTAATCTGTNATGTTATAGGAAACAAGGCAATTATTGAAGTCTTAGTGTTTGTGTTGCAGTTGGGAAAAGGTGTGTGTATTTAAAATATATTTGCAGCTTTTTACATTAGTGACTTAATCTACGATATGTGTGAGGGAGGCTTGAAATATTGCTGGAAATTGGAGGCATGACTGGGAAAAACAAAGCACATGTTATTCTTGGTGGTTTTAGTGGTGGCCTTGGTTTTTGAAAGACTGTAAGAACTTCCCGTTATAAGAGGAGATGAAGACAGATCATCTCTTAACTTTCCCTTGAGCATCCACTATCAAAACAACATTGAATGAATCTGGAGTTCCTAATTTTTTGAAAAAATATGTAGTTCTGATGGAATGTCTCTTCCGACCATTATGGGCGATACAGATTGCTAATTATACATCAGCTGTATATCTTCAGTTGCCAGAGGTTCTTGCAGTCAAATGAGTTTAAGGGGCATCAAAACATGCCTGTTTCATTTTGGGCATGGGTACCGTCATGGAAGAAGACCAGACAAATAATGGTGTTGGTCAATGGAAACAGAATGATTTGTGAGTTCTCCTTCCAGGAGATAGGAAGCTTGATTTCCCTTTCAATATATTGACAGTAGATGAGGCTTTGGTTCTAGCCTCTGGTACGCAGATGTAGTATGAAGGAGGAAGTGTACAAGCAGGATCCAAGAACATGCTAATGATAAAGCATCTCATGGAACTGCTTCTGTATTTCTGGTCTCTAACGTCTGTTAGTTTCCTCTGGAGTATGAGATGTACTTTTATAAATGTTATCACAAGCAACTGCACAACCTGTGCAAATAATTCCTTTTGATCTTAATACAGAAATATTTCAGCTACATGGATACGTGTGAGTATTCTATAAAATTCATTGAGTTTTTCCTGCTGAGGACTAGCTGATCTGAGGTTCAGACTACCTTTCAGTTGTATCACTTCTTAAAATTTGTAGGTAGTGAATTATTTCCTTTACTTTGTCAGGTAATTCAAATATCAAACATTCAGCATTTTAAGAGCTTCAGGAAATGATAGTTTGTACTGGGAATGAGCATAGGACATAGCATCCTTACAATTTTTTTTTTATGAAGTGAGAACAGTTTTGGAGAAGACTGATTATTGCATTTTTAATAGTGAATGCTAAATCCAAGGTTTGTTATTGTAATGTATTTGGCATCGAGACTGCTGCTAGCCATCAGAGTTTTAGGTTAATAATTGTGAGCGTATGTTAAGTATCTCCCAACTGATGGCTTTTATTTGTCATTCTGAAGAAATGAGAGTGTTTTTTAAGTTTGTTAAGTAGTAAAGTTGTCAACTGTCTTTATGCTGCTTACTCTGAAGGCAAGCTTTGCCAGTAACTGTGCATCCCTTTTCCATATTGGGGCTGACTATAATTTTTGTTCCTGTGTACTTAGCTCAATGATTTCTTTTGTGAGAAGGAGAACTTGCAAACCAACTCAACAGAAACTATGTCTGTGATATTTTGTATCTGTATTTTCCCCCTTTGAAGCAGCTTTTGAAAAATCATGTAAATTTTATGCTTACCTTCTGAAGATGGTTATGCAGTGTTCTCAGGCTACTTCTACCTGTTGACTAAACTGATAGCTAATTTTTACCTTTGTTTTATGAAACTGTACTGAAAGCTTGGCTATAAATTTTAGAGAAAGTGTTTGTGTTGGTGAATATCTAATAGGGTTCTTTTTAGGTCATTCAACCACCTTGACGTTTCCCAGACTTATGCATTAAATAAATATGCATTCATTGGCCTGCTTCTGCTATGCCCCCTCTTTTTTTTTTTTTTTGTTGGTTGGTTGGTTTTGAGGGATTTAGTTTGTTTTTGTTTTATTTTTTGTTTTGTTTTCTTCTTTTAAATCTTTCAAGTAAGCAATTTTCTAATGTGGAATAGAAGTGTATAATTGTGTGACAACAGCCTTGAGAGCATCTATATGTATATTTAAGAAAAGAAAAGTGTCAGCTTCATTTTGAAGTTCAGCTTTACAGTCCAAAAATTTAGTTTTCTCTGCTTTAATATGATTTCAACACCCAGTATGCAATGCACTATAAGAATAGAAGATGACTTGTGGTATATTGTAAAGCTGATTCCATACTGCATTTTTATGTGATAGTTTCTAACAGCTGCTCTTTTTATCAGTAGTGTTGCTAGGCTGTGGTGGAGAGCATGATGAGCAGAATATGGTGACTTGTACCTGATAATATATATTGTGCCTGCTCTTAATGTAGTTAAGCAGCTGTCTACAGCGATGAGCGGTGGCCTGTTTTGGTTTGGTATTGTTTTAAATTGAAATCACTCTTGCTGCTCTCCAGATACATTATTTGACTGAGGAAAAAACCTCTCAATGTTGTATACAGATCTACAGAAACAAAACAGGAAACCTATTTAAGTGCCTTGTTCAAGATCACGATAATCATGCCCTGCGAATGCTTTGTCAGACTTCCCATAGTTTGCAGTGAAAAACTGCAAAATTATTTCCTAATTATAAGGAAGTACACTTATGTAATAAGCTAAGGGCTTGACATATTTCCATTTCCATTCTCCTCCCACTTTTTCTTACATAAATCAGATAGACCTTTCTTAGTATTAGTTTCTGTTAATCTAATATACTTTCAGTGTCCTCAAGCGCTGCCCTCTTACTGTGATCCTGAGTGTTTTCCTTTGTTGTTATGCCAGAATTTTGAACTTGTAAGTCAAGAGTTTTTATTTAAGCAGCTGTGGTTTTTACTTGGCGAATACATTTGCATATAGGATGCATTTTGAGGGAATGTGTATCAAGCTTCTATGAATGTCCTTGTAGGTGGCAACACTGTTCCTTCTCACAGCAGTGCTGTGCAGACCGTGAGCACCTAATGGTCTGTGATTTCCTTGGTCTTGCATTTATATGAAGACAGTGCAAAGAGCAGGGGCAACATTTTCTATGGAATGTCTTCCTCATTTCATGTGGAGACCAGTAACTTGGGACTTCGGCCCTAGGATTCCTGATGGCTTTTTTGGGTGCATCTCAATATCCTGGGATAAAGCTAACATTTGAAAGTAAAATGTGTTTTTAATTGTATATTTTACTAGTCCTAAATTAGAAAATATTTTGTAATTTGGGATTTGCAGTCTGTAGAAGTAATTAAATTTGAAATTCCATGAAACAGGTTGCTGAACAAATAGAAAATTCAAATGTAGTGCAGTAACTTGGTATGTGCAAAATGTCTTCAGAAGCAAAGAAATGTTTTGATTTTCTGGTTTTGTGGTTTTTGGGGAGGCTGTAGGTTTTGGGGGGGTTGTGGTTTGTTTTGGTTTTGCTGCTTTGGGTTTTTATTATTTTTATTGTTTTGATTTTGTTTGCATGACTGACTTTTTATTAATGATTAAGAACCCTGAAAGTACCAAAATTGCATTGAAATGGGTATTTTAAGCCCCTGAAAAATATTACTGTGATATTTGTAAAATGCCTTGTTTATTGTTCATTTAAAATAAATACTTAATAATGTATAATGGAGAAAAGAAACAATAACTAAATACTTCTGAGGAAAAAAAACAGAGCTTTTGTCTGCAGATGGCCTGATCTCTAAACTTCAAAACTGCAGCAGGTGTGCTGATTGTGTCAGCTTTATTTAATCAGCTGTGTTATGTTTTGAGATAAATATTTAAGTTGTTGATTGAGGTGCAGGTATGTAATCAAGGAGTTTTGAAGCAATGTTTAGTATGAGTTGACTGTAAAGATGCATGGAAGATGATCTACAACACAGCATATGCTACATTCAAGAGTGAAGTCCCCATGTGTGAGTTTTCAGGGTAAACATCCTTATATTACACCATTAGTAATACTGTAAGTGATACGTTATGTGATCTCAATTTTATTTATCTTATGTTAAAAACTTACAAATACTATTGGTGCAGTCAGATGACATTAGTGAAATAGAAGATATGGACATATTGAATTGGTGGTATTCTTAGCATCTGAAGAGAAGCAAAGTATAAATTCATTACCTTTTGCTGGATAAAGCAGTATTACACTATCAGAAAACTTTTCCTAGCATTATTTCTGAGTTTCATACATAATGGGCATGTGCATCTTTTTAGTGGATAGTGTGTTGGAGAACAAGTGGTGAAATGTGGAATCATTAGGAAAATAAGGATGTGGGTGCCTATATGTAAAACATTGGTATATGGCTCTAGGTCTGAAGTGTGACTAGTGTCTGCTGTGCAGTAAATTAAAAAATACACTGTTCTGTAATGAGGCTGAAGCAGAAATTCCACAAAAATGGATGGATGTCGGACTCCACTGTGAGTTGCATGTCCTATTATGCAGTCTGTTTTGGAATTGCCCCAGGTGTTTTGGCTTCTTTCTAGAGATGACTGGGACATGCTGCATGATGACTGTGAAAACTCTTTTGTCCCTGTAAGTGGGAGACATTGCTTCGGTTTTCTAAATCTGCAGCAACTCAAGCTTCTGCCTCCCATGAGAATGCAACCATTAGCAAGCTCTTTGAGGTTGGAGGAATACTACTCTTCCCAGAAGTAGATCCAGGCCAAGTCTACACTAACATTTATTTTAATTGATACAATGTAGTTCATTCTTCCAGGGCACTGGTATAATTTAGTACAGTAAAAGTTTACAGTAGCTGGTGCATGTTTCTGCCCTAGTAGTAATGGAGGTGTACCAATAATATGTTTTATAATAAACAAGTTTTATTGTGAACCTGAGATATTGTCTGAACTCATGATAGAGTGCTGTAAGCTGCTGTTTAGTGCTTTGTCTGAGCACCTTATAAGTCAGAGAAAGTCTGTAGGTAATGGTGAACATTTTGGCTAAGTCATCTGTGTACGAGGTTCTTAGACTTCTTGGTGGAGTAAGCTAAGTGTATATATAGAAATGTAAAGTGGTTGGTAATGTCATGAACTGAAAATAGGTTTAATTCTTCGAAGCTTTGTTCTGCACACTTAAAAATTGGATTTGCTGCATGAAAGTTTTATAGAGAGAACTGGTTTACTTGAGTTTTACTTTTGTTCTCAGAAGCATACTTGTGCAGGGAATTGAGTGTGTATGCTTGGGGTCAGGACTTGTGGTCTCTTTTTCTTTAGGCTCTAGGATCAAGGTCTTTTCAGAGATGGAAGAAGTTTCTTTAGGATAATATGCAGGTGCTGCTAGTTCTTCTTTTAAACAGCTGCATAGTGTAGAAAAGTCTACTGCGTCTTGGGCAGAAAAATGCCATATCTATCAAACCTGGAAAATTACTCCAGATTGCATTAGAAGCAGTTTAGTAAACTAGTAAATTATGGCTCATCTCATTTGCAGGTTGAATGCTTCACAATAAAGGTCAGCATGTGATTAGCACTGATCTCTAGCTTGTAAAGATATAAAATGGGTAAAATACCATATCCTTAAGTGGCTGTTAGGAAACACTGATAAATGTTTCAAGAACTGTCTTTTTTTTTCTTTGTGGGTATGTTTCAATAGCATTTGAATGTACAGGGTTAAACTTCGCTTGCAGCACAGCTTCTGAACTGGATGACTTCTTGGTCATCCCCTTTTCAACCTGGTGTGCCCATATCCCAAGGAGCCATGCCTTTACATGTCATTTGGTGGTAGGTGCTGTACTGCAAATGGACCCTCCAATTGTGAAGAGTTGAATTTGCATCATAGGTGTAAAACATGTATTCTATACTCACAATGCTACTGGAATAAACCAAATGCTCTTTATACGACCAGTTGAATCTCTGGTGTTTTATCAGAACCAGTCTGCCTTCTAGGAAAGGTGGATGTTGCAGGACTCCAGCAGTTTTCACAGAAGATGCCAACCAGGATAAAAATCCTTTTTTACCTCTAAAGGCCATTTATTAATGCTGTGTGCACGCCGTGGCTGTTTGTCTCCTATGAAGATAGTTAGCTACACAATAATTTCTGAATTCTAATTTAAATAAACCAAGAGCAGTTATGTCAATTTACTCTTCTGTATTGAACTATGGTTCTATGTATTCTGAGTCAGGATGTTATATCAAGGTGATGAAAAAACAGATAATTTAAAGGAGACGTAGTTAGATTAATATGGTTTCTGGGATATGATTTTGTAACAAATTATTTTAACATCAGTGTACTTAACTATCTGAAAAAAGTTGTGACTTTATTCTTACAACCTTTGTGTTCATATGCAAATTGGAATAGTCCTATACTTTTCAGCTACTATAGCCAAAGTGGAGCCTAGAGTCTAACCTGTAGGCTCTTACATGCAACTCTTTTCCATCCAGTGGTTGTAACTCATGCCAGTTATTCACTGGGTTGTCATTAATTCAGGCCACCTGCCTCACTAGCACCTGAATTCTCTTCTTCTTGAAACGTGTCATCTGACGACTGCAAGACTTTTTCTTTCTGCTTCCTGTAACATCATGATGTTGCAACATCATCAGTTGATGGCAGATTCCATCTTTATCCTAATTTTATTCACATCTTTGCTACTTACCCACACCTTGATTAGCTGTATATGTAGTGCTGCAGATGTTCTTTAATAGGCTTCTTGCTTCAGTCTCACCACTCCTGAATTTTACATTGCATGAGACATGTTGTGTTCAAAATAAATTCTCTGTAGCTCCCTGCATCTGTAGTCACCTGTTGAAATGCTGTGGTTTTTTATCTTTTTATGCTCTTATATGGGTTTCACTCTGGTTATGGCACGGGAGTGCTTGTATGGCAGTATCCAGTACTGCTACTACAGTTAGTAGTGAAAGTGGTCCTGGCTATGCTGGTTCTGGCAATCCTGTAAGAAGTATACATTGCAATATGGAGAGGAGACCTACTCTTTGGTGCTGCAAAGGTATATTTTAGAAGTGACAGCAAGAAAGAAATCTGGTAGAGGGATTTCTGGTTTTGTTCTGGAATGATTAGATGCAATGAATGCCAAGAAAATAACCTATTTTTATTTTGTACTTGCATGCAAATGCTTTTAGTCTTGAGAGTATGTAGCTCTGAATTCAACTAGGAAAAACCAGTAGTTGATGTCCTATGACATTAACTACTAATGACACTCTTCCCACTTCCTCTTCTGCAAGAAAAGTCTTAATTGTAGACATCCAATTTTATAGGTTTGTTGTACTAAAGCACAGTTGTAAGACTGTGGCACACGAGGGTTCTGATTTGGTTTTGAGTTTGCTAAGTCCTGTGCAAAATGGACAAATGTAATCTTCTGGACACACTCATCTGGATTCTTGAGTAAATAACTTGTAAAATCAGCACAGAAAAGCTGTTATGAGCAGGAATTGTTCCCAACCTGCAAGTTTGTCTTGGAGAGACTGGTTTGCCAGCCTTCCACTTCTGACTGATAATGCTCCAGATTCTCTGTACTTTCATGACACTGCATGCTTTGTTAATGGCAAGAATATCCTTAGAGAGCATACTATGAATTATGAAAGCTCTGTTTTAAGGGAAAACTTGACATGAATCAGATAATTTTCATTTTTTTTCCCTCTAGTTTTCTTGCATAAGCAAATACTGCAGGTTCCTAATCTATCTGGAAGAAAATCTGAAATGAGCAGAAGTGCTGATTTAGGATTTCAGGCAAAGCATGTCTGCTAAAATGTTTTGGTGTTTCAGTCAAAATGGAGACAGAGCATAGTTTACAGATTGCAGAACAAACAACATCTGTTAGACTTTATGTTGACCATGGATTGACAATTTATGTTGCTAAAGCATGAAGATCGGTCTGAGTAAATGTCTTAAGGGTGTAGAGTAGATGGGGAGTGATCACTGAAGAGACACAGATACCAATATCAAAGACAAGGATAAAGGACTGTGAAGCTATGAAGAGAATTCATTGGGAATCCAGAATGCAAGGAAGCAACTGGGAAGAAAATAGTAGGCAGATAATGGTAGCTTGCTTGAGTTTTAGTGAGGTCTGAGACAATTTTAAGCATATATGATTTCATACCTTGTTACCATGATGGGTGGTTAAATTGTAAGTTAGTAAGTATCTAGTACCTGTTGAGTTTCCTCCAAGGATACTTTTTGTTCAGAATACCTTCCTGAGTTTTTTGGTTGTTGTTGTTGTTGTTTGGGGTTTTGTTTGATTGTTTGTTTTAATTTTGTTTCATTAATTTTTTCCTTTTTTCTGGTAAAGTTTTTGTTGTTGTTGTTTTTTTGGGGTTTTTTTTTGCCAGAGTAAGAATAATAGGCAGAGAATTAATGTATCATGTAACTTTCTGACTATGTTCTAGTTAATGGCACCTCAAGTTTCTTTTTGACATATAAATTGCAGTCCACATCGTAAATAAAATGAATACTTATGGTAACTGTGACTAGCCAGGCAACCGAAAACCTTGCCGGTGCTATTCTAGAGGCTTTAAAAAAATCCTGTTAAAAGATTTTGTATGCAGATGGTACAGAGAGGATTAAAAAAACCCCAAACCAACAAAACAAACAAAGCACACTGCCGTGCATTTTGCTGCTCCCTCTTTTGCCAAGGGCAGTTTGCTCATAAGACAGCAGCTGTAGCTGAAATTTATCTCTGTTGTTTGTAAATAAAAGTAAATTTCTAAAGAATCTAGAGTTCTTGAAGTGAATTTAGGAATAGGAAGCACGAAGCCTCACATATTTTATGCAATTATGATTATGCTAATTATAGCAACATAAATGTCACAATCTTGTTGTAAATGTTAAGTTTGAAGAGTGGGTTAGTTTTAAGTGTGAACTGCCAGGATCGGAAGATTCAATTTTGTTGAATGTGGGTTGTAGAGTGTATAATGTGACATTTTACCATCTCTCACTATTGAGTAAAATTTATTGAGTAAGATTGCAAAAAATTAGCGTGGAATTCCCTAATGCAAAGTTGGACTACTTAGAAAGCAGCCTTTTTTTTGAAGTGTGATGCATGCAGGATTTCATTTGTTTACCCAGTTTTTAGCTTCTAATGGTAGTATTTGAAAAGGTTGTTTTGTGCTTGTGAATTAAAAAAAGCCAAAGTCATGAATACCAAAAAAATCTTCTTGCTAATATATAAGTTACATGCTATTGCTTTTTTCTAAAATTAAAAATATGCAAAATACATACTGGAGATAAAAGCTGATGACATTTCATCCAGCCATTCAGTTTTAATTCAGCACTGACATTTGCTGCCTTGTCAGCAAAATCTTGAAGATTCTTGAGTCTTAAGAGAAAAAAAAAAATCAAAATTTGAATGGGTTATCCCCTTTGCTCTGTCTCTGGAGAGAACAGTTGTGTGTGTAGTCTCCTTATATCAATCTCCTTTTCTTCCTCAAGGATTAAAACAGTGTCTGCAGTTTTTGGGTCTCAGTCAATACATCTGAAGATTCACTATCTGGCAGTCTGTTAAAAAAAAACTGTGTAACTGTATATTTTTAGAAGTAGCTGTAATCATTATTTTTGTTATAACAATTGCTGATTTTGTGGTTAGTTTTGTATTACAGCTTGTGCTTATTCTTTTCCTGAAACCTTTTTGCCTAAATGACTGTTTGTAAGACTCTAATTATCTTAGCAATGTATACATACTTAAGGATTTTTACCTTATGAGCAGCAAACTATCTGAATTGCTTACAACTACCTCCATCATTGAGTATTCCAACCTTTAATTATACAGCTTTCTTTTCTGGTACCATAGCAATACAGATGAAGGATTTCTTCACCGAAGTGTTGAGCTCAGCTGCCTTATGGCAGGTAGAAAACTGTTCCTTAAACAGTAATTTATTGCCTCTTTTCTACATGCATAGTTCTTGTTCAGCCTGCCAATAGTGTTTGAAAACTTAGGGGTTTTTGAAAAGTTTAATCCTTTATCTTTCCTGGAAATCGGATTACTTAAAGGTGGCTGTGGAAGACTGCAACAGGAGATATTGTCAATTTCATGCCATTAATTTCTGTTTTCTGTTAATAAAAAGACAAGTGAAAATAATCTGTTTTGTGGATAAATATCTGTAAATTTCTGAATAAATTAACTTTTTGCTGGGTAAATTACTGTTTGGTGATCTAGTTCCTGTGGAGGCACTTCTTTTGGAATCTTACATGAGCCTAACTCTTTAAGTCTTTCAACCAAGCTTCTTCAACTATCTTGGCTTTTAAAGATGGCTCCTGCTGTAGGTAAATTACCTGTAGAATAATTTTCTGCCTTCTTTTACTATGAGCAGACAATTAGTGTTGTTAACCTCATCTGTCTCTTCTCACATAAGAGTTCCAAGCGAGAGTGGAAGCCTCTGGAAGACCACAGCTGCACAGATGTACCATGGCTGCTCTTATTTATCCTCTTCTGCATAGGAATGGTGAGTAAAACTCAGAGGATTTTGTAACTGTTATATCCTTCAAGAGTTTGTTTTTGTAAGAAAGGAATTTTAAAACCTGTCAGTAACTTAATCACTGGTGAAGTTCGGGATATATTTCTGATATGTATATCAGCCATAGAACAGAAATGTACGTATGTATGTATCAAAGGCCTCTGGTAAGAATCCATAATTTATTGTTGGTGCCAGTTCTTGCTCCAGCTTCTCTTCCCCTGATATTGCAATCTCAGTGGTAAGTGATTTTTCAGCATGGTGAATTATCACTTGACTCATGTTCCTTATGGGACTCTGCATGTCCCAGAAATGATAGCAAGGAGTCTGGTAAACAATTCTATGAGTCACAGTAAACTTTTTTTTGTGAGAAAGATTCTGACTATCAAAGAGTTAATTGTGTTTTTGTTTATTTGTTAATTTATTTATTTTTATTGTATACTTAGTAGAAGCAGCTATCGTTAACAACCACATTACTAATGATAAGATCTTCCTTTCAAAGTTTTAACAGTTCTGTCCTCTGTGATGAAATCACCTTTTTCAAGTCAGCCTCAGAACACTCTACACTTTTAATAAAAAGACCAAACCTCCAAAAGCTGCAGATTAATGAAAACTACAAGTACACTTCTTTCCCTCTTGTTTTGTTTCATGGACCTATGTTTTCTGCTCTTGTTAAACAGAGAATGTGTGTTGCTGTCATGTACTGCTGTGTTGCAAGCAGGTGTCTTAGGGGGATTTGGGACTTAGGTGCTCTCAGCTTTCTTTTCTGTTCTCCCTCGGTCTCTGGTGTTTGGAATAACTCCACTGAAAAATTTATTCTACTTTGGTGTTTTTTAAGTGGTTGGGCTTCAAATGTAAAAATTATAATGATTATTTAAAATGATATGAATTACGGTGTCACTGTAATGTGAATATCTTAAAATTGCAAAAAGCACAGTATTCCTGAAGCAAGTAGCTCTCTTTTGCATTTGTATTTTTTTTTGTTTTTTTTAATGTTCCCTGGTTATTTGGTTACACTTACTTGTTCCCCCAATTATAAATTAGTGCATGAGTGTCCTTAATTTTCCTGTCTAAGCAGTGTAATATACAGAGCAATCATCTCACTGAGTCACATAGTTACCATTCTAGGAGACTTCACTTGCAGGGTGAACTACCCACATTTTCACTGTTCCATGCCAATGTCATTACCTGTTGTCATCATTTCATCTGATCCTGCCCCTGCCATCTGTTGCTCTATGCACTTGTCTCAGCTGTTTATTCCACTTCCACTTCTCAAATCTTAGCCTGTCTCACATGTAAAATCTGTTCCTTGGTGGTAGTGGAGCGAGCTGATGGTTCATTTTTCCTTGTCAGTGGTTTGCTGATGAAGCTTTTGGGCCAGTCTCTTGTTTGCATAATAATTCCCTTAATCTTGGTTTTGCTTGTGAAATATCAGTGAAAGTTCACAGCAAGACCTGCCTGCTTATGGTATTTTCCATATTACTTGGTCTGAACCATCTTGCTTTGCATCTGTTTCTTTCCTGCATTTAAAACCAGCATCTGAAACCATAGTGACCTTGACCTGGTCACTTGCTTTAAGAGGATTTCCTTAAAGGAAACTTGTGTTAGGTAGGCCTCTTCATTCTAGCACATATTTGGAAGTATTTAAAGGAAAGAAAAAAAATCTGACAGCAAGCAAATCTGGATTGTGTGGAATTATCGAAGATGGATAGCAATCCTTGATAACTCCATCTCTGCTTGTAGCTCTCCTTCACTGCCTACCCTTGCCCACTTGCTGATGATATGACTTTCAAATAAACCATATACAGGCGTCTTAACTGTGCTTTTATAATATCCAGTGTTAGATGTCTGAATCCTCTTTTAGCTTGCATTCAGTTTTATTATTGCACAACAGTTCTCTGTGGTAATCCTTGTCTTTCCTTTTCCAGTCTGAAAGACTTTTTAGACAACCTCTTCTTAGAAACAAATTAATAAAACTGACTTTTCTCAGCTGTCAGACAGAGTATTTCTAAGCTGTGGGTTTTTTTTTTATTCCTCCAGGGTTTTATCTGTGGCTTTTCAATAGCTACAGGAGCAGCTGCAAGACTGCTTTCGGGATATGACAGTTACGGAAATATTTGTGGACAGAAAAATGTCAAGGTGGAGGGAATAGTCAACAGTGGTCTGGACCTCACACAGAAGAAGTAAGTACATGATACAATTTTTGCATTCTGTAAACCAGGAAAGGCAAAACCTTTCTTTCTTTGAGAGTGGTTTTAAATAAAGTGGGAAAAGGGATATGCTAACTCATTCCTACTTGTCCTTTGACACTTTTCTCACTTAGAGGACAGCAATTTTTTGTGACAACCAGCAACATTAGACTATATGTTGGCAGATACACAATATGAATGCTGCTAAGACATTGAGGAATTACTTTTTTCTCAGTATCCATTTCATGTAGGATATTGTACTAGGCTGCTGAAAAGTCTTGTTTGTTAGAGTTTTAGGTGTGACAAGTATTCTCAGATTTGGGAGCAGGCTTTGATATCAATGTTTTCTTTTGATGTATGCTCGGTTTCTGCCAACTAGGTGTAAGGGGAGGTGAGATACATCTGGCACATTAGAATAAAACTTTAAAATTTAAACTGTAGGCAGAATGTATGTGACTTGTGGAAAAAATGGATGAAGCTTTAGAGGTGCACATCACACTGCAGTAGTAGTACTGGAGCGGTGGTAAGAATTCTGCACTGACAGGTTGAATACCTGTGAATATCTGTTGAGGTCTGTCTTGTCAGTCAGACAAGCTCAGAGTCCTTCTGTACAACTTGAGTAACTTAACAAAGTAAACTATTTAGCTTAATACAGTGATATTAACTGACCAAAAAAAGTGTTTTTTTCACTGTCAGTTACTTCAAGGAGCTAAAAAGTTACTAATTTCTGAGTATGATAACCTTTTTCAGACTAACAGAAAATTGGTTATTTTCATAAGTTATTTTGGAAGCATCTTTCCTGAGATCTGCTTATTTTGAGTTGCTGTTCTAAAGACTTCTAAATACCCCATTTCAGATTTAATGTAGATAGATAATTGGTGGATTCCAGAAAGATTTTAGATAAATAAAATGCCTGGAACTTTTTACAGGTATCTTTTGTCAGAAAAATGATTTCTTAATTTAATTGCATATTTAAGAAGGTTGAAAGCCTTAAAGCTTATGCAGCATAATTTTCCTATTTTTTACATAAACATTTTAGCACTTTTTAAACCCACGTACAAAATTGTGATTCTAGTGTTCTGAGAAAAAGTGCAAATTTTAAAATCATAATTTTAGGTTTACCTTTAGAAAGAAATGTGTCTGAGTTCATGTGAAGGTAGAGAAAATCAAACACCTTATTGAAATGTAATAATTAATATTGTGATAGTCTTCTACATGTGACATATCAGACCATCATGTGGGGAAGCATCTACCACTAAATAAATTCCTCTTGTAATGCAAGCTCAAAAGACAGCAGCTAAAAAGAGAGACTTTTTAACAGAGCTAATTGACAGAGCCTGTTGTTTGTCAAGAAGTCTTAATGAGATTCAAAGGAATTATGCTTTTTGAACAAAGATGTTGTGGCTTGAGGCATGATCTAAGCAGATTGATAGATACATGCATATGAGTTATAATCATGTCTATTTGGATAAGAGAAAACCCTCTGCTGAAGCAGATTATTCTTAAACTGTTCACATTAAGTGCCTGGTATAGTCCAGGGTATCCAGTTTTGGAAGAGATTCGTCCTTATGTAAGTGAGTGATCCTTCCTTCTCTCACACCCCATAGTTTCTTCTGAAAAATTGCCAAGCAAATTAAAAAAGCTGTCTGCTTTGCATCTGTCTCTAGCAGATGGAGTTCCTACAGTGTCTGAGGTGGAGTTCATGGGAGTATTTAATGCTATTTATATAGGAGCACTTTGCAGAGAGACTGTAAAAATAAACTCTTCTTCTTGCCTGTACATTTCAGTTTGTATAGAGAAAGAAAAGACTTTTAAGCTCCACAAATAGAGTTCCGGAAACATGAAGTTATTCTCATTTCATTTTGCTTGCAGGGTAATTCCATTTTCATTTCCTAGTCCAAGGGCTGAAAAACTAAATCATCTGTAAAAATAACATTTTCTTCCTTGTATATGACAGCAACCCATAGGCACTGTCATGTGGAAGTGAAATTGATATGGTCTATGTGGATATGGAAATCTGTGTGGTAAGGATGAAGAGCAGAGTTCTCAGAGATTTGCTGTGTGTACATCAGATATGCTGAAACCAGTGAGATGAAATATTGGGAAGGAGGATTTTACAACTCTTAGTCATAAAGAAAGAGTGGGTCAGGCATCCTTTTATTTTTACATAGTAACCACAACACACTTTGATAGTCTGTTTTCTTGAGTCAGACATTGGATTATACTGTAGCTCTGGCAGTGAATTCTAGTTAAACCTATCTGCTTCAAGTAAGCTGCTTGCTTTACAAGTTCTGGTAGTTATAAGGGGTTAAAAATGACCTTTTATTTGCAAATAAATTATAATCACAGCAGCCAGATGTAAGTCTCTGAAATGCTAGTTCAGTCTGGTTTTTGATCATTAATGCATTGTTATTTTGACAGAATTCAGTTTTTGCTGTCTGCTCGAGTACTAGGAGATATGCATGTGATGCTATGGAGAATAGTTGGGGTGGTATTCTGCCTGAGCACGTGTGTTTGACCCCAGGAAATGCTTGAAGTTTAGGTAATGGGAAAACCCAGGGATGGTTTGCAGCATGTACACAGAGAATTTGAGTGAAACTTATGTGCTCTACTGTTGAAGAAATTTTTGACTCTAGACTCTCATCTCCATTAGATGGCACAGATCAGTTTTATCTGGTAGCTCAATCTATATGCCTTGAAAAACGAGAACCTGAACAAGTAAAGAGCTGGGGGATTATTTCCCTTACATGATAGCCTGGACCAACAGCATTATTAGGGCCTGGAGTGGTCTTGCTTTTCATTGATTTGCTGTTGTGTTACCAAGTGGTTTCCATGTGGTTACCTACATATCCACTTAGGCTGGTTTTTGTGGGGGTTTCTCTTGGTTCTGTACTCCGTGTTGCAATATGGTCATTACCATATAGCTCCTATAACACACCCTATGGGCTGTACAATCTAGCTGTTAATTTTTAGGTAATATTTAAGATGCTAGCTTTGTCTAAGTGTTATTAATGTTCAGATTACTAGCTCTCGGTTTCACCTTATTTCTCTATAGCTACCTGAAAGGATGAGGGCATCAGTCTCCTCTCCCAGGTAACAAGTTACAGGATGAGAGGAAATGGTCTCACACTGTGCAAGGGTAGGTTTTGATTGGACATTATGACAATTTTTTTTTTGCCATAAAGGTTATCAAGCCCAGGGAAGTGGTTGAGTCACCATTCCTGGAAGTATTTAAAAGATACTTAAGAATAAGGTATTTAGAAGTGTGGATTTGGTACTTAGGGATGTGGTTTAGTGGTGGACTTGGCAGTGCATTTACAGTCCGAGTAGATGATGTGAAGGGTCTTTTTCAACAAAAGGTAGTCTGTCATTCTAATTCTGCCTTCTTTTAGTTTAAAGCCATTCCCCCTTTCACTATTTGCCCCTGTGAAAAGTAATTTTGTCTTTTACAGAAGCTTCCTATAAGTGCTGGAAAGCTGCCAAAAGGTGTCTCCACAGCCTTCTCTTCTCCAGGATGAACAGCCCTAACTCTCTTAGCATACCTTCATATGCTCCAGCCCTCTCATCATTTTCATGGGTCCCCTCTGCACTTGTTTTAATGGGTTCATGTCTTTCCTGTACTGGGCATCCCAGAGCTGGGTGCAGTATACCAGCTGAGGGACACCCCTGAGGGCAGAGTAAAACTAGCCTTGCTAGTCATGCCTCTTTTTTTGAAGTCCCAGATGCAGTTGGCTTTCTGGGCTGCAGGTGTACATTGCCAGGTCATGTCCAGTTTTTCATGCACTGGTACTTCCAAGTCCTTCTCTACAGGGCTGATACTTCATAAAAATGCGTAAATGTATGTATGTTGTAAGTCTACTATATTGATGTTTCAAATAGCAAACATATTTTTATTTGCAGTTGAAGCATCTCTAACAATATGATTACTTCGTTTACGTCATTCTTTGTATTGCTGATGTAAGTTAGTTCCTTATTAGAAAATTAGTCTATTGCTGATTGTAAATAACTGAAATAGCAGCACAAAGCATGTAATGACATTCTCCTAGAGAGAAACAAAATCTGTTCTGTGGTGGCACAGTATGAAATTTTCTGCAGTAAAATCACTTATTTTCTACATGTAAGCTTTATAAACAAAATTTAACTTTTCTTCTGTAATGGTGGTTCCTAGAATTTTGGTTCTTGTTTTAGCTGAGATGAAGTACAGATAATCTTACTTATCTCACTTGCATCTTCCAAGGCCACAGTTTGAAGCCATAGATTTGATAGCCTAGAGTTTTCTCCCTTACTGCTGTTAGAACTGTCTCTCTACCATACAATGCAGTCTTTGAATTATATGTGCTGTTTAAGGCTATGCCCACACTTCAGTCAGAACTGCATATGATGCTGTAATTGCATTATATTCCTAAATTTCCAGGTTTGGGTTAGAATTGTAGTGTTTATTTTACAAAATATTCTGGTAATTAAAATGATAGCTTGATCCTTGAATTGAAATCACTGTAGAAGTGGGATGAGTTCGAGCTTGCTAATGGTGAAATTCCTGATTTGGTTTCCTTAGGGAAATTCAGAGGACCCTCCTGTCCAGGAACTGGAGTCCAGTCCTACCGCTCCCAGAACCCAGAGTCTCTGCCTAGGCTGAGGATGTAGATGGACAGTAATGTATGGGACATTGACGTATCTGGTTACACAGACTGGCAGTGACAAGGTGCTGCCTTCAGCTTCACAAACACAGCCAGCCATGTCCCCTCTTCCTCATGGGCTGACAGTGGCAGAGCATCACTAGTGTAGGCACATGTGTGACACTTTCCAGGTTCACAAGGTCACATACATTTGCGGATTCTCCAAGTAACCTTAACCACCTTATGGGTTCCCCCTGCTCAGCAGCTGATCCAGTTTAGTGCTAAGTATCAAACCCTCATGCACTCATTCCACAAGCAACCCAGAGCCAGTTTCCCCCAAATAACACCACAGACCCCCTGCCCACCCAACACTTCTCACCTAGAGCTGCCTACTCACCATCTGATATGGCTTGGATTTGGTAGTGAGTTATACCAGGAGCTGGACTCAGTGATCCTTGTGGGTCCCTCCCAGCTCAGGATTTTCTGTGATTCTATAATATGCATAGATCTATTCTGGAGAAGGCACAGGTGCTTAGCCCCAGCACCACAAGGGCTGTGACCACCTATGCTGAGTCTATCACCTCTGTAGCTGCTTTTTTTGTGGGCACACATTGTTCCCACCCCAGGAGCTCATTGCCAAGACTTCTCCCCTGACACTGAGACCCCACTCACTTTGATAGCTGACACCACAGTCCTGTGGCACTTGAACCTCTGGTCTGATTCCAGTTGCTGGCATCAAATCCCTCATACCCATGTCAGTTCCCCCAGTAGCTGACACTTAATCCCTGCAGCACTTACAGCATCCATGCACATGGGATAGAGACTATAATTATGCAGAGAGAGCGTTAAAAGCTTTTGCAATAGGACAAGATAGACTGCAATGGTCAGGTGCCGAGGTCAGATAATGTACTGACCAACATCAACTTGGATGCAACTGTCCACTTTTACACCCCTGTCTGCTGCCCTGTCCTATGCATGTTCCCTGAGTTGCTGGCAGGGTCCCACTGACCTCTCCTACCTTCTGCACTTAGAAGTTTGCATCCCTATCGGTCACAAAGTCTGTGTCTGCAGTTTCTTGGCAGCCCATCAATTACTGTCATTTACTGGGTTTGTTTCTGATTATTGTTTTTGTTGACATTGGGTGGACAAGTTGTATGTCTGTCTCCCTCTTTTTCCTTATCTCAGTTTGGCAAGGTCCTTAGCCAGATAGTCTTACTGAAAAATCACCGTTTTCATAACCCACGTATCTTTATCAATTGGTGACACTGACCAGGTTTGTTCCCATCCTAGCCTCCCTTGCTGTATCAGTTAGGTTTGACTCTGTAGGTTCTGCTTTGTAGCTCATTTGACCAAATACCCTCAAAGAAGTAGACACTCTCCTGCCATTTACCCTTATTGCATGGGATAACAACTGGAGGAACTTCAAATAAAACAACTGTTTTAAGCCTTGGTACCAACTCAAGAGTATTTTCTTTGAAATAAGGGAAAACTCTGGCTTATTCCTTGCATACAGTTACTTTTATTGTATCTCTGTGACAGAATTTTCATGTTTACACTTGTTTCTCAGACTTCAGTGGTCTGTCTGTGAAGTCCCAAAATGTGTAGTGTGTAATAAGTAAAAAAGAAATAGGCGTGGATGATTTCACTGAGATGTTGACAAAGAAAGGAATGTTTTAAGAATGTAAGTAATCTTTTACCATGTTATGTTTGGTTTAGATGACATGGGTTTTGATGGACTTTCAAGGAAGTCTGTACTATATAGTAATCATTCTTGTACAGTGACACTGGGTAATAGAACAGTAGACAGCAATTAGCATATAAACTGAAGGTATTCAGGGAGGATATAAATGCTTTCTAGAAGCAAAAGGGATTTTTGCTGGTTACAGAATGAATTCCCATCAGGACTGCAAAATTAGAAATGGCATTTTATATGGCAGATTTCTGGTGTTTTCGTATGATGATGTTAGGTAATATGAAGAGATTATTTCAATGCATAGTACATCGCCAGAATTGTAGGGATTTAAGAGTTGTTCAACTTTCGAAGAGAAAAGCATCTCTATTATACCATCAGTGAAAATTCTGTAGGGTTAGTGTTTGTCATAAAGCATATACAGCCAGGAGATGTTAGTTAAGAATCTATAATATGTACTTCATGCATTGGATTTTTAAATTATGTTCATTGTAAAAAGTTAGGAAGTAGATTCTCTTTAAAATACTGCACTTAAACATTAGATAATACTGCTTGAAATATTGGAAAGAATTTTCTAAGTAAATACTAAAGTAATAGGTTCAGTCATGGCATAGAAAATCAATCTATACTAAAAAACTGTTCTTAATTACTCATATTATGTATATTCATTAATATAGCCATGGACCTTTTTGCAGAATAAGAGTGACTTTATTTGGTTTGTTGGGTCTTTCTGGAAAAAAATTGGAATTCTCTAAGTCAAGTTCAAGGTTGGGGTAAAGGTTTGTGAATGTTCATATCTGTGAAGAGGCATGGTAGGACTTACTGCTGTTTGTATGAGTAGCACCATTTGAATGGACTTGAATCAGATAGAGTTAAACATCCTTTCTCTGTGATCCAGAGGTGTATAAATATGGGTATATAAATACCCATATACATCGCTGTGCATATGTTGAGTGCATGAATTCTTTTATTCCACACAGCTGCAATAATATCAAATTTCCTATGTTTCTGCGTAGATGGAATCAGTCAGTCTTGATTGAATCCCATAGTTTGAAATTTTGTTCAGTGTAATTGTTAATTAAAGTAGAAGTAATTTACCTTTTTTCCTTCCATAGGTATGTATTCTTCTTGGATCCATGCAACATTGATCTAGTACATCAGAAGATTAAGTCTATTGCCTTGTGTGTATCAGCTTGCCCAAGGAAAGAACTGAAAACTCTGGCTGATATACAGAAATTTGCAGAAACTAATGGTATGAAAAAATAGGTTTGTTTTTGTTCATATTTTAGTAGGATCTGAAAAAAGACTCATACATTAGCTGAGCTAAAAATGAAATACGTATTAAGAAATATTAGTAGAAATAATGTGCTCTTTTCATTAAGCTAAAACATTACTGTATCTTATAATATGATAGTGTTCCACTGTGTCTTGGGCAGTTTGGAAAACTTGTTTTGGCAACAGGAGTACAAATTGTAACAAGCATTTGAGGGAATGTCTGACTATGATATGTTTTCCGCTCCTAAGGAAGTATTCTGACATTGCTGCTTGAGAGTAGTGCTGTTGAAATGTTCTCATGTACAGGGGGCTAGTGAGAGATGTGCAATTGCTTAATGGCACTTGTGTCACAGTGTATGGTTGTGTGTGAAAATACTCCTGCTTTTATTCAGTGCTACAGTGCAGCTCTTTTTTGGTTTGTTTTTGTTTTCTTATGCTTTTCTTTAAAAAAGAAGTGTAAAGGAAACTAATTGCATTAACAAAGGAAATATTATACCTTGTCTTTGTTAAGAGCAGTACTTTTTTCTCTGTAGTAGTAATACTGACATTACTAGCTCAGTTCCTATTTTAGCAGTGTAATAAAATGCATGAGAAGTGACCAACCTTTGGTAATAAAGTAAAAGATACAAAATAAAAAATAAAGATATTAAATTAATCTGAGGAAATTTCAGCATTTTTTAGCCATTCGAGTGGGAATATTTTCCTAATGTATGGGAACAGTACTAAAGTTATCTTTTAAAATAATGCAGTAATAGTTCTTTGCAAGGTACTTGACAAAAAATGAGTCAGTCTGGATGACCCAGTTCAAAGCAGTGGAACTGATTAATTTTCATAAAAGAAACTGAAATGTTTACTTCTGTAGTAGCACAGGTTATGTGAGTACTCTTGTTTGGAAGCAGAGCCAGTTGAAGTGGCCCTGGGGCAATGTTAGTGCCCTTGGTCTCCCAGTGCACTGTACCTGCATGCCTGGGTGTCTGATATCTGAATCAGGAATCTGAACTACTGTGAGGCATCACAGCTTTCACAGAGCTGCACAAACAGCTTCCTCGTGTGATCTGTGCACCCTTGTCAATTATAAATGAAAATAGTATCTACAGTTTCATTCTTTACTCCTTCTCTGAGAATGCTGTGTTTTTCTTAACTAATGCAGGCCAGTTCTTTGTTGTATGAAGTGAAGGTCATTTGTAGTGCAGTTTATGTACGTCTTGAAGCAATGGAATTCAGCCATGCCTTTCTTTATCACCATCATTGTTTCTATAAGTTATATCTCTTATTAATTGAGCCTGACATATGTTCAGTATAACTATCATTTAAAGTACAACAGAAACTACTTTCCCAAAAACAAGCTATGCTATGTCTTGTCCTCATGATTCTTTGTTCTAATTCTATTTTCCTTAGAGCTTTAGATTTTAAAACCTAAAGAGAACATTTTTTAAAATTAATCTGACAGGCAATTTTTTCAATTTCCAAAAGTTTGGTCAAAAGTATGAAACCTGGTGCTGAACCAGAACAAAATCACTAATGAGTTCAATTCCTAATTTTCATTATATATTTGGTTTATCAAAGACAGATATTACACTAAACTGATTTTTCCTTTTATAGGTGAAGTCTGTGCATGACTAAAATCACATCATTCAGAGAAATATTGTCATCCTCATGGTTATATTTCTGCTTAAATTTTCACCAACCTATGAAAGTTCCAAAAAGTGATGTTTTGCAGCAAATGAACAGCTTAATTGTTGATTAGCTTAACAGTTGCATATATATATATAGTCAAAGTTCAAATGTGATTCAGCCTTTTAGCAGAGCAAGAACAATGAATTAGTACCAAAACTATAATGCTCAGTAAGGAGAATAATTTTCCTGAGATCCATTTTGTGATAGTGGGTTTAAATTAATTAATACTAGGATTAGGTTTGGCAGTCTGTTTTAAGTGACCATTGACTCCACTGTAAAAATAGTAATAGTAGTAGTGAAATCTGAGGACCTGGAACATAGCTGCAAAGAGCATAATTTCAATTTCGGTGTTTGTGATGATGTATAGCTAGAAAATAGAGTTCAGCTGTCAAGTTCTGAAGAAGGAGGGCAAGTTGTGTTTGGTTTTTGTGGTAATTGGTACTGAATTTTCTCAGGCTCACAACTTCTAACATTTGAAAAGAAAACTTAAATTTATAGGTAAAGGATGCAGTCAATTCTTAGTTTTGCTCTGTTGAGCCATTCTGAAAGCTTTAACCCTTCCTGTATCCTGAAAATAGCAACTGTCTGGAGACAGACTGTGTAGGTTGTTGCATGGCTTTTGTAGAGTTGGCCATTTTCACCTGGCTCATATGCCATCCCTGAAATCACATTACTTGTCCATGCACCTTGAAATTCTTAAAGGAATTACTGCTTAAGAACCCTTCCTCAGCCCAAAGAAATCACCTGTTGTGCCTCAGTTGCCCATCAAGAGATGGTGTGGTAAGTTCAAATAAATGTGCTTTTTAATCTAAATATCTTTATCGAGAGCTGTAACATGTAAAACATATTTGGATTGACAAGTTATTTTATCAATACCACATACGAATTTGCAGCTACTTAGCATTTGTGGTATTTTTACTAAAGTAAGTCATGCAGTTGATTGCCTCAACACAAAAGGACAGAACTGCCAATCCCAAAGATTCAGGACACTTATGATAGAGGCTCTGTTGTACAGTTCTGCAAGTGGGATTATAAATAAGCATTTAGGGCAAGGAAAATGCTTGCTTGAGGCAAGAAGACCATTTAATGATAAAGCAGCCTTTTAGCTTTCTGAATCAGTAATGATGCCCTTGCTCTTCTGCTGTAACTTGGGAAAAGGAGCTCATTTTGTGAATAACAGCACCATTTCAGGGCAGTAACTTCATTCCCACTCCCACCTCACTTGCCTTCTCACAGTCAGGTCCTGCATTTGCAGTACCTTCCCATCGAGGAAGAGAAGAAGCCCATCCCTTGCAAAGCCAATCTGATTTTAAGAAAACGAGAAAGCATGTACCTTTAAAATCTTCACAATAATTGACACCCAGAAAACTGGAACCAGCTGGGACCTTGTACAAGAGGAGGAAAAAGGGAAAGAGAAAGCTGGGAACTTGACCACTCAGATCTTTGAGCTGTACAGAGGTGCAAGAGGTAAATTACAGAAATAATCTGGAGCAACTCCTGGAAGTGACACAGGAAGGTGCAGTGTTGCCTGAGAAATGTTGCAATGCTGTTCTCAAACAGCCATGCTAGTACTTGAGTTTGTAGAGCTATTGGTTGGACACAACTGAGAATATTTTATGTTGTGAACTGACTGCTGTTGCTCTCCCCAGGATTTTCTCACCCAGTAGAACACCTCAGGCACAGCATACTTGTGATTCAATGTTTTTGTTGATCTTGGCCCTTAAAAAATCATGTATTTCGAGTAGTGTGACTGAAAGCTGTTTTTCCCAGAAACCAAATTGATGCTTCAAAACTTAATGTCCGTGAAATACTGCAGCGATGTTTTCAAGGACTTGCTAAAGCATTTTGAAATATCCTTGAAGATATAATTAATCTATGACTGTGCCACATGAATAATGAAATGTCATTATTAAAGAGAAACACTAGACAGGTCGTTGTAATTTCTGTTTAAATCCCTGTTTAATTCAGAGATAACTATAGTGTCTACTCAGTGTGGGAACTACTATTCCTATTCATTGTTTAAATAACTGGATGCATATTTAGGAACCTAAAATGACATTTTTATTTTGCAGCATCTTGGCAGGCATCTCTGTTGTCAAAATTCTTTATCTTAGGCCAGGCTAGTTGTGGTCTGGATGGACATAGAACCAGAGGGAATGCTTCATTAAGTTTGCTATAGAGACTGACCTGAAAGAGATCAATAAAGGAAATCAGTCTGCTAAGTCAGAGCAGGTGATATCTCTGACCTATTAGAAGAAACCACAAGGGAAACAAAAAGGATTTTTCTTTTGTCTGAAGATAACGACATCTTCATGTGTAGTAAAGTACATCTTTGCAGTTCCTGTTGATTGAGAAAATAGGTGTTACGTGGGTCACTGTGAGCTTCTGACATTTTTTATCTGCTCTTGTTCCCCCGCCTTTGTTTTTAGTGAAAGTATGCTGTTTAAAACTTAATCGTTTGCTCATGATTTTCTTGAAGTATGATGTACTGTGTCAGTTACAGATACCTTGTGCTTAAAGTACGTCTGCACCCATAGGTCTTTGGAAACCTGGGTACGTTAATTTTGAGTGTAATTTTTTTTATTGACTAGAGTAAAAGTACATTATGAACAATTTTGACATACATTCATCTACTCCTGGTCCTCTATCTTGTTACGAGAACTGTCCATCAGGTTTGTGGTGTATTGGAAATGTATCCTCTAGTTAGAATTAAATTGTTTCTTCAACAGAAGGTGACAGCATGTGGAGTCCTCCAATAATGCTGTGTTGTGTTATTGATTACATTAATAAACCATTTGGAAAGGGGAAGAAACAGTGAGATTATAAATCTCGTTGTTGTGACTACTGAATTATTTAGAATCATATGGGAAAAAAGCCTGCTATCAATTGCAGTGGAATAAAATGTCAAATCAAAAGGAATGCCCCCAGAATGAAGGGGTGGGAACCTATTGTTATTCACATAGTGTTTTAATTTAAAATGATTATTGATACTTGGGGAAGAGACTGTGAAACTACTGAGGATCACAAGAGGATTAGGTTGAAGGCACAGCATTGTCTGAAAGTGTAGCATTTATGAATTGTGAAGAGGGACTGCTTTTTGTGTAAACTCCTGCTATGTTGGCATCATGAAGGCTGTGTTCTGGTCCTTTCTTTACAATTTTTTTTTAAACTTGTACACGAATGTATTCTCAGCATGTATTCACATGTTGTATATCTATACAAGGGAAAGAATATAGAAGGAAAACGAGGATTATCATAATAAAAGGACCAGTGATTTCCTTTGTCTGTAAAAGGAAACTTTTACAACCATCAGGAAGAACAGGTCATTAAAAGCAGGAATATCTTTGAGAAGGTTGAAAAGTTATTATTCCTTCATCTGATAACCTAGTAATGTGAAACTGGAGATCAAAAATGAAATCACTAAGCATCAAAGAGATAGATTTTTCTGCACACAAGTTATGATTAAATTACAAAACTTACTGCAATGAGGGTATTTTAAAAGCAAAAAATATAAACTCTTAGAATAATTCTCTTAGACTAGGAAATCCAAACTCTGTTTGGATACTTAATTAACACTGAAGAATATCCTTAAGGTCTTAGTTGTGCAGAGCTAAAGATACAGCAGGAGAAACATCTGCTACTTCATTAGATGGATTCTTAATTTGATTTCAACGTAGCTGGTTTTATTTAGCACTGGAAGAAATACAAGTGGAGGAATGGGTAAATTAATATTTTTCAACTCTCTGTACTGTTCATAAGAATAGGAGAAAATTACAAGTATTGAATATTGTCTTTTTTTTTTTTTAATTACAACTCAAAATACATGTATGTGTAGATAGATAAGTTCTGAATCCAGGATTTTCTGTGTTCCATACTCTTAGTTGTAACAGCATGTTGTAATATCTACCACAGTAGTTCTCTTTGTGGTCTTCAGTTCTAGAGACTTTTGAAGATCTATCTAAATGGATCTTTCCTGGAATATTCTTGCAGGCATTGGAGAATGCTTATTTTCACTTCAGTCCCATATTTATTTATAAAAGCACCTATAATTTTTCTTGCCCTTTGATACTCATTGTTTTAAAGAAGTGGTGGTATGTCTCTCTGCAGCAGCTAAAAGCAAAGATACATACAAACCTTACTTTTCTTCCTTTAAAACACATGCTGTGCTTCTGGAAGGCAGCAGTGGGTAGATGTAGAGAATTAAGCTTTCCTTTTCTGAGAACAATTCTATCATATTAATCTGAGAAGTCCTGACTGCAAAGTGGTCTGTCCTATGCCTTTTTGCTCGTCTCAAGGTATCAGTATTTTGCTAGGGCCCAGAAATCAGATTTTGCTGTCAAGGTTCAGCTCTGTCCTTATTTGGTCTTCTGGCTCAATTCCTGCTCAGTTTGCAAAAGGCATAGCGGCAAAGTTTAGCTGTTTGTGCAATCCTCTGGTGCTTCCACTTTATCTGATACTTTAGACCACATTAAAATCTCTGGTTAAGAAGTAGAGTTCTTGTTTTCTCAGTAATTTCCAGCTCTGATGCTAATATATGTATAACTAAATGCTACTTCATTCCTAAATGAAATGTCAAATGTGTCTGCTCTGGAATGTTTTTATTGTTTTGTAATAGGCAAATAGGAAATTGATACAATCCTATATATTGTGTGTGCTTATGTTCTGAGTACAATTGCTTCTTATAGTTGTAGATGGGTTATAATTACTATCATCAGGCCTAGCAGTCAAAGAGTAAAGAAAGTCTGGTCAACATAATGTGGTTTATTTCATGGTGATCTGAACCTTTTTCTATTTGATGGGAGTCTGTGAAGAGAAGATCATATTATTACTTGCTATAGGCATGGTTTTTCTGGGGTTGTGCAGCATTGTTCTCTTTATTGACAGAACTCAGCAAAGGATAGTAGCTACCATCTTCTGTGGAAGTAGTATTTGGCATCCTACCAGTTCTGTGGTTTTTGACTCTGGAATTTGCTACAGCCAGGTACATGAGACAGTGTTTTAAGCTCCCACTTTTCTATGCTGTGTTGCTAGTCCATAATATGCTAAAATAATATCCAGTTATTGGAAGTGTACCAAGTTGTCTCATTGCATGAAGCTTTGAATGGGTAGTATGGTTCAGATTAGCACTTTAGAGCTGATAGAGTTTGACAGATAGATTTCAGGCAAGTTCTGGGGTGAGAAATGTAGAAAAGTGTTAGGAATTTCATCCTTGTGAGAGTCTGGGAGCCTTGTCCTTCCTGAACTCCACCTCTGTCAGTATCAATATCATACTCTAGCCTTTATTGCGTGGGTTGGTTGGTCAAGCATAATTATCTGAGTCACGTATTCATGATGTTAACTAAGTTAACATTGCTAAGTCTTAATTGGTGAACTTAGTCATAAAACACCCAGAACTCAAGAGGAAGTAGGACTGGGATGAAAGTCCAGAGGTGAAGAGGTGTGATTTTTAAAGTCTCATTGCTGCTAACATTTCTGCACATTTCTGTGTCTGTGAGTTTTATTCCTGTGTCAGAGAACTTAATGAACTAATAGGATGTTACTTGAAAAGTAGATAATGAAATAAGATACTAAGTTTTTGAACTATAAGCTCTGCTTCATCATATGGCTTTTTAGAAGTCAGTTATCAATCACTATAGAATATGCTGAGCTGGGGAGACCCATGAGGGACCACAAAGTCCACCTTCTGGCCCTGCACAGGATACCCCAAGAATCACACCATGTACATGACAGTATTGTCCAAACACTGCTTGAACTCTGTCAGGCTTGGTGCTGTGACCACTTCCCTGGGGAGCCTGTTCCAGTGCTGGACCACCCTCTGGGTGAAGAACCTTTTCATAATACTTAACCTAAGCCTCCCCTGACATAACTTCAGTCTGTTCCCTCAGGTCTAGTCACTAGTCCCAGCAGAGAAGAGACCAGTGCCGCCTCCTCCTTTTCCCCTCACAAGGAAGTTGTAGACTGCAGTGAGATCTCCCCTCAGGCTCCTCCAGGCTGAACTGACCAAGTGATCTCAGACACTCATCACACAGCTTCTCCTCAAGCCATCATCTTAGTTGCCCTCCTTTGGCCATTCTTCAAGAGCTTTATGTCTTTTTTATATTGTGGCACCCAAAACAGCCCCCAGCACTCAAGGTGAGGCCGCCCCAGTGCAGAGAAGGACGATCCCCTCCCTTGTCTGGCTGGTGATGCTGTGCCTGATGCTCCCCAGGACAGAACTGACCCTCCTGGCTGCCAGGGCACTGCTCACTCATGGTCAACTTATCCTTGACAGTGACCCCCAGGTCCCTTTCTGCAGCACTGTTCTCCAGGGTCTTATTCCCCAGTCTGTCCATACATCCAAGGTTTTCCTGTCGCAGGTGCAGAATCTAGTACTTCTCTTTCTTAAACTTCATACAGTTGGTAATTACCCAGCCCTGTCATTTGTTGACTCCTCTCTGCAAGGCCTCTGCCTTTGAGGGAGTGAATGGCCCCTCCCAATTTTTTATCACCAACAGACTTACTTTGGGCCTTTGAGTCTTGTGTCCCAGTTATTTATTAAGGCCTTAAAGAGCACAGGGCTAAGGACAGAGGACTGTGGAATCCCAACAGTGACAGGTCACCAGTCTGATATCACCGCATTCACTGTAACCCTTTGTGCCTGACATGAGCCAGCTGCTCACCCATCACATGATGTGTTTATCCAGCTGTGGGCTGGACATTTTCTCCAGAAGGATCCTATGAGAGACAGTATCAAAAACTTTAGTGAAATCCAAAAAGATCACATCAGCTGGCTTCCCTTGGTCAACCAGGTGCGTTACCCTGTCCTAGAAGGTAGTCATGTTGGGCATGCAGGACTTTGCTCTCATGAAACTGTGCTGGTTGTGACAATGGCTGTGGTGTCATTCAGGTGTTTTTCAGAACTCCAGAATAATCTCCATAATTTTACCAGGCACTGAAGTGACACTGACAGACCTGTAGTTTCCCGGGTCATCCTTCTTGCCCTTCTTGAACATTGATACAACCTTAGCCAGCTTCCAGTCAGCTGGGAATTCCTCAGATACCAAAGACTGTTCAAAAATAATTGAGAGAGTCCTCGCAATGACATCAGCCAGCTCTTTGAGTATTCTTGGATGAATGCCATCATGAAACCACATGGATACATGAGGATCCAGCTGGAGCAGCACACACGAATTCAGGGTCAGCTGGGAGTTTATCATTCTCCCAGCCATGGTCCTCCAGCTCTGGGCACTGGGACCTTCTAAGCCCATTACCTATGTGAAAGACACAAGCAAAAAAATCATTGAACATGTCACATGTGTCATGCCACATAAGTGCACAATGAATGCACAATGTCAGACTCAGAATGGAAGTTCATAGAAATTACTTAATCAAAACGGTGGTTTGTAGTCTCTCAGGCTGTGCTTTGCCATGTCTGTGTGAGAAGGGGTATGTGGAGCTGCTGGGGCTCTTTGTAATTTAAAAGAATATACTCCTAAACTGAGATGACTGTGCTGCTCCCGGTACTGAAGCTATCCCTGTTGTCTCTGGATAGTTTTGTGTTGGAGTCTGTAAATCAGAGGCCTCTCTGAATTCTTCAGAGAGAAGTCAGAGTGCAGGGGTTGAATTGAAACCTTTGGGTGGATTGAAGTATATTAAGATGTAACCTGGCATGCTAAGAAACTAGAAATAGATTAAGAAGAAATAGTTTGGGTTAGTTTTTTTAGCTTATTGGGTAATTTGTGTATAAGAATCTATGCATTGGGGTGGGACACGCTCTTGCTCTCTCGCTTTTCTTCTCTCTCCACCGCCATCATCATCACCTGGAAAAAGACAGGAGTTGCAAGAGCAACATTGGCCCTCCCGGGACCCAGACAGGAGCAGATTCTGCTTCTAATTGGGACTTTACTTCTGTTCAGGACTCTATGCTGCAAACTTTAGCATCGACTTAAACGCTTGTGACTCTTTACCTTTCGAGGCTGATGTGCCTTTACAATAAGCAACTTTATAGCAACTATTAGCTGCTCAACTCTTTTAAGGAAAACAACCATAACCTGACAGTTTTGTATTTTTCTGTTTAAATCCCTGACTCTGAATATGAGTCCATGTTTCTAGATCTGAAAGTCCTTGTTTTAGTTGATGTTAATAAGTGTTGATAGATGGGTAGACACTGCTGAGCTCCCAGAATGGAATCCAAACCCTCTGGTATGCTTTCCACTACTAAAAGTCAGGGTATTCCCTGACTTATAAATGTCATTGGTATCCTCTGTGGACTGTTCCTCTTACTGGATGACTTAGGGAATCTTACAGTTTCTCAAGCTGTAAACTCTTTATAGTAATGCTGCTTTAGCAGGGGTTTCTTTGTTGGTTTACAGCAAAGCAAATACACAAAGGAAAGCAGTACTGGAGCTCTGGTCTCTAAAAGTATTTTTACCTAACCACCTTTGGTTAGTTTGGACCTTCCTGTTTACTGTATTGCTATGGAAAGCAAGGCATTATGTCTTCTGTGCACTGTGTCTTCTGAGCACACAAGACCTTCAATAATTTACTTTCTCATTCAGAAAGAATCTTTGAAATAGAAGTCCTGGCTTTCTACAGCATCTTTATTTATAAACTTGGGTTAAATATAACTGTTTTCTATGAGTGCCAGAGATAATGGCTGTTTAGCTTCTTAGTAATCCAAGCCTCAGTAAAACAGAAAAGAGACATAGAAAAGAAGTTCCTACAGCTAGGTTAGAAGTTTATCTTTTGAGATACTTTGCTCAGTTATGACTCCAGTATATTCTAATAAGTTCTATTCATTGCAAAGAAACCATGGGACAGAAACTGTTTTATGTCTGCATGATACCACTTTGTGTGTGAAACGACCAAATACAGTATTATGGGACCAAAGTGTGCACACAGGCACACTACTCAATAGCCCAAACACTGATGTTCTGCACAGTTTACAAGTATTTTTCTTAATGTTACAACATGTTGGGATCTGAAATTCAATCCTTGTAGGACAGTTTGATGTCATTTGCCTAAAGGTTTCTCCGGAAGAAATAGGTGCATTGCTGTAGGAAGCAAAGGGTGTATTATTTCAGTGATCTTTTAGTTTGTTCTCTGTATCCTGCTCATAATGGTTTTCAAACATTTATGGGTGATAATAATTTAGGAATAAAAAGTATTGTCTTTGGTAAACTAATTATCTCGTCAAGGTAGATGACTCAAATGTTTCCTTCAGCCTTTTCAGGCCTTACCAACTTGAACAGCCACAGAAAGTTTGGCTGTGCTGGTCTCTTCTAACCCAGAGTAAATAATATAGAGTGGAAGGTTTGACAATGCAGTTCATTCTTTTCTCTCACCTTGGAAAATGAA
>VWZS01004494.1:304893-333844 GCA_013397075.1 Rhabdornis inornatus | reverse complement strand
AACCCAGAGTAAATAATATAGAGTGGAAGGTTTGACAATGCAGTTCATTCTTCTCTCTCACCTTGGAAAATGAAAACTTCTATTTAGTGATGCACACAGACTCTTTTGTTAAGAAGTCAGTTTGAAGTGTAATGTAAAGTGACATTCAAGCACATATTTGAGTTCTAAAGCTCTCCTACAAAGTATTAGAGAAGTATAAAATATAAATATTGTAAAAATNCCTCTCTGTAGTAAATCCTGCCCTTTTTCTCTCCTGCCTGAACTGCTAGAAGTCAAAAGGGAGCATGGGCATCCACAGACCAGGCCTGTCCCTTAGGCTTGTTTAGGTATTGGGGTCTTTGCATATGACACTTAAACTGTAGTTCACACTGGGGAGAATGGCCAAGCTGGCCCCGAATACTGTGTATCATGAATCTGTATACACTTGTCCACATAACATATATCCCATTTCTTCCCACAGAGTACCTTGTTCTCATCATAGAATCATAACTAGAGAGTCCTTTAGGTTGGAAAACACTCTTAAGATCATCAAGTCCACTAATAAACCATTTACATTAGCTCCATGTTTCCACATCTTTTAACTACCTGCAAGGATAGGGGCTCAACAACTTCCCTGGGCAGCCTCTTCCAATGCTTGACAACCCTTTTGGTGAAAAAATTACCTTAATACCCAATCTAAACTTTCCCTGTTACAGCTTGATGCCATTTCCTCTTGCCCTATGTCTGGTTACTTGGGAAAAGAGGCCAACTCCCACCTGGCCACAGCCTCCTTGCAGGCAGTTGTAGAGACTGATAAGGTCACCTCTGAGCCTCCTTTTCTCTAGGCTGAACAACCCCAGCTCCCTCAGCCACTCCTCATAGGACTGGTGTTCCAGACCCTTCCCCAGCTCCATTGCCCTTCTCTGGACACGTTCCAGCACCTCAGTGTCTTTCTTGCAGTGATGCATCCAGAACTGGACACAGGATTTGAGGGGTGGTCTCACCAGTGCCAAGTACAGGGGGACAATCCCTTCACTGGTCCTGCTGGCCACACTATTACTGATACAGGCCAGGATGCCATTGGCCTTCTTGGCCACCTGGGCACAGCTGGCTCATGTTCAGCTGGCCATCAACCATCTTTATAACTTACCTTTTGACGTATATTCAAAGCAAAATAAATGTAAATATCTGCAATCTTCTTTTTCCTTCTGTTTTTAAGATAAACCTATAACACTCTCCTACTGGCCCTCCAACACATGGAGTTGTTAGTAAATGAACACGATCCAGAAGTTTTCGTATCTACAAGAACAGATAAAAAATTTTTGCAGCAATATAGAGCCTTTTGTCCAAAAAGGACAAAATATTTTAGATTCTTCATTTACAACTAAGATCTAAGGAATGTTGTTTTGTCTGATATCTGTTTATCTCATGCCATGTTTTCCACATAAGCAGAGGTGTAAGGATTTCTATTAACAGTATAATTGAAAATGCATTTCCGGTTTCACCTTGTAACTTCTGTTTGCATGAAATCTAACTTTCTTCAATAGTGCATTTGGTAGTTTGAACTAGCTTCCAAAAAGCTACTTTGTAGAAGTGGTACTTTTAATAGTGTTCCAGAGACTGCATTAGATAGAGAGCAGCTGAGGCAGTTGCTGTCGGCAAGCTGGCCCTCTGCTCTTTCAGTCTGTGAATAGAAGAGGTCTCTTCATAGAGGCAGAACTGTAGCAATGATAGATTAAATTTCTGCAAATAATATTCTACAAATTTGACAAATAATAGTTCTGCTTGGTGTAATGCAGGCCAAGATAAAGCTGTTTGTCAAAATTCTTGATTTATTTTGGGTAGTTGTATATATGTATTATCCAGTTCCAGTTTGCAAACTATTCTGGAAGAGGAGACTTTAATAATGGAAAGAATTGAATATTTAGGTTGATGATCAAGACTAAGATAAGTCCTTTTTAAGATAAGTCCTTAGTGTGTTGCACAGGGAAAAAGGACACTAAAAGCTATGTATTAAAAGCCCTTGCACTTGGAAGTAAGCAAACTATTAGGAAACAAGTTTGGGAGGAAATTAATCTTTGGATAGGCAGCTTATATCATTGGAGGCTTCCTTACCTCTGCAATTTCTGACATACCAGGGCTCCAATCTGATTTGAAAGTTGCTGATTTCCTAGAAGCATTGGGTCAGATGTTCAGTGTCTTCATTTTAGATAAATTGAAATAAATCTCTCCTAAGTAAGGCACTTCCATTAGGCAAGTGTCAGGTACAAAGGAAAACTTAATTTACATTTGAATTTTGTTATAGGCAACTTGATCTTTACTGTGCTGTACCAATTTGTTTATGGAGAGAGTTCAGCTTTTTAGAAGCTTTGGATATGTAATGCAGAGCTTCTGTTATTTCTCAGCGAACTTTCTAACTTTATCAGTTTTAGCTCTTTGTTCCCCTCCCTGAAATCTATAGACTAGTTGCATTTCGAATACACAAACACAAAAAAACCCTGCAAACCCAGGAATATTTCCATTCTATCATGTGTTATGCAATGTTCATGCATTAAAAATTATCAAGAAAAGCATGTTGAAATAGCAGGGGTGGGGGACTTCACAGTATTTTGTGTCCCTGTCTTTTACACCGCATTGTGAATTAGTCTTTTCCATTCAAATACCCAAACTCTGGAAAATCCAAAGCTAGATGGAGAGTGTCATTGTATTCTACTGACAACTGTGTTGGACTTGATTCACCACATTACAGGAGGAACTGTAGCAAAGCTTTGTGGTAATGACATGAGGAGGTGCAGAATCAGCAGCTGTACCAGTTTTAAAGCTGTTTGCAAAAAATGTGAATGTTTNGTCAAAGAAAAACCCAAATTATCCATGTATGTGTTACTGAAACTATTGAGCTGATATCTTCAAATTCCCTTGTCTCATGTGACTGACACTGTTCTAAGTATCAGCTGTTTTACTGCCTTTCACCCTATCTGTAGCCAGCTGCCTATCAGCAATGCAGATCTGAGACAATCATGGAACATTTTTAATCTTTGGGAGGAAAAATTATGTGGGGATGCACAGTCTCTGCAGCATTCACTTCTTACACCTTACCTCAGCCAGTCAGATAGATGCAAATTTCTTCATTTTTTACTCTTTCAGTCCACAAATGACTAATGTAAGGATAGTTGAGTACCAAAAACAGAGCTGTATCTTATGAACAGCTCATTTTGAGATTTATTTTCTTAAGTGTTACATTAGAGTGCTGTTTGTGAAATAGGATCAGAAGGTTCATAGCTTCATAAACTCTTCTAGCTCTGCTTCCTGGACCTGTGGAAATGAGCATGACTGAAAAAAGAAGTGATCTGTTAGCTGTTGTGCATAGCCTTATGTCAGTAATGGCACTAACTTGAGAACAACCATGTTGTGTTTTCTCAAAATGTAGCTTCTCAAATATACTCAGTAGTGGGTGGTAACTGCAGAGTCTTTTCTTATGCATAGTTTTCTGTTACGTTTTTTGTAAATGTTATATTTGTGTCAGTTCTACAAATTCTGATTTTAAGTCTTTCTTGTATACATGGTAGCCTCTCCATTAAATCTTCTTTTTTTAAATTATAGTGACAATTAATGGTAGCTGGAATATTAACTTTTTTTTTTTACTTTTCTCCATATAGATTAATATTCCATGCAGCTAGCTAGCAGTTACAGCAGTAATACAAAAACAAATGAAAGCTTCAGTGCCACCTTGCATACTGAAAAGGCTTGTTAGTCCTAATTTTTGCCAGAATTATACTGACTTCTCATTGTGTGTTCCCGTGTCATTCAGTCTCAATGAATATAGCTTAGTAAGAAAACAGGATAGAACAATGTGTCAGAGATCTGATGATGCTATCTAAATTCCTCATGAAAACTACCTTGTGTTATTTTAAATAAGCTATTGTATAGATGGAGTATTTCCCATTTTTGACACGGTATTACTAAAATGTATGGCACATTTTAGCATTTTTGAGATTGAAAAGTCTGAACTTAATGCCCTAAGGCAAAAAAGGCCAACATTGTATCTGTAAACCACTAGTTTCCAGGTTTTTATAGTTAAATTATTTGAGTAAGTGTAATTTGAAGGATAAATGGAATCTTGTTGAGACAACCAAATGAAAACCCAACATCTTGTAGACTGAGGCATTCAGGAAGAACTTACCTAACAGTCACATTTGATCAGTGTCATGGTTTAACCCCATCCAGCAACCCAGACCCCCACAGCCACTTGTTCACTTCCCCACCAGCAGGACTGGGGAGAGAACTGGCAGGGTAAAAGGTAGAAAACTTGTGGGTTGATATAAGATGGTTTAATAGGGGAAAGAAAGCTGCACATACAAGCAAAGCAAAACAAGGAATTAATTCACCCCTTCCTATGGGCAGGCAAGTGTTCAGCCATCTCGAAGAGAGCAGGGCCCCATCACATGCAGTAGTTATTTGGGAAAACCATCACTTCAAATATGCCCTCCTTCTTCTTCTTGACCCTTTTTTATGTCCTGTGCATGGTGTCACATAGTCTGGAATATCCCTTTGGTCAGCTGAGATCACCTGTCCTGGCTGTATCTCCTCCTAGCCTCCCCTGCACCCCCAATGTCCTTGCCAGCATGCATGGCCATATGAAAAGCAGAAAAGGCCTTGGCTCTGTGCAAGCCCTGCTCAGCAATAACCAAAACATCTCTCCATCATCAGCCATGTTCAACACAAATCCAAAACAAGCTCCACACCAGCCACTGTGAAGAAAATTAACCCTACCCAGCTGANTTTTTTTACTTTTCAACAGGATCCACTCTATGTAGCTATGAACTACAGCCATCAGAATATACTACAGACCCAAGGGCTGCCAAGTTATGTCCTAAATATCCTGTTCCAGAGAGGTAATATGATCAAATTGTCTGATTTGGGGTGGAGGGAGAAGAGATTTGTTTTGATCATGACAGTTCTTTAGAAAAGACCAATACATGTTCACTCTTACCAGGCAGATGTTTTAGTGTATTGTATATATAATTCTAAAATTCTGGTTTTTAAAATGTAATGAAAATAACAGTCAAAGAAAAACCCAAATTATCCATGTATGTGTTACTGAAACTATTGAGCTGATATCTTCAAATTCCCTTGTCTCATGTGACTGACACTGTTCTAAGTATCAGCTGTTTTACTGCCTTTCACCCTATCTGTAGCCAGCTGCCTATCAGCAATGCAGATCTGAGACAATCATGGAACATTTTTAATCTTTGGGAGGAAAAATTATGTGGGGATGCACAGTCTCTGCAGCATTCACTTCTTACACCTTACCTCAGCCAGTCAGATAGATGCAAATTTCTTCATTTTTTACTCTTTCAGTCCACAAATGACTAATGTAAGGATAGTTGAGTACCAAAAACAGAGCTGTATCTTATGAACAGCTCATTTTGAGATTTATTTTCTTAAGTGTTACATTAGAGTGCTGTTTGTGAAATAGGATCAGAAGGTTCATAGCTTCATAAACTCTTCTAGCTCTGCTTCCTGGACCTGTGGAAATGAGCATGACTGAAAAAAGAAGTGATCTGTTAGCTGTTGTGCATAGCCTTATGTCAGTAATGGCACTAACTTGAGAACAACCATGTTGTGTTTTCTCAAAATGTAGCTTCTCAAATATACTCAGTAGTGGGTGGTAACTGCAGAGTCTTTTCTTATGCATAGTTTTCTGTTACGTTTTTTGTAAATGTTATATTTGTGTCAGTTCTACAAATTCTGATTTTAAGTCTTTCTTGTATACATGGTAGCCTCTCCATTAAATCTTCTTTTTTTAAATTATAGTGACAATTAATGGTAGCTGGAATATTAACTTTTTTTTTTTACTTTTCTCCATATAGATTAATATTCCATGCAGCTAGCTAGCAGTTACAGCAGTAATACAAAAACAAATGAAAGCTTCAGTGCCACCTTGCATACTGAAAAGGCTTGTTAGTCCTAATTTTTGCCAGAATTATACTGACTTCTCATTGTGTGTTCCCGTGTCATTCAGTCTCAATGAATATAGCTTAGTAAGAAAACAGGATAGAACAATGTGTCAGAGATCTGATGATGCTATCTAAATTCCTCATGAAAACTACCTTGTGTTATTTTAAATAAGCTATTGTATAGATGGAGTATTTCCCATTTTTGACACGGTATTACTAAAATGTATGGCACATTTTAGCATTTTTGAGATTGAAAAGTCTGAACTTAATGCCCTAAGGCAAAAAAGGCCAACATTGTATCTGTAAACCACTAGTTTCCAGGTTTTTATAGTTAAATTATTTGAGTAAGTGTAATTTGAAGGATAAATGGAATCTTGTTGAGACAACCAAATGAAAACCCAACATCTTGTAGACTGAGGCATTCAGGAAGAACTTACCTAACAGTCACATTTGATCAGTGTCATGGTTTAACCCCATCCAGCAACCCAGACCCCCACAGCCACTTGTTCACTTCCCCACCAGCAGGACTGGGGAGAGAACTGGCAGGGTAAAAGGTAGAAAACTTGTGGGTTGATATAAGATGGTTTAATAGGGGAAAGAAAGCTGCACATACAAGCAAAGCAAAACAAGGAATTAATTCACCCCTTCCTATGGGCAGGCAAGTGTTCAGCCATCTCGAAGAGAGCAGGGCCCCATCACATGCAGTAGTTATTTGGGAAAACCATCACTTCAAATATGCCCTCCTTCTTCTTCTTGACCCTTTTTTATGTCCTGTGCATGGTGTCACATAGTCTGGAATATCCCTTTGGTCAGCTGAGATCACCTGTCCTGGCTGTATCTCCTCCTAGCCTCCCCTGCACCCCCAATGTCCTTGCCAGCATGCATGGCCATATGAAAAGCAGAAAAGGCCTTGGCTCTGTGCAAGCCCTGCTCAGCAATAACCAAAACATCTCTCCATCATCAGCCATGTTCAACACAAATCCAAAACAAGCTCCACACCAGCCACTGTGAAGAAAATTAACCCTACCCAGCTGAAACCAGTGCAATCTGTCAAGGGTTATGAACCCTCTGATTCCCATTAGTTCCGTGGGATGGAGGTAGCATATGGTATAGATTGTCCCTTGATGTTTTCTGTTTGATGACCAGGCTCTTCATAGCTTTCAGCTGAGGCTATCAATGGACTCCTACCATCCATCTTCAAGGTATTATGTCCAACTTTCATAGAGCAGTACACTCTAGCAATGCAGTTAGCAATATGTGTTTCTTCTACATCCAGCCTATATCAGCCTCTGTAGACATTACTGCATGTTTAGAGGCCCTGGAGAAAAACCTGTCCAGTCCCCTGTAGCATTTATCTATAAACCAGCTGTGCTGAGCTGTGCCAAGGGACTGCCTGTAGAGGTTGTAAAGACCAGCTAGCAGTGGCATTCCAACTGGACTCCCCCTCCCTGCACACAAGTTGCTGTACTACCCCTGTACATACACAGGGATAGTAGTGAGAGGAAAAAACTCTTTGAAATCTAATACTTGAGTATCAGTCAGATGGATCTCCTAACTTCATTTGAATAATGCTTTAAAAGTACAGCTTCTGAGACCATCGTGTACTGGCTTGAATTTTATTCATACTTGTTTATGATTAGGCATCATGTTGCTATTCTTCGATATTTGTAATTCCTTTTCAGTACATAATATATCAAGATATAATCAAGAGTTCATATAAAATACACAGGTCATGGAAAATTTGTCTATTATTGTGGTTTTTATTAGGAAACCTTACCTCACCTACTCATTCAGTCAGAACCACTGGAGCAGAAGCACATCTCCAAAGTGGATTCTCAGGAGTCCCATTTACTCAAGAAAGCTTGTAGGAACCAATAACCTATTTTCTTTTTATTAATTAAAACAAACTTAGCAATTAATTACTGCACATAAAAATAGGTAACTTAAAATAGGTAGTGATGTTGCTTTAGGTTAAGGGATATTAGATGACTAATTTAAACTCTGATGCAAAAAGCATGTTTTCCTCCATTGGGATGTATTTTGGAAGAATACTTTAATCTCATTACTTCCCTTTTCAAAGTGAATATTTTTGTATTTGGGTGCAGGAATAACATTCTTTTACCTACTCCACCTCAAAATTTGGCCTTTGTTACTGGTAGTGGCAACTTATAAATGCTCTAGGCTTTCTGTAAAGTTGTATCAGATAACAGTTGAATAAACGTCTCAAATTTCAGTGTTTTCCAGTAATACAGCATATAATGAGCAGCAGTATTCCAAAATAGCTTATTTTTTAAGAGGCTGAAAGGATACATGGGCCACCTCTTAAGGAGGGAAGCCGTCATTATGGGTTTGTTTTTTAACAACTGTGACTAATGCACAATTACTATGCTGTGCTTAACTGCTGTATTCATTACTACCCAAAAGTAGACCATCAATATGAGCATCTCCAAATACATTTACCTACTCAGCACAGTAATCCTAGAACCATACATTTGCAATCATCAGTGACTTTAAACAAAAACCTAGGATCTACTAATTACCTAGAAATGGCAGGTGATCATAATTTCTCCCAATTTCTTTACAGAATAATTACACATTAATGGTTTTCACCATGTTGTCCTTTTTACCCAGAAAAACAATAGATGAGAAATATGTGCCTAAGGCAGCTGGCACTATGTGTTTAAAATGGTGGTTAGAGTTTTAGAAAGACATGGCCTTAAAAAATAGTTACTAAGGACAGAAAATTGTTGATTTATGGGTCATTGCTGAAATGGGGAAACTGCAGAAGATAATGTTCATTGCTGCTACAGTCCACTGAAATCTTTCAAGTAAGGCAGATTGGGCAGGTGAAACAATAGAAAGGACATTTTTTTCATTGGATCCAATTACAGGAAGGAACATGTAATTCATGTCTGAAGTGTAATTGGGAATTGATCAAATGCTGTAATAGGCCACTTTAAGATCTGACATACTTTATGAGCAAGACAGACTGCCACTAAATGGGAGACATTTAGAAAACAAAATTACCCACTTTTAAAAGGGAAGTTTTTGCACTCTTATATCTTTCTCTGACAGACTTGATAGCAGATTTTTTGTAGCATTCTGCAAAGTTTTGTGCATAGTCTAAATAGTTTTTTGTGAGGGTGTTTCCTAAATGGTTCAGGCATCCTGGCATGTTTTGCATAATTTTAACAAAGTTAATGAATATAAACACTGTGACTAATATTCAATACAAGAACAAGCTTAGTGTGGGGAAAGACTAGGAACAAATACATTCATTTTGCTTGGCAGCACTTGTGAATGCTGATGTCCTTCAGTGCAAAATATATACACTCAAGAAGAGTATTGTTATTCTGATATTTCTTAAGCTGCAAATATGGGCCAGTATTCCATTCTAACATGAGTGAAAGGCATTGTTTCAGCTGCTGGTTCACCACTTGACACTTGAATGAAAGACATTTAAGTGGAAATAGGAACATATACTTTCTGCACATTGTCATTTAAGGGTGGGAGGGTAATAATATCCTATTGGAATGTACACTCCAGCCTCACAGGGTTATCTGTAAGAACTGCATCACTTTCCATTGTGATCATCCTCATTTCAGCAGCGCTTGTGCATTCAACACATGGTTTCTGGTTATAATGTTATAAGGGTGGAATGATTGCATCTATTCACCTTTCATTTGTGTGTTGATGTGGCATTTATATTAAGTAGGAGTAATTTTTTTTTCTGATTTTTTTTTCTTGTGTCACCAGTGCACCTATTCCATTCTTCCATCGCTGTGCTCCTGTGAACATTTCCTGCTATGCCAAGTTTGCAGAGGCCCTGATCACCTTTGTCAGTGACAGTAGTGTCTTACACAGGCTGATTAGTGGAGTTATGACCAGCAAAGAGATTATAATGGGACTTTGCTTGTTATCACTAGGTAATTGTTTTTCTCATTACTAGCTATTTCTTAGTGTACTCCATTAGGAGATTGTTAATACACTCTAACCACAATATGAGAAATAACATGTATAATAGTAACAATCCCTTAGAAAATTATTCAGAATGCTTTTTAAAATTTTCTTTGAGAGCTGGGTAACGTTTTCATAAGTAATATACATATGCATTCCTGGTTTTGTCTTTCTTACACTGATTACAAAATAGAGGATGCATGGCTGTTAATTAGCCAACATTAGGTTTGATATAGTTAAGAGAGAATCTGTTTTTTCCTAATTTTTATTATAGTATTCCCCTTTCCCATTTGTAGTAATCATCTTCTACCAACTCAAGTCCAAATAAACCCCTTCCAAATAAAAAGGACAGGTTGAGAAATGCAAAATAGCACACTCTTGTTGGATGCAGGGGTTTAATTTGTTTCGTTTAACATATGCAAAGATATGAGAACTCTAAGAGTGAAAACAAGAAAATCAGGTGCCCATTTGTTGCCTTGTATGTTACCTCCTTCTTCCATTCCTTCAAAATTAAAACTTCAGGTCTTTGAAAATCTCAGCCTTTTCTGAAGAGCTGGAAATTCCTAACAGTACAGAGGTGCTGAATTGTTTCTGTAGGTGTGGGATGCCTCTGGGCTATAGAGTGACACTTTTCCCTAGATTGGAGCTGTTTTAACAAAGTAATCTTGTTTGACCTGGAATGTTACCCACAATAATGACATAAATTGCTTTCCTAGTGAGTCTATTTTACTCATACAAAGTATAAAATCTGAAATCCTAAAATGGGAGGATCAAGATATTAGCTATGCATATGAGCAGTGTATTGTTTAGAAAGAAACACTGCAAAGCTGTATCAGAGAGAGGGGTCCTTTGTTTTCAGTTTGCATTTGTGGTTAAAAAAAGGGTGGGGGGAAGGAAGGGAAAAAGAAAGGAAAAAAGAGGAGGATGCTAGACACCACTAACCCCCCCTACAAACATACAAAAGACCACTGTGTATGTTTTCAACTGTAACTGGAAAGCTGTTTATTTTTACATCTTGACAGCTTCAGTATTTGGTAATAATGGTAGAAAACTGTTCAGAATCTGAAAGCTAGTGGCTGATTCACAGTGCTACTGTTCAGCTAGAGTCAGAAGTTAGTACAGAATTTACATACAGTTAATCAAAAAATAGTTTTTGTAATTTCATAGTTAAACAGAAATTACTTATTTTAAAACAATGGGTTAGACTGTGATTCAAAAAGCCAGGTTCCAGTGGCTTGCATGTAACTGCTGAACACAAACCTGTATGTGCTAAAATATGAGTGTGTACTTGTACACACCTCTCACTTAGGCTTAGCTGATGTATAGTTTTTTACTTATGACTGGCATGACATTTTGGAATACACAGATACCATATTAACTGCACTTGTTTGACATGTGTATTTGAGTGCAGACTCTGCTCTGGTCCTCAGGAGGTGTGCTCATGTTACCAGACTCAAAGTACTGTCATGTCTTGCTGTCAGTTTGGTCATTGTCTAAGTACATCTCTGTCTGTATGCATGCATTATGTCTTGTGTTTAATGTATTGTGTAAATGTATTTATGCCCTCTTTGTTTTAATCAACATTATCAAAGCAGAAGTTGTAGAGGTGCCTAATTTTCTTAACTATCTATTCAGTGAGTTTGTAAGTCTCAAAAAAGAAATCTGTCTGTAAAAACTGTGCTGGAATGCCGTTATATTTGTGCAGTGGGAAAATTAGAAAGGCTATCTATGTGAAGTAATTAGTCTGCTTATTTTATTTGTTTTCTTTTGCAGTGTTGTCCATGATTTTGATGGTTATAATAAGGTACATTTCAAGAGTACTTGTCTGGATTTTAACAATTCTTGTCATTCTGGGATCACTTGGTAAGTCTTGTTTGTCTCCCAGTTTGAGTGTCCAGTTCCAATCCTTGTCCTCCATGTCCTCTCCCCAGCTACATCCCACACAGATCTTGGATCATGCATTTCCCTTCAGCCTTTTTTTTGAGTCCCTTTCAAGATGCACATTGAAAATGCCACCTTAGTAATTGCAGATCTCTCTCAGAGAGTGCATTGCTCCTTGAATATTTGTACTCCCTGCTTGGCAGACAGTCTTTATGTAAGCCTAGCTCACTAGAGCCCACAGGTGTCAGTGCAGGAGATTCCTCACAGCACTTGTAGCACAGCCCTAAATGTTGCCTATTTCTTAACCTACCTTCCAAACAGATCATCAAGGCAGCTAATACTGGAAGTGTCTGATGGCACTCCCACACTACAGCTGGTGCATGAAGAAATCAAAGAGCAACTATTGCTTATGCTGCTGAATATATTTACAACTCTGACGTGTTCATCAGCCCTTCTGTTCTCTGAGTAGCTCTTTTAAACCTGTTCTTGAAGAGAGGAAGTAAAGGTGCTTGTCTAGCACTTCTAATAAAGTCCTTGTATTTCCATATGACTCGGGAAGATCTGCATGACCTAGATGATGTGTGAAATGCAACCAGCCATGCTATCTTGGAAATGACCAAAGGTTGTCTCTTCCAAAATGATGTAGCTTGTGTGAAAATAGCCTTGTTTTATCACATTAGCTTTTAAATTCATAAACCTAAAGTTTTCTACGTTTATTACTGAGTAGCTAAGCCAAAATGTCTGGGCACATGACTGTAGGGAAGGAAAAATAAAATAATTGTATTAGGAAGCACTAGTGATTTAATTCTTACAATTCACAAGTGCAATGGATGGAAAAAAATCAGCAGACCACCTATATTTTTCAGGATCACTTTGGTTTTCTGATTAATGGCCTCACAATCTATGACCAGGGAAAAGGAAAAATATAGATTTTTTTTTTTTAATTTATATTCTCTTCAGAAGCTGAGCAACCGTGTTAAGTGAAAGAGTTGAATGACTTATCTTACTGGCATCTGTTACTATGTTCTAAAAAGTTTCATCCATTACAGGGCTTGAATAAAAACCTGTCTTTTATGACACATACTGCTTATTCTGTCTTGACTGTTTGTTTAGGACATGTCAAAAGAGCTTTCTTCATTTTAGACCTGAACACAGTATATTCAGCAGAAACAAGTGATCACAGAATCACAGAGTGGGTCAAGTTGGAAGGGGCCACAGAGGCTCATCTAGTCCAACCTCCCCTACTAAGCTTATGCATTTGATTCAGAAATACCAGTAGAACAGAGAAGGACACTTTAAAGAGAAAAGAACTGTACCAGAGAGGAGAGTTTACCTCCCTGAATGGCTGGAGACCTGTGTTCAAGAAAAGTTCTACCTTGGAAAGGCAGCTAGAATAGGAGAATGTTTTTCTGGCTGTAAGGCTAGGATTAACAGAACAGGGTTGAGAAGATTGTACCTCACATTGTATTTGCCTCCTGTGCATTTTACTAATGTTTTTTCCAGTGTTCAAGACATTGTCTGAAGCAAGTTTAGCTACATATGATTAAGGTGCTGTTTCCAGCATCAGGCTGATGCTTGTTGTTTTGATTAGTGTTCCTAGGCATGGTAGACTCCTTGTCTTGTTGCTCTTGTTATTTCACATCCTAATCTAAAAGTCCATCTCTGTTCCCCTCCTAAATTCTTACTCCCTGCATTTTTATACATACATATGCATTCATACATACAGCCTGCCACAGAACTATTTATTCTTCCTTTTGTTCTTTATTTCCTGTCTTGTGGAAGTTGTGCTGTTCCTTGTTAGGGCTCCCCGTAAAGTAGTCTTTCAATGCAGTTTACCCTAAAACACAGAGTCAAGGTTCTGCAAGTCTTTTAAGTGGCCATAGTATGGTAAGAACTGTTTTATTTTTCTGGGACTAGGTAGCATGTATCACACAGAAGATGGATCACTAATTTATCCTTTTTGTTTTCTCACTAAAACATAGGTGGTACAGGAGTCCTGTGGTGGCTCTATGCTAAACAAAGAATATCTGCTGGTGCTCTTGAGACCCAAATAGCCAAAGACAATCTTCAGGCTCTCTTGATCTATGCCATTGCAGCTACAGTCTTCACGGTATGCTTTGCTAATGATTGTATTATTTTCTTGTTCTTGTCTTCCTGTTGGTCTCTATTTTTTTATTCAGGTGAAAGCATTGTATTTGGAACATTTTGGAACAGTTTCTTTCTGCCACAATTTCTGTTGAAGTGATTTTCTTTCATTATGTTATTTTTTTTAAGTTTCAGGAATTGTTCTCTAACATCTGATTATGAGTCAAGGGAGACTTTCTAGGAACTGTTCTCTAATATATGATTTTGAGTTAGGAGAGACTTTCTAGCCCTGCAGGTGCTTTCATCTGCTGTAAAATGTCCACAGGGACTTCCAAGAATAGGTACAATACTGACTGCCCATCCAAAGAGATTTTTCTTAGGTTCTCAATTCAGAGGTACTTAGTCATTTCAGTGTATTTATAAGTCCTTAGGCTACTTCTGAAAGAAGTTGTTCTCAACAATCTGTGAACTGAAATACTAACACCAATTGAACAAATTAATCTTCTTTGGGCCTTGCTGTTCGTTTCAGAGTCGCTGAATTTACTAACAAAAACTGACAATGTTTGACTAAATTCACAGGACTTGTAGACTCCCTCTTCTGTTCTTCTTGTTGCTTCACATCCTAATCCAAAAGTTCCTCTCCGTTCCCTCTCCTAGATTCTTACTCCCTATGTTACTAGACACACATATACATACATCCTATAAGACCACAATGCCATGGTCATATAAATTTTAAATTACCTTAAAGGTAATTAAAGGTTAAAACTTGCTGATTTCACTGCTTTGTAAAACATAATTGAGGGTAGAACCTGGTTTTATCTCATCAGCTTAAGGCTGATGATGATTCCAATTATGAGAATGGAATTCCCCAAAAGTATAATTTGGAAAATAATTTATCACCAGAAGAAGATGGTAGAGGTTTTACATTTTGATCTTGTGATCTTATAGATAGAGTATGTGTTAATTTAGTGTGTTTGAATATCCTAGCTGTTCAAAAGAGTAGCTCGATTCTGTTTCAGTACTCTAAAATGTGATTTGGAAACTCCTCCTTCTAGGTTATCATGTTCTTGATCGTGTTAATTATGCGCAAAAGAGTAGCTCTCACCATTGCCTTGTTCCACGTGGCTGGCAAGGTCTTCATTCACCTGCCGCTGTTAGTCTTCCAGCCATTTTGGACATTCTTTGTGCTTATCCTCTTCTGGGCATACTGGATCACAGTCCTGCTTTTTCTTGGTACTACAGGTAAGTAGTCACTTACTTTAAATAAATTTCACTTCATTTTTGTATGATTTCTACCAGAGTTGACTAAAAAGCTTGTGGGAATCTCAAAGAAAAAAGCCCACTTATTGTGCTTCTATTCCTGTCTACTTCACTGACTTCAGAACGCTTGTTTTCAAGAAGGTTATCATGCATTTGAGTCTTCATTCCCAGCATGGTACTTTGTATGCTAGTCTGCCTTTTTGATTTGATGCAAGTTGGCTTGCTGCAAACCATAAGACTCTATTAATAAAACTTCTATAGCAATTTTTCAGATAATTCCCTCTAATTTTACACACACAAGTTAAAGACAGCATGATCTTAGAGTCACAAATATTGTAGATAGTACTCACACAGATGAGTACACAGTAAGGGAAGGGCCATTGCACTCAAGTACTGTCTCCCACAATGTAAATATTATGATTTTAGTTTTCAGTTGTTTGTAACTTAAGTGTCGAGTATTATTCCAGAATCATTAGGGAGATTTTTCTGCTGTTTGTACACTGTATTCTGAGAGCAGCCAATGTACTCCTAATTCCTGCCTGCTCTTCAGTACACAGAAGGTGTACTTTGTTTGTACTTTGTTTGTATTCAGGGTCTGACAAGAGCTTCTAGAATTAGTCAATTCTATAGGTCTTTGGCTACTTCAGCAAAAAAAAACCCACAGCAGATAATTTTTAAAAAGTCTGTTATTTTGCAGTACATTGTAGCAACAGAGACTCTCATTCATTATTAAATGTCTTAAAATTTTGAAATATGTTGTTTGCTACTGACCCAAAAGTAGCAGTGTTTCAAGTCACAAAGCTATTTCACAGTAATACAAGAATAAATGTTTTTCATATCCTGAGTTCTTAGCAAGGGTTGGAGGCAACAGAATTCACATACTCTTGTTCTCATTATTGATGGAATTTTTAGTTTTTATTGCATGCAGAAAATGGTCACCACTGAAAGCCTCAGCCCTGTGCTTCACTTTCTCGGTCAGACCACTGCACAGGCACTAAATTTGTAGCAGAATGTAGTGTGATATTATAGTTAACTGACAGAACCCTTCAACCTGCCTTGATTCTGCAAAAACAAATTTCTATTTCTAGCTTATATGTACTCAGTATCATCACTATTATCAGTTAAATAAACTGTGCAAATAAAGCCAAGTCCTTGTTCACTGAAACCAGAATTATTTCAATAGTTAACTTATTCACAAGACAACATCAATTTTATATGTAAGTATAAAAGCATAACTAAGAAAGCAGGTAATGTGCTGTCAGTGCTAAGTCAAAACAATGGTTTTCAAGGTAAGCACTTTATATACACAAGGTTCCTTGCAGTGTTTTTCTGAATCTCATCAGCTGTTCATGTAACTGTTGTATAAGATGAAACATCTCACTGTACATTAACACACTGAAATAGAGCTTATCCGAGGAGTGTTCTGACATGCCGTGAGTCTCTGTACATGATATTGTTATTTGTATTAGACAGAGTCAATGAATTTTCAAATATATGAAACCATTTATTTGGAATTTCTAAGGCTGTTCCCATATGTCTGTTAATAGCTGTAAAGCTACAAAAGCTTACCATAGGGAAAACAAAAGTGATTGTTGATGTTGACATCTAGATGTAAGGAGATGATACTGCTTCCTGCTGTATGAAAAATACTGATTAAGAGGCAAACTCAAATTAGGAATGACTGAAGTTTAACTATATGAATTTTTGCTATTAAATGGTCGTTAGTTGTGGAAATTTTTTTAATTTTTTTTTTTTTTCAAATACCATTTTACTTATTGTCTCAAAAGCTCTCTTTGTTAAGAACAATCTTCCTAAACATGGTATTTAAAACTATGAGTAGAGGGGGTTTCTGGTAACTGGTTATGAACTGCTAATACCGTTACATAAGCTAATATGCTTTCTTCATTATGAGTTGATGTAAGCATCATTTTCTTTTTTACCCTCATTTATTTGCAGGTAGTCCTGTCCCAAATGAAGAAGGATTTGTTGAATTTCGAATGGCAGGTCCTTTGAAATACATGTGGTGGTACCATGTAGTGGGACTCATCTGGATCAGCGAGTTTATCCTAGCCTGTCAGCAGATGACAGTAGCAGGGGCTGTTGTGACATACTATTTTACAAGGTAAGGATAATGTAGTTCTATAAGGAGTAGCCTACACATTGACTTAACAGAAATAATGAGCAATAGGGTTTCTGGGGAGAATATTTGTGTCCATTGTGAAAGCTGGGCAACAGTTAAATTGACTTGACCCTTTTTAAATCGTATAAAGTCCTGAACTCTCTGTTTTGCCATTTATAGATGGTGTTCTTGACATATAAGACTTGAAGTCTTATTTGCCTTATAACCTGTGCACATTCTACAGACATGGGTGGTTGTTTACAAAGTAGGATGCATCTGGAAGGTCATCTGTTTTGCTAATAATTAGTGCTGGTAAGATATGTAGAGGTTAAAAAAATAATGAAAGCAATTGATTATTATTTTAATTGTGAAACAGTGGCTTTTAAATTATTTACAGTGCTTCACTAGTCTTCATTAATCTTTCTTTCACAAGTAACTTAAGCAATTATTAGATTCATTATTTACATATAGATTCTGACACAATCATATACAAATAAAAATTCATGTAAAATTTTAAGGCTTCATATTTCTTTGCTGTATTTGTGAACTAAATTGTGTATCAGTTTTTAGAATAATGTATGCAGATATTTTTCAAGTGCATGATTTAGATGTTTAATTGTTTTGTCTTTTTAATTGAGGCTGATACCTGAACTACATTTGACTCCTTTTTTGCTCTACTCTTTAAAACAATATCAAAAGCAAGGAATCAATTTACTGTGCTGTCAGAAATTTTGTTATTTTATTAATGAAGTTCTCCAGTATACCAATGAAATACATCTACGAAGCTATTACAAGATGTTACAGGGATGTAATCTTGTGAATAATTAAGCTAGATTGAGTACAGGAATGAGGAAAATACAGAGGAAAGATAATAACTTTGCATTGAAATAGATTGCTTAGGAATGTGTATGCTTCATCTGTAAGTTTATGTATTTTCTGTCACCTGAGGGTGAATGATTTTTATTTTATCCATACCCTATAATTCCATAACAGCAATTTTATTTTAAGTTAGTAAATCCTCATTTCTCTCTACTGTTATCTTCTTTTTGCATTTTAAGATTCAATCATAATTTGAAAAGTGACTTGTAAAAATGGAAAAGCCATTAATTTGCACTTAGCCATTATTTTGCATATGAACAGCTTTCCAAATCAAATGAGATGAGGTTATCCATGGAAAAATATTTTATATGTGTTCACTGCTCATTCACTTTAGCCAGATGGATTCCTTTCAACTCAGGCAATAACAAGCCTCAAAGTGTTTTGCCTTACAGACTTTGCCCTGAAAAGGAGGAAGTGTTTGGGGTGCCTGGACATAAGACTCAAGCAATTTATGTGATTGTGCCTAACAGGGAGTAGAATTTGTCTTCCCCTAAAAGCTAATTGGAAGAAAATACAGGGTAAACATATTTTAATCATTGACATCTCAGGATTACATTGTGCAGGTATTAGTGTTCTGGAGTGAAGAATCTACTTTTGGTATCATTTCTTAATTAACTTCTCACCTCTCACAAGCTGGGGAGATCCTTTATTTTTTGAATGTTACCACATGTTTCTTAATATGCTTACTATTATTTCTAATAAAGAAGAAGAGCTGCTCTTTATACGTTTAATTTGTGCTATTCTTTGAGAGAGATGTATAAGTGAATTTCTTGGTAGAAAAGAAAAATTGCTTGAAACCATGAACATGAGTATTTATCTGATAAATTAGAAATATTATAGCTACATTGCATTAAATAACTTGTTTTAAGGCTCAACCCTTGATACCTTGAGGACGTAATAGCTAAATCAGAAATGCAAAAAATCTGAGCAGAGTTCACCTGATCAATTAGTAATATCCTCTCCAAAGTCTATGCAAAGATCTCCAAAAGAACAAGCAAGGAGAAGGCAAGTTTATCAGTAGTCTGACTAAAAAAGTATTAGCATGGCTTCTTACTGTTTTGGAAGGTTTTGAATTGCACACCATCCAATGCAACTTCATGGGAATTGCCAGTTGTTAATAGTGGTAATGCAGCCAACTGTGCTAGTAAGACTACCTGTCACCATTGAGTGTTTCCAGTTGCTCAGAGAATCACTGGCCAAGGTATTGTCAAAAGCAGGTTAGTATAGAAGTTAAAGTATGACAGAGTTCATTGACAAGATTCACTCTACTACTTAATAGATGATTAAAGTACACTTTGAAAAGGAAAAGTAGGACTAAAATCAATTAATCTAAAACTTAATCTAAATTTATCTATGTGGATACTGGGGATGGAAAAATATTAAGGGTGAGAAAGGATAAGGATAAAAAGGAATGAGGGAGACCCTCTCATTGAATCACAAGGTTAAAAATGAGCCCTCTTGCCACTCTTAGCCCCAGACTTGGCCAACAGTTTAGGCCTAAAGAGCTAAACAGCACTTAAACTTAATATCACATAATCAGTAGTGTAATTTAACAAAAGAGTCTACAGAATTTACTATGAGCACAACAAGTTCAGTGAAGTGCTCAGGTCAGATGCCTCTGCACGTTCTCAACTGGCGAAGGATTGAGGCTTGAGGAGTGGGGTGTCAGCCCAGGCTCTGTCAGCAGCATTTGATGTTGGTCCTCTGAGTATCACAAATTTGAGTGTTCGGTAGCTTAAAGAGGTCCCACTCAAAAGGAAGTGCTGGTCATTGCCCACTGTGGTCCAGGAGTTTACAGGGTTGCAAGAGAATTGGCTTTAGTCATAGTAATTTTCCATCCTGTCCACAATTCAGGTCTGTAACTTTCTTTGAAAGTTCAATAACAAAAATGTTGTTCTACCTAGGTTGGTATTTGGGCACAAAAAACAAGTTTACAAGGCAGTTTATTTAAAAACAGGAGCTTGTTAGACAGGACAAGTTCCTGGGAGCAGACTGTGTTTCTGATAAGTTTGAGGAGGTGCGCCCAGGTGCTCTTTGTCAAGATAGGGGCCTAACAAGCATTTCTGGGATCATAATGCAGCCCAAGGTGGGAAAGTACAAAAGGGATGCACTACCACACTACTCATATGTGTTATGAATCGATTTAACACAGAAGAGCTGAGGAAACTAAGTCTCTGTGAATAAAACAGGTGGAATGCAGAAAGGTTCAAAATATACTCCAAAACTTGAGTTTTTGAGTATATATACAAAATATATACAAAACTTGATTAAAACCAAAGGAGATTAGATGTTGGTGACAAAAAAAACTATTGATATATTTTATTTAATAGTAGAAGAGGCAAAGGGAAAGAAAAAGAAAGAAAGATGTAGAAAAAGATCAGGCAGGGGAACAGGGAGAGGCACAGGGGTTAGGTAGAAACATACCATGCTTCCAAGGGTCCCAGCGACATCTTGTGGCTTCCCTCTATCTGGTCTTCTTGGTGGTGAGGGTCCCCCGCACCCCAAAAAGTATAGAATCCAATGGATTAATATACATTTGGGCCAGGAGTGAATGTCTCAGAGAGAGCAAGTTTGACACTGTCCCTTGCAACACTGTGGATCTGTTGCGTCATGTTGCAGTGCCATGGTGCAGGATCTGAGGACCCCTTGTTGGGAGGGAACTTTTGATGGGCCATGACACCTTCTGCTGATATTCAGGTGGATGTCCTGTAGATGTGGCTTTCCCGGGAGAAGAGGTGACTGCGACTGGGCAGGTCTGCACAGCAGAGTATTGGCGTTCAGTGTGCCTCTCACCAGAGCCCTTTTCACCATGCACCCAAAACCTCTCCTTCCTTCTCCCACTCTTTGGTGTGAGGGTCTGTTTGAGTCTGGCAGCTGATAGCCCTGGTCTCCACCCTGAAGGTGTGAGGCTTAACCCTCCTGTGAATGTATTCTTTTCACCAGCCCAGAATTGAGTCACTTTATCTTATCTCCATCAACTTGCAGTCCAGGGCCTCAGTCAGGAGGCTCATTCAGGCTGTTGTGGTCTTCCATGCATCTTTTGTTATAAAGTTTTGCTATAATAGACAAAAGTCCTTCATAAAAATGCTTAAGCCATAACTATAATATTTCAGTCTCTGACAGTATGACATATTGATTCCTTATCCTAGTTCTGCATTAGAGACAAATCTGTGAGTTACACAGATTGTCAGGGTGGAGTGAGCAATATATCCTGAAAGCTAGTATGAGGATAATATATTCCTTTTGCACATTATTTTATTGAGAATTTGTAGCATTTCGAGACGATGTCACATAAATACTGATCATTCTACTTCACTTTTTTTCTCTTTTCAACAGGGAGAAAAGAAATCTGCCATTTACTCCTATTCTGGCATCTGTTAATCGCCTTGTTTGTTACCACCTAGGAACAGTAGCAAAGGGGTCTTTCATTATCACACTAGTGAAGATACCACGAATGATTCTCATGTATATTCACACACAACTCAAAGGAAAGGTAAGAGAAACATTTCATTTTCTTGCTGAAACTCCAGGCCTGGTATATTTACCTGTTTATTTAGTCAATGTGTGAGGTTGGAAGTCTTGTTTGGGAATAGATCAGGGGTAAGAAGAAATTCTTCACTATGAGGGTGGTGAGGCACTAGAGCAGGTTACGCAGAGAAGTTGTGGATACCCCATCCCTGGAAGTGTTCTGGGTCATGTTGGATGAGGTTTTGACCAACCTGGTCTAGTGAAAGGTGTCCCTGCCTGTGGTGTTGGGAGTTCTTCCAACCCTAACCATCCTATTGTTCTATGACTATTTAGACTTTACAGGACCAGGGGACTGATACAGATTGCTTAAGTTAGCAGGCTCAATGTCAGTTACTGAAACACAAGGGAATATTGCTTCCATAAAAACTCTTTATCTATCTTTTCCCACATATCTATGTTCTGTGCTTTCCTAGGAAAACGCTTGTGCTCGCTGTATGCTTAAAGCCTGCATTTGCTGCCTTTGGTGTCTAGAAAAGTGCCTGACATATTTAAATCAGGTAAGATTTTCCATATTTAAGCTTTACGTAAAGGCTGATACTAGCATATATATCCCAGGGTGCAATCTGATGCCAACACATATTGTATTGTACTTTGGAACTGAACTTGAATGATAATACTTCAGTCTTGTCTCCATTACTGAAATTACACTGCAAATCACTACACTGACCTTTGGAATGTAAAAAAGAACTAACAAATAGCCCGTATTCATCTTTGTGAACATGGTTTCTGAACTTTATAACAATGTGTTTAGTGGTTGGAGACATTCTCTCTTATGTCTACTCAGTCCAACTACATCAGTGTTTCAAAATATTTTTGCTGTGAAAAGAGAATTAAGCTTTTCTATGTGTAATGTTTAAGATTCTTACTCTGTAAAAACTATACAAAACATCAAATTGTCATCATCATCTACAAAGGGAAAAAAGATTGCAAAGTGCAACACACTAGCTGATCCTTGTAAAAGACTCCTTGGAAAAGTGGATATATGGGCCACAAATATCACATAAATAAACATCAGATACATAAGTATCTCGTGCATAATATCTCCTTCACTGCTGTTAATTTTTTTGCCTGGGGAAATGTAGAGAATAAAATGATAAGAAAACATTTTAAACACCCAATGTAATCCTTAAAAATTGTCTTCATTCACCTTGAATGCAGTCTAGTTAAGTGTTTAAGTTAAGTCAACCAAATTATCTTGGTTGACTTGTATGATACTCAGATTCTTTTATATTTCCAGATTTTTTTTGAACTACTTAATTTCTGTAGCTATGCTACCGTTCACCTCCTCCTGCAGAGAAATTGCAAATTCTGCTTAATGAGGTTTTTTGAACAAACTTGTTACTGCATAAATTATGAGCAAGAGAGGAGAAGAATAGTAATTCTTTACCTCATATAATCTTCTGTCAGCTGGTTCATATTGCTTGATTCAACAAGTCTCAAGGGAAGTTTTGTTCATTAAAATCACATAATGGATGTGTCTTACTCAGAAGCTGTATCTTCCCCCTCACGTTCCCCACCCTTCATCTGAAATACCTGATCCTTCTATGAATAAATCTTCAATCTCCATTTCTCAGAATGCATATACAGCCACAGCTATCAACAGCACCAATTTCTGCACCTCAGCAAAGGATGCCTTTGTTATCCTAGTGGAAAACGCTTTGCGAGTGGCTGCCATAAACACAGTCGGGGATTTTATGCTGTTTCTAGGAAAGGTATGTCTGCCACATACAGCTGTTACAGACCTATGTAGAAGCAATCTTTCTTTAGCAATGGCTTGCACCCTGATTCAAAATGCCTTTAAAATCCTGTTTCTTAGTGTGCACTTCATTGCATCTAGCTGCATCATATTATGAAAGGACCACCCAGGATAGGGAGCATAAACCCATGATCCACTTACATTTAGTAAAAGTGACTGGAGAGGAATAGTTGAAGTTTATGCATTATTTTTTTAGAAAGTCAAGAGAAAAGTTATAAGAAGGCCTTAAGGTTTTGATTTTGTGGTTAAGACATAGAATTTTAAGGAAAGGAAGCTTTTATTTTAAATTCTGTTTAGTATGGGCTCTTTAGGTTTATGTTGAAAATTTGACACATTATTGATTGCCTTTTATGACAAAATCAGACTGGAAGATCTGATTAGCAGGCTTATAGAGCCTGCTATGAGGAACTGCTAGCTTAAGCAACTAAGTTAGTTCTAGTCTGAGAATTAAAAGGAAACTAGAATAATTTCTGTGAGCAGTCAGCCTTTTAGGTTTCCAGCTAATGGAGATATACTGCATGGAAATGTAATCCAGTGAATTACTTCTATCTTTTGAAGCGCCATAATTTACTGAAACAATAAATACCAGTCTACTTAAATCATCTGTGCCTAACTATCTGGACAACGGTTGGACTGATCTATATTCCTTATTGCATTCCTCTACTTCTGTTACATCAGAGTACAGCAGGCTGAACTTTGAACCCAGTAATAATTGAGTAAGATGTGAGAAGGAATAAATACGTAAGGGAGATATAGGTGCTTGGGAGAGCCTGAAATTACATAACAAAGTTTTACTGAGGAATCTGAAAAGTGTTAGGAAATACCCCCTGAAAAGATGTCTGAGATTATTATAGAAATGTTCAGGTGACAGAAATGTTCAAATGAACAGTGCATATAAAAATTAATGTCAGCTAAAATAATGCTACACTATCAGCATCTCCTCTACCAGTTCGGTGTGGTGTTTTTGTAAAAGCTGACCTATTTAATAATTGTTTAGTTGTAGTTCATAATAATACATTCAGAAATGTTCAAAAATCAAGTGGCAACACCAATTTAGTCTTTTTGGTTTTGCCAAAACCAGACTGGTACCCAGTGGAATATCTGTTAGGGCCTCACATATAGTGTAGTTCTGTAAAGACTATTACATGAAGTGCCTCATGTGAATTCTAATCTACTTTCTCATGTATGCAGAGGAAGTAGATATTAAACAAGCTTGGAAGTTGTTTCCACTAGCAAAATGTGAAACATACCATTCTCCTAATACCTAACTTCTCTCTCCACCCCAAATAAAAAAACACAACTACACATTAGTTAGTTGATGTGTTATATCTGGTTGTGGGTTTTATATAATTTACAGGATAAAGTTCTTTTTTACATGAATGTTATATAACACTAGAACGATGAAAGCAGAATATAAATGTAATTTTCTCTGAAAAACACTCTTTGTGCTGAAGGATGTGTAACAATTGACTTGAACCTGCTGAAAAATGAATTAAATGTCATGAATTCTCAGGGACGTGGGGAATCCTGGAGGTAAAGGTCTTGGTTACCTACCATCTATAACCTCTAGTTCTAACCCTGGCAGACTAAACAAAAAATATGAACAACAGACAAAACTAAAAATATCAAAAGGCTTCTGCTATTAGTTGTCTACCATTTTCTTCTTCAGGTCCTGATTGTCTGCAGCACAGGTTTGGCTGGCATTATGTTGCTGAATTACCAACGAGATTATACCATCTGGGTGCTGCCACTCATCATTGTCTGCCTCTTTGCATTCCTGGTTGCTCACTGCTTCCTTTCCATTTATGAAATGGTTGTTGATGTCCTTTTCTTATGTTTTGCCATCGATACAAAATACAATGATGGGAGCCCTGGCAGGGAATTCTACATGGATAAAGTTCTCATGGTAAGTTTCCCTTACTCTCTAAGGATCTGGGTCCATAAAATAGGTATTTTGACAATGGAATGAATGCACTAGCTGAGTTCAGTATGGGGTTTTTTTAGTTGGCCGTTTTTTCGTTTTTTTTTACCTTGACATTCTTGTTCGTGGCTTCATCAGGAAACAATGTCATCTGACAAGCATCAAATAAGTAATGATGCATCCTTCCCATGATACTGGCTTCTGTTTGTTAGCTGTTAGATGAGCAGTGATCTTGCAGAATCGTACTCTTGGATATCATGTCTTGTAAATGACACAATGCAAAAAAGAAAGAATCAAAACAAGGGGAGAAAACTTGTTTTTTGTACTTTCTCAGGAAGGACCTCCCTATGGATATGAGAGAGGAAAAAATATCAGAGTATTCTACCTCATGCACAGATAGTGACCACATTGGAGTTTTCATATAGAAAACCAGAATTTGACTCTGTCGCACATAGATATACCAGGCTTTATGTTCTATCCTGGAGCCTGTTCTATCCTGGGTTTTGTCAAGGCCTTTTGCAAGGCAAATTCATTTTGTCCATTTTCATTTCATGTTATTCTCTGTTCACTATAACTAGACACCAAGACATAAAAATTCTAATTCTCAAGTCCCTCACTTTGTTGTGTAGGAAATTTCTTGACAGTGTTTTTAAGTGGCAGGTGTAGAATATGTCTCTGTAAAATGTACCCTCGTGTATGCTAGGGGAAGATTCTCATGACTTCTTAGCATTTTTTTTTTTATTGTTGTGGGAAAACCATGCCAAGAATTTAGTGCTAAATTTTTTGTAAAACCCTATGGAATCTGTAGTATATAATAAATAAATCAGCCACCAATTAGCTGCTTTTTAACAGAATAAGATTTAAATGCAGCAGGTTCTCTCAGAAGATGATAAACTGATAAACTGTAAAAGCATTGTGGCTTTCTTTCGTCAGCAGTCAATATCACCAAACCCCAGCAGCTAAAGTTTACTGACATTTTCTGCAGAATGCTTGCCTTTTAGGACAGAAAAATTGCTTAAAATCTTATAGCACATTTTCTAATCTTCATGAAAAGGAAATTATGATGTGGTGAAAATGTAGGAGGTTGAATTGAGGACAATTAGGGAAATCAGCCAAACCTTGCAAGTAATTATCACCAAGTCCATTTGTTTAATGGAGTTCTGACATTATGCACAGGATACAAGGCAATAAATGGGATTCTGGTTTGTTTGGGGTTTGTTGTTGTGGGGGTTTTTTTGTTTGGTTTTGGCTTTTATTTTTTTGAAAATTGGCCTTTTACCTTCTTTCTCCATAAAGAGAGCATTGCATGGTAAATGTGAAAGTTGACTTGTGTGTAAGAGCACACAAAGCGAATATCTGTCTGGCTTCCAAAATTAAGTGGGGAGACCTTTTGTGGTTATTTGGCAGGCTGTTTTGATACCTTGTGGTCAAGTTTAAGCAAGAGAAGTGGGAAATGCAAATTGCCTAGATGAGTAGTTACAACATCTTTAAGTTCTGTCTTGAGATTTGATGTTTGCTCTATGAAAGCACTTGTCATTTCATTACTTTTTTTCAGGAGTTTGTGGAGAATAGTAGGAAATCTATGAAAGAAGCTGGCCGGGGAGGTGGAGCAGAGGGCAGAGAGCTAAAACCAATGGTAGGTGCAGATGAGGAGGTGGCGATCCTCCAAGAGTTTCACTTTTACTTCTTCTCCCTCTTTGTCTTTATTGACTGCACTTCTTCAGGAGAAGTTTTTGTTCTCTGTATCACTCAAGATGTTCTGCTTTTTCTGTTTGTGAGCTTGCCTATCACCTGGATGGCAGAGTTTTTGTCACAGCTGAGACCATCTCCTGTAAAAGTAAGATGAAAGGAACTGTCTCATATGAAACAAATGCAGTATCATTTCATTAGGATTAGTGGTGCATGCCATGTGGTATATGCAAACAGCCCCAATTGCTGAATAGCCTAAAAATAAGATGGCTCTGAGATTCTCAGAGCTCTTCTCAGCCCTGAGATGAACAATTTTTGCTCATCTTACATTTACTGCAAAAGCCTGAAATGAAGAACACTACTGCGTGCATCCATTGTTGCAAAGTAGGACCAGGTATTTAAAGCCCTCGCCAAATTATCTTACACAGTGCCAAGGAATTGGATACAGTGATTCCTTTCAACCTGCTCAAATAACATTTCTCCCAGTTGTTTGTTTTATTGCCAACTACTTATGTTGCTTGTCTCTTGTGTGCTCTTTCCATCTCACACTGTCAGATGCACAGACAGTGAACAATGCATCATTTATGCTTCTGCAGCCTGTTTTACTCATGGTGTGCCTGTTAGGAAGGCATTGCATGTCTGAGTAGCCTGGAATAAGAACACTATACATGGTACAGATAACAGACAGGAGAATAAGTTTGGAAGGTGGAGAAAAGAGGGCATATAACAGAGAGCCAGGCTGGGCAAGGTATGATTTGTCATCGTACATTATGACTTTGTCAAATAGAATATTTTTCCATCATCACTTTCTCAGAGTGTTTGGGGTCTTATTTCCATACCATGGGGATAATTTTTTAACCAAATGGAATCTAAATAAGTGTATGCTAACAGAAAAATTTCTTTTTTCAACAATGTATGTGAAGCCATGTTGCATGAGCATTTTTTGACTAAGCTGGAATGGGTTCCTGCTATAGACTGGATAGATGTGTAGCTTTGCGTGTTTTGCTATTTCATTATGGCATACCAATTTCTAGATTTGCTTATGCCTAAATGCTGCTGTATTTATACATATAAAAAACTAATTCTATGCTCATTTACTGTTTTCTTCTGGGAGTAATTCTAGCTGGTCAAGCAGACATTAACGTTGAGATTTTCAGAGCAAGTTAATTGCTATGAATGCAAATATGCCATGAAAATGATTGAGAATTGGGTGTGCAAACTGTCTAGTCATATGCACAAAAAATTCAGTTCAAAATTTTATGTTAAACTCTATTTCAAATAATTGGTTTACCTTAAGTGGTTTTTCACTTGCACTGTTGTCAAAGCTGGCACAGACTGCTACTTACACTTTAGTACCGGACTGCCTAAAGCTTGGATGTTAAAAAACTTAATTCACCCCCAACCCTTGTAAAAGTGCAAGCCACGTACTTGCAAACCACCACCACCAAAGGTGGTCTTATTCTCAGAGGAAATTTTTTCTAAGCTCTTAGCCTGGTACTGGCTGAAAGTCCTCATAGGATGGCTAGAGAAGATGCTGAGCACTTGAGGCTCAGAGTGGAAGTCCCCTGCTGAATTACTCCCAATTCTGCTGCTCATGTGGCTGTCTTGTTTGGAACTGTTTGGGCCTTGTGGTTTTCCATTTTTGGGCATTCAGCTCCAGTTGATTTGATTTTTAAATACTAGGATCTCACGTCCTGATGACAATGGGACACAGCAGTTAAATTTCTGATACCTTTCCCCAAAGTACTGATAGAGGGCCTCAGTTATATCTAGAATAGGATCATTCATAAGTCTATTATGTAACAGTAGTACCCATAGCCCCAAAATTGCATGTCTGAAAATTACATCAATATTACTTTTTCGTCTTCTTTTAAAAACAGAGTCTTTACTGATTGGCTTCAGTTTCCTTGAAATACAGATATTTCTTAGATACTACAATT